>JADLZK010001986.1:0-251994 GCA_015847255.1 Hyparrhenia diplandra | reverse complement strand
AATGGGTGGCAGGCGGCGTCGCAAGGAGTAGTGATATGGCGGTACAGAAGTGCGCAAACGACCCTGGTTGATGAGCCGTAGGGTCCCGCCGCGTGGATGATGATGCAGGGCGAGCTGCCAGGGCCCTCGAACCCTGGTACACAACATCATCGACGACCGTCTTGGGACTACCTAAAGCAAATTCTTCACCGCACTGCAGCAGACGTAGGCCATTACATTGTTGTACCGCACCGCCCAACCCCCGAAGAAACGGACGCGAGCAAAGACTGTTCTACCACCGACCCTCTTTAGCAAGCCAAGTCCTTCGCCTCGAAGCAACGACGCGGACGCGGACGTGGACGACCCTCAACCAAGCAGTCTACGTTCTTCTCTTCGCCCGACGTAAAACCTTAACCATACATGTAACTATGCACCTCCTTGATCTATAAAACATTAACCATACATGTAACCTTAGGCAGCCTAAGTAAGATGAAGTGAAGTGAGAAGACTCAGATCTCACTTCCATAGCCTTGAGATCCGCTCTGAAGGACACTGAACAATCATTCACCCATTCACACACTCACACACTGCTCACACAGAGACCAGGGACCTTCTCCCTCTCTCGACTAAGTTTGTATACCCCCGGCAAGCCTGAGGCAAGGAAACGAGTAACACCACACCATACTGGATGTAGGGATTGTTCGGCCTGAACTAGCATAAAACTCGTGTCTCTTTGTCTCACCATCCGATCCTGACGTGCATCCGTATAAATTTACTTGTTGGTAGTTTTGTAACACCGACAAGAACCTTGTTATCAAATATCGTGCCTCTGGTGTCGTTTGTGATCTTGTTTATCCCGGAAGTGTGTGGAAATTGGCAAACAGCTAGTCGTTGTGAGAGGCTAATTTCTAATAGCAAATTAATGTGTTCCAAATGACGTTAATTGTTACCATAGGAACAATTAGGGACTTCGCATGGGTATCAGTTTTGAAATGGAGTCGTCATCAGTTTCATTTTTCGTGTTTCCCTACCTGTGGGGGTAAGATTCTCTCTCTAGGAATATTTTTTTCATGGTCGCATTAACCATATGCATGGTTACCAGATACTACCAGGGCAAGCAATGCATGGCTGAAGAAAACGCCACACTTTGTCTAGCAATCGATACAGTAACCATGGTCAGCTTTATACGTCTGATGTGTTCTGGCCGGTGTTAACTTTTACTCCTTGTAGTATACACATGAGACGTCGTTTCCGGGGCTTTGTCAGGATTCGGTAACACTACAGTAAAAGAGCAGCGGCAAATGCTGAAATGCATGCTCTCTTCATGGAAGATAGTGCGCAAATTAAAGGGATTTGCCACACACATGAAACAACATGCATGAAAGATGACAAACCAGTGTAGTACCTAATCATGCGTACCATTTTTTACACGTAATGTTTGTCTAGCTAGTTAAGGAGAACTCGAGTCACGAGATGCTGTTATGCACACACACACTAATGGGATCTTCATCGTGGTCTCCTGGACCAAAATGTCTAGCTATATGTGGCATGTTTTCTTGATGATTTTGGCATTCTATCAATGAATACACTTCTTTTTGGTAACTGGTGAGTGGTATGTTTCGACCAAAATATTGTCTCTATTGCTAGAAGTCGAATTTGATATTAAATATGGTAGTTGCACGTTAGTTATGCATTTTTATTGAACATTATTTCGGTCATTGTGCGTAGTTATGAATTAAGTGGTGCACCGTCCATCATTTTCTCTAGCTTCGCTGCAGACACACATTATTTTTAGAGACATTCACAAAAAAATTGTAGAGACAGTTTTCCAACCGTCTTTAACCAAGAGTCTTTAGAAATTTATTTCTTGGACAACCATTCCTATAAATTGATTCTATAGAGATAATTATTCCTAGAAATCATTTTGAAGAATGAAAAAATGGCTGTAAAACAGCAAAAAGGAAAATACCAGGAGGCAGCTAGCTCTTTTCTAATAATTAATCGTGATATGTACTCCCTCGGTCCAAAAAATAAATAGCTTTCCAAGGTTAAAATTTATTCTAAGATAAATAATATTCTTTTTTTTTTCAAAGACATGGAACACTAACTCCTAACTGGGCTAATTATGGGTCCATGCAAATGATAATTGCCAAATTCAAGAGATGAGTATATATGTCTCTTTTTTGCAGCATTCTTCAAGAACACGCCTAGGCGTGTTTTGCCAAATTCTTAATTTGTTTGCAGTAAATTCTGTGATACCTAAAATAAGTACATCATAAAAATATATTTGATGATGTGTTTAGTTATACTAATTTGGTGTCTTAAATATTAGTGCTATTTTCTAAAAATTTGGTTAGATTTAAAATAGTTTGACCGAGGACAATTTCTAGAGGTTGATTTAGTTTGGGGTGGATGGGATATGATTGTCGTAGAATCTGCAACATGTGGGAAGGGAACGTGTGGAAGGAAATGAATAGAGAAGTGTCCATGCACTCTGGTGTGGAAGTAAACGTGGCCACCGGTCGCTCAAGTGCTGGACAGGCGCTGTCGTCAGTGAAGGCTGCTGCATCTGGTTGAATCAAACACTAGCTAGATTTTTGTTGCCTTGCCTTGTACTCAGTTTTCGCTGGGTAGCTAGTGCTCTTTATTAGTTAACCCACAAATGATAAATTAAGGAGAGAACTCTAAAGTTAGTAAGTGTATATATGATTGCATATACTTACTTTAAGATAAACATTGTTTATCTATTAATTGGTAAATGATAGGTATATAGCTCTTATTTAGTCACCTGATCCTCTTTTTTTTTTTTATTTTAGTTACCTGATCCTAGTGTAGTGCAACAAATGAAACTTTATTAAGGTGATGCTTGTTGCAAATTAAGTATACATGATTGCATATGAGGGCCTTTTTCCTTTCTTTGGCATTGCTTGAACCACATACTGCTCTGTACGTAGCAGTAATAGTAAGTTGTTGCACTGGACAATCGTTTCCAAACATCAAGACATGCACTGGTTGCCCCACGCACGTTCCCATGCATATAGTAGCTGACATGCATGATAAAAGGGAATGTTTGTCACAAAAGTGAGGGTAGGTATGTGGGATACCTGGCAGAAAGTAGCTAGAGGAGACCCCCTATTCCTACCTCAGCCAAGTAGCAGCTGACATACTGCACATATTTAACAGTGAGAAAAATGGCATAAACCAACAACCCAATATCACATAGAAGGTTTCAATGTTGTTTCTCCTCGATCAATATATATCCTCAACATTTTATTAGCTTTGATGATCCAGTACATTACACATATATAAATAATACAAATTAAGGAACAAATAAAGTTACATAGCATATATAGTGGCTTGAATATATAATTAGCCGCAACAACTAGAAAAAGGATGAAATTAAAAGGCTCACTCTTATAGCAAATAAAATCCTGGCCGGTACTAATAGTTACTAGCTAGCGAGAGTTCTTCCTTGGACATATATGTGCATGCGATCACTCTATCTCTCCTGGTGATCCATCATCTCCTTCCTCTTCCTCAACACAAAAATCAAAACAGGAAAACACAAGCAGCGATATATGAATGAAGATATGATAGAGGTAGCTAAGGGTACTTATAGGGCAGAATAATCAAGTTGCACTTATGCATCTAGGAGGTAGCTACTAGCGATCGATTTCTCAGCAGCTAGCTAGAAGCCATGGCTAGCTGCGGACGAGCGAGCCCACAAGACAGGGTCATGAGTAGCATGGCGGCGTCAGTGATCTCGTCAGCCGGGAAGGCATGAAACGACATCGCCTGGGGAGGAGTGGTGGCGATCTCGCTCTGCAGACTCGTCGCGGCATGGCCATTAACCTGCTTGTCACTGGAGACATGATGATCCGCCTGATCCTTGGTCGGAGCAGCAGTTTCTGGCGTCGTCGTCGCTTCAGTGGCTGCAGCAGCAGTGTGATCGACAACAACCATCGTCTTGCACCGCTTCTTGAATGGCAGCGATCGGTCAACGTCTGACCTCTTCTCCTTCTTAGCCGGCTTCTGCTGCTGGGTGACCGCTTGTGGAGCGCCTCCTTTGCCGGCAGCAGCTGCCGTGGTGGCCGCCATCGCCCGCCTCGCCTTCCTTTGCCTTATCCCACATGCGTTACAAAGAGACTGCACCACACAAAGGGCACAACACACATTAACAAGAGGAAAATAAACACGCTAGCTCATTTGAGAATGTATAATATGTGTGGAACTAGGTTGCAAGTGTAACACAACTTGTGCTAAGAACCTCAAACGAATTGAGCACAGATCAGGGCTTTTATTTCCCAATTGCATGGTAATTCACCTTGGGGCCACAAGGACCACTCCTCCACAAGGGGGTCTTTGTGGTGTTGCAGTCGGAGCACACTCTAACGACACCCATAGTCTGCTGCTGCTGCAGTAGCTGACCGCTCTCAGCATCTTGGTGCGCGTGTGGTCTTCTCCTTGGCTTTCTTGTTGCCCCACCCTCGGGATACTCGCTCGTTGCCTTCCTTCGCATGATCTTCATCTTCGCTGGCGGTGACGACGACACTGTCCAGCCGCCGCTGTGCAATCCTTCGGTGTGCTTGTTATTCTCTCTATCATATGGATCATAGGCAGATTGCTGGATCATGTCTCCATCGATGCTTTGAATAGTCTGCCGGAACGGCGATGACCTAGTAGGGAAGACTTCTGATCCGCTCATCATCATCTGATCGGTGAACTGACAGAATAAAAATGACAACGAACAAATATATTATTATGCTAACATATAAAAGTAGCTTTCCTTGGATGCTACACACAGATGCATCATCTATACTCTATAGCAAAGTTGTGATCCCCTAACCTGTTGAGTAGATTCAGACAAAACATGCTGCCTGAAGTGCTGATCTCCATAGTTGCTTTGCTCTTGGAGCTGATCCACAGGGTTGGTGATCATGAACGGGAACAAGATGGGAGGATCCTTTGCGACATGGAAGGGCACCGGCCGAAAGAGTCCCAGATCCTGCTCTCCCTCCATCTCCATTAGGGGGAGAGTAGACAGTTGGTTCATGTAGATGGTAGACATGTGGGAGAGAGAAGAGAGCTAGAGAAAAGATGAACTAGCAAGGAAGCAGTGAAGCACTGCGGCTGGGAAGATGAAAGAGATCAGGGGTGATAGATGCATACACATATAATAAGCTACAAGGAGATGGAGAGGAGAGGAGATCATGTGCAGTTGGAGGGGCAATTTACAAGGGCCCAGGGTGATCATGGACCTGTCCTTTTATAAACAGACGCAGGATAGATGGAGAAAAACTGCTATCAGTCTCTCTCTTGCTACTAGGGCCATAGGGTATTTAGAGAGGTGTCATGTGTGATCCCTTTCCTACCTAGGTCGCGCGCGAGAGAGAGAGAGAGAGAGAGAGAGGTGGCCACAGCAGGCAGCACACACCAGCACAAGAAAGGGATATATGAGGAACCAAAGGGAAACAGTTGAACAAACACATCGCACACTGTGGGTGCAAAACATTCATTCCCAGATCGAGTGCACAAACTAAGATCTGATGCATACTACAGCATGTGGGCCCACCAATAAGCTAGCTAGTACTGATGTCGTGCAATGATTATTGTACAAAACTGTTTCCATGCATGGAGTTGAGCGCTATTGCACTGTGTATTATATTACTTATTTGATTATTATAATCATGTTGCACTTGCACCATGAATATTGTCGTTATACAACCATATATATGCTCGAATCACACCCAATAAGCAGCTTACACTAGAAGTATTTGGAAATTGCATCCAGATATTGTGCACCAGATGTTTCCCTTGGGATAAAATAGTTAATCATGGACATTGGAGTAATTTTTTTCCATATATATAATGCCAAATGGCTTGGGTTCAATAATACCAAATGACCCTCCAAATAGAAGTAGGTAAGGGTTAAGTCTAGATACCTAGTTCTTCAGAAACTATAGGAAGGGAACCATAACAATTTTGCATGCCTCGCGTGCCAAAAATTGTCTGACCAAACTAAAAAGGGGCTGGCCAAACCAGTGGTGCTACCCACTCGATCTATCATGCTATATACTGATGACTGATGAACATGCAGTCATTTGCTCACACATATATGTCGCTGTGAATCTAGTAGAATGAAGTTGGTCATAATTTCATTTTGAATCGGATCCTGAAATTAGGGCCTGATCATCAACCAACCTCAAAGTGGTGAGAGTGAAGGACATATATATTCTCCTTCAAATGCACATATGTACCAATCTTTCAGCGAAAGGAGCCTTCAGTTATCACCTAAGGGCAAAGTATGTGCCTGCTGTTTAGAGGGAGCAAAAAGGGTCCGTTTGGAATAAACAATCCCTTCATTATGGAGGAATTGGATCTACTTAAAAATTAGGCTATTTGGCTTGGGATTTGAGATTTCACAACTTTCGAAAGTTCACATATAACTCAAATTCATAGGGTGGGAGATGAGAAATGGATTCTACGGATTCTTATTCTCCAACTTAAGTAAACTTTACTTAACGGATTCTATGGATTCTTCTTCCACATTATAGTTTATACAATGAATTCAATTCCAAGGATCAACGGGGTCTAAGATGTAAACCTCCATAAGCTGTAATTTTTTTTCCTTTTTTTGGCCTAGCTACAAACCTGGTTGGTTTCGCTTAGGCTTTGCTCTCTTTCTCTAACAATATATTGAAAGATACTGCCTGTTTTGCTTAAAAATAAAAGTTGGCACCCAAAGCTGGTTATCATACAATTGACTGTCCACAAAAAACTATATTAGATAACAAAACCAGGTGTTCTGATTTTATGGGGTTGCTATGCTAACTTTTGTAGATATATATTGGTTGATTATAAAAATGAAAAAAATTGGTACTTAAATACACATATAGTTGCCTGAGAATAAAATCAATCCGATATCATGATAACAATCTGGATCTTGGAGCCACATATAACAATTAATGATATCCAGTAACAAAATGAATGAATCCCCTCTCTTATTTCTTTTCATTTTACTAGACAAAGCATATACACCTAATTTAAACAGTACTAGACCCGTGTTTTTTTGGGGGAAGTGTAACTTGCTACTAACAACTGATTACGCTAGGTAAATCTAAATATTTTATTAGCTAGTGAAATGAAATTTCCACATTTCACCGATTTCGGTGCTTGAATGTAATGCTATTTTATTTACCCTGAAAGTGGTTTTTTGGGCCATGTCAAATGGGTAGCTCTGCAAACAAAATAGTGCCTTCATTGCAAAGCCAAACAAAAATAAAATGAACTTTTGCAATGCTTGACTAGGCTACAACAACTAAATACCTCCAAAAAATTATAAATTGAAGTGTGCTGTGGGATTTCCCCCACAGTTTTTTGCCTTAAAAAACAACTAAATACCTACAAAATTTACACTTCTAGCTTGTGGGCACTGGGGTACATGTATGTGTCACCATGATATGGCTTCTAGTAGCCTGTAAATGTGTAACATTCTTTTTTTTGGGTAATGTGCACACAAATATCTAGGTCTTATCTTTTTAGGTGCTATCTGCATAACGAGTTAATGACCAACATACAAGCCATTAGGTTCCTACTTCCTGCTGATGAAGACAACCCCAGAAAGATGTTTTAATCATATTTTATTAGTGAAAAGAAACATCGTTAGTGGATAAGATAGCTAGCGTACCAGCAATCATTGTACGTCTAGTAGGTCACCAGTACCATGCATGACATGGTCAATCTAGGGCTAGCCAGATCTCACATGCCATCAATGTTCTCCTGGCTCTCTTGCAATAAGGTCCATGCACGCACGTTCCCATACTGTAGGATAAATGACAGATCTGTTAAACAAAAGCTGAAGCCATTCAGAGGGAGGCCTTAAGTGATTTCAGCAGTAGGACCATGGATAGGTCCCTCCTCCCTCTCTCAGAATAGAGAGAACACAGTATGGATAGGCCTCAAGTTTCAACAGCAGGCAATGAGACACTTCCTGTTCCTTGGGGCCCATGCAAGCATGGCTTTTGGATTTAGTGACAGCAGCAAACAGAATAGAGGCCTAGCTTTTGCCTCTACCAAACTAAAGAAGCTAGTATTGGACTATTGTTATTAGGAGAAGGGAAGAGTGGGTTAGAGCAAGTACCTTAGGATCGGAAATCTACCAAGGAGATGTGATTAGGGATGTTATTAAACTTCCCAGAAACCAGGATCAAGTACGCCCTCTGTTGGCAGAGTATATATTAATTGTGGAACAATAATTTGAGTGTGGAAAGAACGACGGACCTCCTGAGGCTACCTGCACCAGCACAAAACAGCAACCAGATGCAGTACTAATTAGATTAATTAATTACAAGCTAATGATAAATAAAAAACACAAATGATTTGCCAAATTCTACGGATCACTTTTTTTTTGACATAATATGGATCACATTAGTTATGGCCAACTATATATGTGCCAAAACCTCACCATGAATTTGGAGTACATTTGCTAACCCGATCTACATCCCTCTTAGGCTCTGACTGTTCAACCAGTAGCTTGCAATGCCCTTTCATCACTCAAAGAGGGCAAAGCTCATTAGCTATAACGACATCACATCATCTCCGTAGCATGCAAGAAAATGGCCATACTTGGCTTTTGTTAATCTCACAATCACACATGATCCATCCAGCCTAGCCCACCTCCCTCTCTTATTGCTATGACTAGGCAGGAGACAAGCAGAAACTGCTTAACGATGAAAGTGACGGCTCTTCCAACATGACAAGCCCATGCCCCTCCATGGGTGTTCAGCCAAAATCTGGGCAACTTGTGCCTCCACACTCTCGTGATCCTCATTGGGGACAAACCACAGCGGGGACAAGCGGGCTAGCTAATGGCGCAGATTTTATGTAAAAGGAGCAGGCAGGCGGGCTGCAGGCAGCAAGGCCGCGCCCACTGATGGCCTCTGTATGTACGTGCGTGCACCACGCTCTTGGGGTCAGATGAATTGTATAGATCATCACAGCAATACATGGCATACATACAAAAACAAAAGAGTGCAAAAGTTGACAAACCTGCCCGATCGATCGACCTGCAATCCCCATGGAGTGAAGACAATCAGAGATCTTCAGGCAAGAGGTAGAGTGGAGCTGGCAATTTAATTTCAAGCGCATTGGTATCGAGGACTATATACCTGCAGTGAGCTCTGGAAGAAGTATGTGTAGAAGGATCCATAGTGTGTGCCAACTGCCCAACTATGAGCAGACTGCATACAGTTTTATTTGGAGAGGAACGCATGGTTCATCTTGTTGATGAGCACTGTGCACATCTCTCCAACTCACCTTTCCACCTTGCTCTGCACAAGATTTGTCAAGCATAGTTCCAGACTTCTGAATCATCAGAATTTCAGCCAGATTGCAGAGGCTGTCTTTGGGACATTGGATCCAGTGCCGCCAAGAGATTACACAGAGGATGCATGAATGAGCAAGCTGGCCTACTGCAAGAAGAATGCATGCAGCTATGAGCCAGGACTGATTCAGAAATTTGGTCAGTTTGATAAAAGCAGCATGATCTCATCTTATGAAATAGCATCTTAATGGACTATTAGCAGCATACAGTCAGCTCAAAAGGTGAGCTAAAAGATGCTCAATGCAATGAATGGTATAGTCGCTTCTTAATCACAGATCTCCACGGAATCTGGCAGAAAATGACTTACATATCCATGAAATGAAATCTCACTGTACGCCATATAATATTGTCTCACTTGAGATGTCCATCAGTAATGCCAGAAAATTATGCCAATAATAAGTGCTATAGATGCAGTATGTAAGCCAAATAACCGCTTTTTGCTAATGTCACTTCAGATAGCCCATACTATATGTTCACAGAAGTAGATCAAATTTTCAGCCTGCGCTCAAACTACCATTCATACTGATGGATAGTAGTTCGCTGCCACAGAAAACCAGATTCTGGTCGTACGATGGTTAAGATGCATACGTGTATGGTTTTGAATCACTCCTAGAGAGAGTGAGTGGAAGTAATTCACTCACTGTCACAAGATGTAAGGTCCCAGCTCCATGATAGACTTGTGCCAAACAAAAATGTAGCTTTCTGAAGGCTCTGCAAATCCAATGGGATCATGGCTTTGTGCAAAAAGACGCCGTGCTCCATGCTACATGGACCCCCATGTGTTTGGGAGGAGGGGGTGGGGGCATGTGATACGAGTATATATGTACAATATAACCATACAGCCTACACTTGGCAAATTGAACACTAAAACATTACAGTGCAAACATAAGGAGGCCAATACAGAAAAAGCAAATGGCACAATCATGCTACGATATCAAACACTGAAGTGTTTAGTTTTGAAGGTGTGTCACAGTCCATCATTTTAAGAAAGAAAACCAGAAGATGACTATGAAAAAAAAAAAAAAAAAAAAAAAAAAACTTTACCTACAGGGGTAAGAACATTTTGCTAAGAAGACCTTGTCACGCAGGTCGAGAAAATCCTAAACCCCCTGTCCCATCTATATACAGTAGCACTATAGCCCAAGTGAAACAACCACCATCTGGGCCATGCCTTAGACCTATGATTTGGCGTGGGATCGACGAGGGGAATTTTAACGCCAGCCTAGAATTTGCTCCCACGAGGAGTCGAATCTGTAGGACCTGAGAAGTGCTAGTTGAGCCGCCTAACGAACCAACTAGAGGCCTGTTTGCAGAAGAAAATGTACTATTAGCTAGAGATCGGATCCTTCTAAAGATTCAAGCGACAAATAACATCTGAGGCAAATAATTACGAATGGAGAACATCATGTGCAGGATGAACCACTTAAGATAATCAAATTTTAAGGTAATCACTTATAAAAAGAGCAGAAAAATTGCTTGTATAGTCAGTTGATCTGGTTAGTGGCACTCAGTTTGATGAAAATAATAGGAAGATCAACTTATTGCTTCCTTTTCCCACTCTTGCACCTTTCTCTTAATTAGGAAAAAAATACAACAGGATTTGTCAAAAAAGGAGATACAAAATATGATCAATAGAGAACATAAACTTTTAGACGTAAGTGAGAGAATCCTACAGAAAAACTGACACGAAAAGTTTCTTTAAAAGATCTATCATAGGTCAAAATGCAAAACAGTGAAACACAACACAAAAAGCTAGAATGAAAATTGCTATTTTCAGATATATGACCTATTTACAGTTTCATATTGGATATTTTTTTACTTGGATAATAACATAAGATAGAATGTGATCACTAAAACATTTCCCAAATAGCTGCAGCACACGCTTACAACAACAGGATGCTATTAAAGAAACAACAAAAGGCCAAAGAAAACAGAGGATACTCTAACTGTGAGCAATGGATAAGGTAACCTAGGGGTAGGATGGCAGGTTGAGCCACAGCCACTTATTTGGGAACTAAATGCCATGCCACAAGATTTTGAGATTATGTTAGGCATGAATGACCAGAACAGGTGATGTTAGAAACTGATATTAGTATGGAAAACATCGATTGTCAAGCACAAATCTATCAGCGTCAATATTTTCTTTTTCATTTTTTTTTGAAAGGGGCACACTGCCCAATCAATTAAAAGAGAAAGGTGAGGCTGACTAGGCTGAGGCACCTGCACCAGACAGCACTTGGACGTGGGTTGGCTGTCCGAGCACCCTGCAAACTATAAAACTGAGCCTCTACTGGGTCCTCATCCGTCTGTATTGATTCTCTCTGCATCCAGCCTCTCAGTTGCTGATGCACAAGAAATCAAAATGTGTGTGAGAATGAAAATTTTACAACACTATTTACTTCTCTGTAAGTTTTTCGAGCCACTGTTGGAATGGATTTGTATTAATATAAGCAATATTTTTACACCTTCATCAAAAGTCTAATCTGTGAATTCAAAAAATCAAGAACGCATCTGTGCGAACTGAAAGCCCTTGGCTGCAGTTAGCTACACTTTAACTTCAGTCCCAACGTATCTGTATGGATCTTGGATCCATGCATGCGTTGTAGATGTCATTTTGTAGCCAAACCACTATTTTCTATATGAATACAAAGATACGCCGCCGTCTTGCATTTTGTAAAAAAAAAAAAAAAAAATTAAGTGATGCTAATCATACTTGTCTGGAAAGCATTCTTCAAGTGTCACATGTTTCTTTAGCATCAGGCCATAAGCACATTTTTCATTTATATGGGAAAGAAGAACCAGCTTAATACTAGGATACAACAGATATACCTCTTTTCCATCAAACAAATTCTGCAGAACATTCAAAAGAATTGAAGAAATAAAAAAATAGTACAAGAAGCACCAAGATTTGAATTTGCCAAATACTCAAATACTTCTGAAACATTTTGAGGCCCTCATATGCTAGAGCCAAGTTTGTGTGTACGTGTGTCGGGTGCTAAACCCAGAAGCGGGAAGTTTACTGAGAAGAAGCATGACACTGACAAGTCCAGCTAGTGGATAGGATGAGGAGAATCGTCAGAGTTCTAGTTTCCTAGAATATAATATAAATATAATAAAACAGGAATTCAATCTATGAATAATTCTATTTTCCGATAGGCCAGTACGATATTATATATGCACTTCTCCATTCAGTCAGTTAACAAATTTATGCATTCTGCTTTTGTCTGGCGAGTTACTTCAGGCTAAGACAATACAGCAGAAAAAAAAAAGAGAGAGCATACTTTCTATCATGAGATAGAGTGAAATGTTTGGTGCTTACCGCGTGCCACTAGTTGAAGATATTGGAGATAAGGTTGATAAGATACCAGTGGCTTTGTTGGTAAACTGGCAGATAACTCACTGTTGCCAGATTTTGCAGTAGCTAGTAGTAATCATATAGAAGTGGCCTTCCCATGAGCTTGATCTGAACCATTGCTTTCTGTCTACGCTCTGCCAAATCTTCACAAACGAACAAGACGCAGCATAAAGGGTTACTCAAGTTTCATAAAAAAAAAATTAATACACACAACTGTGTGTGTGGTGTACAAATGAGCAGCGCTATGATACTGATGCTCCAGCATAGCATGCGTCATAGATCAGTTGTTATCCAGCACAAAGCAGCTTACCATATAAACTTTACGCGAGACCAAACCTAAGCTCACACAAAATTGACCATAGCGAAGATCTGGCGAGTCCTAATTAATCGTAAGATGCTGGAACCTGCGAAATCTCAAAGCTTCCAGGGCGCATTTCGTCGAACACGTGGTGAGTGGCACACGACTCCCGCTTTGCTTCGGCCCGCCTAACCACCCACAGCATAAGCGCGAGAAGGCGGGGATCCCTTGCCTCCGTCCGCCGGATTCTACGTAGCACGCATTGCCACCTCTGCCTCTGCCGCCGGCGCCGGCGTGGGCGCGCACCGACGGCGCAGAGAGCCAACCGCGGCAGGGAAAACCGCGACTGATGATCGATCAACGAGCGGAAGGAAGGAATTTCTTCATTTTAGGCCGTATTGAACAAAAAACACACCGCAAGGCCCAACTCAGTCCATGTGGATGGATGGTAAATCGGCCCTTGCCAAGCGAGGCTTTAGTAGGCCATTCTTGAGGGGCTCCGACTATAAAAAGAAGCCCAATAGCACGCTGAACCATACAAAGAAGCGCAATAAGGCCCAACTCGAAGCAGCCATATAAAAAGGGATCTCTAACCCTAACACGGTGAACCCCTCGTGAGTCGCAAACCCTTCTCCGCCGCGGCTCTCCCCTGCTGCGCTGCTCGCCCGATCTCGCGCTGCCGGCAGCGGTAAGATCCACGTCTTAACGAGGGAATTCATGGTTGTTCTTGATTTATAGCGTTCGCCTGCCTGTATTTTATGTCACTGATTTTCTTTTTTGTTTTGTTGCTGTTGTTGTGCAGATCTGAGATCGAGCGAAGCTAGCTTTTGATCGACATGGCGCTGGTAAGTGCTTGTTCTAACTCTTTCTCTTAGGATTTTTGATGTGCTAGGGGCGTTTAAGTAGTTTGTATTAGCGAGCTTATTTTATTGTAATTTCGACTTGCGGTGTGGCATATTATTTTCTAGTAAATTGATCTCCATTCATGGGTTTCCGTGGATTCATACTTTACCGTGGATTTGTTTTCTCTCATATTAACATAAGATTTGGTCGCCGAATTATTGTCCATGGGTGGATTATCTTGTTGCCTTAGCTGCTTGTTGGTTACATCTTTTCCTTCTCACAGCTGAAGGCTGTGGTCTCTTTCGACTTTTTAGATTGAATTCATTTAGATCCCTTTGACCATCGTCAAGTTAGCAAAATGATAACACCTCCCATTTATTCCCATCGTCAGATGGTATAATAAGAATGAAGTTGTTAGGTAGCAGATGCTCCCTTTTTCACAGGTCATTGTCACTCTTTTAGGCATTCCATTCTTTTGATATTAGCTAGTCTCTGGATTTGCGTAGTAGTTTTCTTTTAACATGTTTCGTATATATATTAGTATGCTGCAGGCTAATGAGCATGAAGTCCTTGACAATGCAATCCTTGCTCTGAGCCTATAATTTTGTGTTAATTAGAAAAAAAGTTCAGACAACTTATCCCTGAGCGATAAGCATTGATTGGCAATGTAATCCTTGCCAAATCTAAGCAGAATACAGTTTAGTTATGGTTCTTGTGACCACAAAAGACATTCACCTTTTCACGCACATTTGAATTTATATTTTCCTAGCTTTTGTACTAGAGATAGGCATCAGTATCATTACTGTTTATATCATAACTGTTTTTTATTGATTACCTGTTGTTGTGGTCCTTGTCCTTGTGATTACACACTGTTATCAGTTTACACCAATCGTCTACTGGCTTCAGTTGTGCTAGACTAAAGATTCTACTGTTTCCTTTTTTTTTTATTTTTTTCTGGTTGTCTGTTTGATTTTTACAACTTAATATCCTGCTTTTTTTTTTTTGGTATTCCAGATTTTGATATGTTTTGTATCGGCATGTAGGCATATGACTAACCTTCTGCCCTGTGTAGGTACTGCATTCTGGCAATACTAACAAAAATGCATTCAAAACACTAATTGCCGCGGAATACAGCGGCGTCAAGGTTGAGTTGGTAAAGGACTTTCAAATGGGTGTCTCCAACAAAACTCCAGAGTTCCTCAAGATGAACCCTATTGGGAAGGTATGAAAAATTCTGTATATGTTAGGAAGATGATAAAATAATCCAAGTTGTAATTGCGCACTTCTTTGAAGGTTCCTATCTTGGAGACGCCTGATGGTCCTGTTTTTTGAGAGCAATGCGATTGCAAGATATGGTAACTAAAATGCAGCAACCGTTGGTTTGTTTTAGTCTTCTGTTTGCATTTATTTGTTTGAGCACTGAATTCTGTCATCTTCCTGAAGTTACTACCTTGAAGGCTGACAACCCACTTTATGGATCTTCACTGATTGATTATGTGAGTGATATTTAATATTTATTCAAATTCAAAATCATTTAGGGCCTGTTTGGATCCCATGAATTGAAACCAATATCTAGAAAGTGCTTCTCATGTCATTATTAGATTATTTTCTAATTCCTCACAATTCCTGGGAACCAAACAGGCTATTGATATTTTCTTGAATTCAATTTTTTTGCTTTGATGTTTGTCTGTTTCAAACCTCTGCTTAGATGTACTTTTTCTGTTTCAGGCCCACATTGAGCAATGGATTGATTTTGCTACAACAGAGATCGATGCAAACATTGGGAAGTGGTTGTTCCCACGTATGGGTTTTTATCCCTATGCTGCTGTGGTATGTATTGGCATGTGGTTAACATATTTTTTTCAATCACATTTTTTTTTTCAATAGCTTGATTGTAGTCTTGTATTACCATTTTCCCAACAGACTGAGGAATCAGCCATTGCTGCCTTGAAGAGAGCATTTGGTTCCCTCAACACCCATCTCGCATCAAACACGTTCCTTGTTGGGCATTCAGTGACTCTTATGGATATCGTGCTGACATGCAACCTCTATTTGGGGTTTAGCCGTATCTTGGCTAAGAGTTTTACCTCGGGTTCCCTCATGTTGAGAGGTACTTCTGGACCTTGGTTAACCAACCAAACTTCAAGAAGGTCATTGGTGATGTGAAGCAGGCAGAAGCTGTGCCACCTCTTCAAAAGAAGGCTGCTCCAGCTAAAGAGCAGAAGCCTAAGGAAGCCAAAAAGGAGGCCCCAAAAGAGGCCCCAAAGCCTAAGGCAGCAGAGAAACCTGCAGAGGAAGAGGAGGCACCAAAGCCTAAGCCAAAGAATCCCCTTGATTTGCTTCCTCCAAGCAAGATGGTCCTTGATGATTGGAAGAGGCTGTACTCTAACACTAAAACCAACTTCCGTGAGGTTGCTATTAAAGGTATGTTTGCTTGTTAATTCCTGTTGGATTTTTTTAATATGGGAACATAGCTTTAACAATGATTATGGTTACATAAGATATTACTAATTATAAACATAAACTTTTGAGAATCTTGAAGCAACCATGTGCCTTAAGTTAAATAAGACAGCTGGGTTTGACTTTATCTTTTTGGTGTTTTATTAAGCAGTTCCCAGTTCTTTTTCTAGTCAAAATTTGTTTCTGGGACATGTACTAGTTAATTCCTGTTGGACTTTTAATATGGGAACATAGTTTTAACAATGATTATGGTTACATAAGATATTACTAATTATAAACATAAACTTTTGAGAAACTTGAAGCAAACATGTGCCTTAAGTTAAGACAACTGGGTTTGACTTTATCTTTTTGGTGTTTTATTAAGCAGTTCCCAAGTTCCCAGTTCTTTTTCTAGTCAAAATTTGTTTCTGGGACATGTACTAGTTAATTGAACTCAACTCAACTCCCATGTATTTTCAGGTTTCTGGGACATGTATGACCCTGAGGGCTACTCCCTGTGGTTCTGTGACTACAAGTACAATGATGAGAACACAGTTTCATTTTTGTGACCCTGAACAAGGTTGGTGGGTTCCTGCAGCGGATGGACCTGTGTGTCGCAAATACGCCTTTGGCAAGATGCTTGTGGTTGGCTCTGAGCCCCCTTTCAAGGTCAAGGGCCTCTGGCTCTTCCGTGGCTCAGAAATCCCCAAGTTTGTCATGGATGAAGTCTATGACATGGAGCTCTACGAGTGGACCAAGGTTGACCTCTCTGATGAGGCCCAGAAGGAGCGGGTCAATGCCATGATTGAGGACAAGGAGCCCTTTGAAGGCGAGGCCTTGCTGGATGAGAAATGCTTCAAGTGAGCCTCATCTCTTTGGAATGGTGCCGAGGAAAGAGTTGTTTAGGTTTTGGGGGTCCAATTCTAAAACAGCCATGAATCTTAGTTTTGATATGCGTACTGGTTATTTTTCTGTGCTAGATGTTAAGAGTTTTGGTTATGTTAAGGGGCAATGGGGAAGGTTGTACTCCCGTGCAATCTCCGGATTATTGCATTGAATTGTTTTTGACATGTGCATCCTATATACCCTTATCATAAACGTCTCATTTACATATATATTTCATTTACCGTGTAACTAGTTAATAGTGTGCGAATGATTTTTTTTGGGTACAGTAAAGGCTATTTATTTCTTGCTCGCTGTCGAGTTTCAACAGCAAATTTTAACTCTTGCATTATCATTATAAACACAGTAAAAGACAGCCCTTAGCTGTTAGGGCTCCTTGGTAGTTTGCACAAATGTGTTTGGTTGGAGAGCTTAGACGTGATGGAATGTGGTTCCATACCTTGTGGTGGAACCTATCCACCTGGGTTTGTGCTCGACTTGCATGGGTGAAGTGCTAAGTGACGTTGCCGTTGATGATGAGGCGCTAGTGGTTTTAAAAAAACTTTTTGAGAGTTTAGCCCCCTAATGTTTAGTTAGCAGAGTTGGGGGTTTCAGCGTTGAGTTCCCGTTAAGAGCATTTAGCGCTCTAATTAGGACTTTGTTTCTTCTTTTGACAAATTTTTGTTATATGCTATGAAAATCTATACCCATTCCGGAGAGAAGGGCATCCAAGGGACGGCTTTGTTCGGCCGAGGAAAGGAAGGGAGCCGGTGAAGAACGTTTAGGAATATTCTCCAGGACAACCGTTCCATCCCTAATGTACACGAACTAAGGCCTTGTTTAGATTGCTAAAATTTCTAAACAAGGTTAGAAATTTTAGCAATCTAAACAAGGCCCCCCAATCTAAACAATACTTTGGGTGAACTGTATGGATCGAACCGTTCACGTCTCTGCGTTCGGTTATCATGAACTTAACCTAGGAGCTATTCCAGCTTATCAGAACTATATAGGACTCAATGTACAGCAAACAAACGAGCCCTCAGAGATTCAAACTCTAGGCATTGGATGACAACTAAAAGCTCGGTTCAACTCTGCATTTTGGTGGAACGGCTTCGCTCGCATTTGCTCTCCAACCAAAAGCATCGTACTTGGGAATGGAAGTATGGAACCACTCCCCTCCCGTTTGCTCTGGTATCACACGCATCCTAAAAGATAATCTAGGCATCAGATAACAACTAAACACTTAATTAAATAATGATTCAACTATGCACTTGCTGCTGGTTATCTGCTGGTTATCTGAATATTGCCCTGAACACTTCGTTCTATATTAATGTTTATCATAAGTTTATTTTTTGGAAAAAAAGATATTGCTTATCACAAGTTAAACTTCTCTCGCTTTCATTGAAGGGAGCCAAAAAGTATTAAAATGCACATTAACAAAGACGCGAGGTAGCATCAGTATACATGATATACATTTGAACATGGCATCGGGCTGCAACTTTGTGCAGACACCATGAAATTTTGACATCTTTTCATCTTTTTGTAAGGCAAGGGGAAAAAAAACTTGAAGATCCTATCTTTGTGGTGAATTCCGATTTTCAGAATCACCCATTCAAATCCAGAACTGAACAATTATTTACCATGGCACAGAGCACTTCGTGTCGCACCACTTTTCTTCACTTGAGACTACACACTACGCTTTCTCCAGCAGCGCCTTTGCACAGCTTCAGAGACTCACATTTTCACAAGATGATGTGTAGAACCTTTGCCCAAACACATCTATACCGCAGAGATTCTGAAAATACCTCCACGAGCTTCAAAATGAAAATTTAGCCCTGTGACAGAGCTGAAATACCTGAATGTCCTGAGATTTGTCTCAGGATTCAGGAAACGTATGTCAGCAGCTTTCTGTAACAACTAAACGCTGTAGTTGCTTTAGAGGGGACAAGAGCTGGGAGAAAGCCGGCCTTTTGCTCGGATCACTGCAAAGAGTGGGGTTCAACATCAGTGGGGTGACAAACGCAGGGAGAGGGGGAGAGGATATAGATAAAATGAGTCTTACTTATCCCAACATGAAGATATTATGCTAGCCACCTGCGGATCCACATCCTTGGGAATGTCTAGTCGTCTGTTCTGGAATCCAACTGCTCCTACAACTTGCATTGGATTCAACCCACTCCATGGTACACGATGGTTGCTAGTTCCCAAAGGATTACTCCAAAACTGTAGACGTCACACCTAAGCCAGAAAAAAACATCATTTTTGGCTGAAACAGCAGCAATCAAAAAGAGCAACATGTCCATGCAGCTCAGCTACTCACTTCTCATTAGCTGGTTCATTTCGTAGGTACCTCAGGTGCCATCCACTCTGGCTGCAGACCAACAGAAAAAAATGCTTCATAAAGATGTGATCATAGTCTTATTTATAGAAAACATGCAATGTAAAACAAAAACAAAACAGAAGGCAATATTCTTGTAGAACATAGGGCATCAATAACAAAACCTGGAACCAATGTCTATGTATCTACTTGTTTTTCCATTAACAAAAGCAGTGGTTTTAGTTAAACATAGACGCATGAAATAACTATGCTGAGGAAGAAATTTAGGCAAATTCAGACAGTTTAATTGAGAAAAATATTAACAAAAGATTTATGATATCAGGCATGTACTTGTGTGATCTAATCGCCAAAACACTTGATCATGGTCCTACAATAGCGAACAAAAAGAGGGTGGCTCCAGTAGCATAAGTCCCCATTGGACCCACGCAGGAGATTTTAAAAATCTGGCTGGATTGTTAAAGTCTGGAAAAGGTTGATGAAGATTGTGGGATTGTCACAATCTGGACTAGAGACTACTTAAAAAAGCTACTTGGATAACTAGGGCTTGTGGATTAAAAGCTGCTTCCACAAGCTGACCTGTTCGGACCTGAAAGCAAATAGGGATTGCAAGGAAATAGCACATTGATTAATCAATGTGCAGGGTTTATAGAAAAACTAACCAAACAAGATATCATCCCCTATTCCTGACCATAACCAACAGAGGGAAAGCCGGGCGGCTATGGAGGGCAGGTGGCACACGGCCCAGGCCCAGTCAGCTATATACACGCATACATAAACACATATATGTCTAACAGGAATACAGGATCGGCTCGAGCTTTTAAAGCCACAATACACAAGCTCTAGCTGATCCAAAGAGGGTCCACATAAGGCATGATGCAGCTTCTAAGATATGGAACTATAGGAAATATTTCACTTGTGCAGATTTGTGTCCCTATGCAACCAGAAATCAGTTTAATTCCAAGATAGCTTTGCTACTTGCAAAAGAAGAATTTTTCTGTAGTCATGTATTACATATAGATCAAGTGCATGTGCATTTTGGATTGCATGCTCAAATGATGTGTTTTCGTATAGTTTGCCAGCACTATATTGCTGCTCAAACCAATTCAAAAGTGCTCTACAGTCTCCCTTCCCGCCTATCCCAAAACAAGTACTCTAAAACAGTTCGACCTAGGGGCCTAAGACAGTCCCAGGTATTGCAATAGGAAAGAAGACCTCCGCCAAGAAAACCCCGAGACATACCATTTCCCATGTGAGAAGACCACGACCAGTGCTTTTGCTTTGCGTAGTACAAACCAGAGGATTTTTAGCCCCAGGTTGAGTTGAACCTAGAACTAGAGGACCTTCGACAAAACAAGTACTCTAATGCTCTACAAAAGGATCCGGTATCCCTTAGTATCCAATTCCAAAGCGGTAGTACTCAATGATCAATGATGCATTTTTACGTAGAACAATGATCAATGATTGCATTTTTATGTAGAACATGTGTCATGTTTCAGTAGGCAATTTAGCATTGAGCAAGAGAGGGTAGTATAATAAAAAGTCTGCTCATCATGAATGTCAAACTACAATTTTCTCAACTTTTGTCTAAATTTCGTCTAAATGAGTTGTGTTTGTGTTACTCTTTCCTGCCTTTTCTTAACACCTCTTTCATTTGGTCCATCCAGTCACAAATTAGTGAAATTTTGGGCTTATCTCAAGTCAAATATTCCAAAAGTATGGTTAGAAATTACTTTTTTATTGGGTTTGGATATTTGAAAATGACATATAAACAGATTTGCCTCAAAACAGAGTTTTATTGAAAGTACACTTTCACTAAGCTTTATAATTATTTGCGACAAAAAAGTAAGTCAGTTCCAAAGGTCAGAAATTCAGAATTACCACTTTTTTGTTAGGAATAGTATCTCAAATAACAAATCAATCCATATGAACAAATAAAAACATTAATGGGTGAGGGGTATTACTGTTCCAGCAGTTGACTTAGAGGAAAGAAAAGTATGATGTTTCAACCTTGACATGCCAAAGTCAGACACCTGCCAAGAAAAGGTAGATATGCATATTATGTTGAGCTCCACGATGAAGCTGTGGTGATATACGTAAAACAAATGCATAATGAACATGGATTCCTCCAAAGTAACTACTTCAGAGTTCAGAGAGTGTGGGGAAGGTGCGAATGAGTTACTTGTAACTAAACAATAATAATAAAGGTAAACAAACAGCAATAATGAACAATTCATGTCTTGTTCTAAAATCTAAACTGATAAACAGTCCTCCCTCTGTTCCAAAATAGTATAGTTTACTAAGTCAAACTTCTCTAACTTTGACCTAGTTTACTAAGTCAATTACTTACAAATGCACTATAAACATATTACATGGAGAGTTTTATGAAACTACTTGATGTTGTAGGTGTTGATGTTGTAGGTGTTGATGTTGTAGGTGTTGCATTTTTTACTATAAAATAGTCAAAGTTAGAAGTTTGAATTAGGACAGCCAAAGAGAACTATAATTTGGAGCAGATATTACATATTGGACAATGCTAACAAGAATAGCCCACAGCTAATGCACATGGAACCCAATATTTGCTTTTTCTCCAATAGTCCAATTAAATCATAATTCAAAGGTCAGGGATTTCGTGTATCATTTAGATTGGATAACAGTGCACCATGCAAACTGATCATTGACACTAACTATTAGGAAGAGTATTGTACAGTGCAAGGAATCAATCTATAGTTACATAAACAGAAACCAAAAAAGCTAAGGGCACTCTTTAAATCAAACATTTTAACACCACAGTATTTCTGGTCTGCTATGACCAGTGTGGCAAACAGTAATAGGTCTCCAGATGAAACACCCTAGCAAGAAAAATAGCTGTGGGATGGTATAGAGAGGGGAAGTCACCTTAACAACCCAATTTTTATCCACTAAAAGATTGGGGGATTTCAGGTCACGGTGAACAATGGTAGGATGGCTAGAGTGCAGGTAGTTCATCCCTTTTGCCTGAAACAATACAATATTTTAGCTGCAAAGACCAAGCCACAGTGTATGTATTAAACATAAAAACAACTTGCCCAAGTTTTTACCACATCTAGTGCCATTTTTAGCCTCCGTGCTTCATCAATTTGACTATTTGGCCTATGCAACAGGCGATATAGACTCCCCCTAAAAAAAGATTGTTGTACTGCTGTGAGAACTCTTTGTATTCATAATATCATGCCAAGATAAGTTGAAATAATCATTTTCCATTTTGACTAGAAATAGAAATAGAGGAGATTGTACAAACCTTGGGAGGTACTCAGTTAATATAGAGAGATTAGGAGGTTGTGTCACATATCCCAAGAAAAGAACAACATTGGGATGCCTTAGCCTTGACATTATTCTCACCTAAAATGTAACAAATATAATCTTAGCTGAGGAAACGAACCTAATAATCATTAAGCTCCAGTTGGAACAGAGATGCATGTGTTAAAATTTAACTTACTTCACATTTAAATTGCTCTAGTGAAACACCTGATAAATCCTGGTCAAGAAATTTCTTCACTGCAACCTCCTGGAATTTACAGGAAAATACATCAGAAAAGAATCTCACAAAGAATCAGAAGTCAAGGGAAGACTGTATATGTTCCTCCATAGAATTGGTCAGCTCAAATATGTGTCCTTGAAGATAAGAGAAGACCTTTTAAATGTTTAATTTGAAGGTTCCTACTTCCTAGTAATGTTATAGCATATGGATTGTTCAGTTTTCTCTATACGCTAGCACAATGCTTGCTTGCTATCAATTAATGCTTATCCAGATATATGATATAAAGATGGCTTTGTTTAAGAAGGTTATCAAACTTTACAGCTACAGGAATTGCTCAAATATGTAATGCCATTGCATAACGTATAATTGCATGTAATCATGTCATTCCATGCTTGGGTAGACTTGGTGGAGGGAAGAATGTTAATACAAAAAGTTAGTATGTGTGAGTTCTTCAGAACCATATCTTCAGCAGATATCACAGTTACAGAGAGAAAAGAAAAAGAAAAAACTTGACAATGGGAAGAACCATCCTTTGGCTTTGTCATAAGAGAGACGTGTATGCCTAACCCTGTAGGGAGGCACTCACGCAAAACCTACAAGCCCCAGGGTTTGAGCCCCGGTCGGCAGTGAGCAGTCTCTGAACTGGAAGTTCTACCAACCGAGCCATCACTCGGTACTTAATATTATTAAAAAAAATTGCTTGCCTTGCTCAAAGGTTCGGTTTACACATTACAATCATCAACGATCCAGGCAATGACTGGGGCGGTGAGCAGCCTCTGAACTGGAAGTCTACCAATAGAGCCATCACTCGGTTCTTAATATCATGTGTTATGTCACCAAATTTGTTTGCCTTGCTCAAAGGTTCAGTTTACACTTTACAGCCATAAAATTTCCAGGCAATAACTAATCAGGAAAATGAAGGTGAAATGCTTAACGAGCTAGCAGGTGAAGAGTAGCATGATTTCCCATCACTTACGTGGATTTGTCAATCTCAAAAACGCCCTAAACTTCTAATGTTTACAATGCCTGTAGCTACAAGCCACAAACTTTGTGTACCCATCAGCTATAGATAGCACACAGTTTTACTCATTAAATAAACAAGCTAGAACTGAAGCATAAAGACAACTACCATATAACAATTTATCAGCACAAGCAACTAAACTATTTCTTGTTATCTTATGGTCAACAATGTTTATAGTACACTATGTTCAATCCCTAGCAAAATGTCATAAAAGAACGCAATATCAGAATATCTGACTTACCGTGCCATTCCAGTCCGCATGATAAACTTCCCCATAGGAACCTGCAACAATATAAACCCAAAGTTTATGACATGGGATTGCCATAGCCAAGAAACAAATAGAACATGGAAATGAAAAGACCAATTAATTGCAAAAATACAACACAAAAATAAGTTTAACAATAACAGTAGTAAATGCCAAAAGAAGAGGAACGTGAGAGGAATTAACAATAATAATAATAATTAAATGTTTTTTCGCAAAAATAATAATAATAACTAACTGTTTTTTTAATCATAATAATTCTATTTCACTTCTGTTTTTCATGGCCTCGAAGATAAATTTTGTAAATTGATTGTTGGCTTTAGCTTTATTGATACAATTTATTGAAAATTTAATGCAAATAAAAGCGTGTTTATCATGTCATTTAGGTATCTTTTGTGTAGTTGTGAAAATTACAGGATTTGAATTCCCATATTTTAGAATTGCACTAATCTAGGAGCCGAGGAGATAATAACATAAGCATGGTAGTATTTTGCATGCCATAGTCGTCTTGTTTTCCATGGGAATTCTCCTATAACTCATCTAGAGTTCTGTCACTCGCTAGTCACTATCTCAAGTTGTGGAGTTTGGCCAGAGTTGGGTGTTTCACATCTCCTTGCTCTGATGCCAAACAGAGGACTAACGCATTTTGGTCATGGCCATGCTTTTATGTTTTCATAGGTGTGTCGTATGTTGTTTTTCCCCTAGTGGTGTGTTGGTAGGCGACTGTGTTGTTCAGGTTTCTCCGCACCCATTTATACTTCTTAATCTAATGATATGCAGCTCTCCTGCGTGTCCAAGAAAAAAAAAGTAGTTCATGTGTCATTTAATATTCAGAAGTAGATGAACAATAGGATTATGGAAGTGAAATCAGAAAACAGCAGTAAAGCATCCAGAGAACAAGCACAGGAAAGTTGCCATCACTTAGTTTCAGCAATATAAAATAATCAAAATAACAGTAAAGTCATAAGAAATGGTTACACGATTTGTACTAAGAGAGGAAACATGAACAGTCAATTATTGTGAATGATATTTTTAGTAAATGCTATTAAAATGTACTACATAAAAGTACTCTTCACACTGGTGGAAACAAGTATTTTATCTTCAAGGTCTCTATTAACTAGTACTTCACTGCCTTACTGGTAAAGGGCTCTGAATCAGAGACATACCTAAACCAATAATGATCTCCAATATCAAGATCCTCCCATGGTATTTCTCGTATTCAGCAACATCATCTATAACAGAGCTGATAGTTTTCGCACTAGACCAGCTCAACTTGTCCAAATTTCCATTGCTACTTCCTGACATGTTCACTGAAGAACTTTCAGCAGCCCTCTGATCCTCGTTGGAAATAGAATTAACAGTATGACCATGCAAGTCCAAATCTCTGATGACTTCTGTATTTTCCACAGGGTGTTGTGCATCTTCATCAGGTGATGAAGAATCTTTAGCAACAAAATCATTTGACAAATTTTGCTTTGTTTGAGAAATTAATAACCATCCTGTACTTTCTATCTCATGAATGTTTTGACTATTTTGATCAGCTGATAAATCAGAGGGTAGCAATGCGCCACTCTCCAAAAAGTAAGTCATGCAAATTTTGTGCAAACTGCGGGTCCACTACTTCAGGCACAATATACTTGGAATCATCATCGACTTTAACATGCTCAGAAATATCCTCTTCATTTTTTTTCTCAGAAACAACATTTTGTTTAAATTCTGTTTGAGATAAATCTCCCAGGTGTGAACTCGTGAGCGCCAAAATAGAACTATGCCCAGATGAGCATCCTCCAATGGTATTTTTGTTCTCATATCCACCATTAATCTGTTCAAGAGCTAAGCACAATTCTGCAACACTCTCCTCAATGGCATCACTGCTCAGTTGGCTATTGTTGGAGTCCTGAAACTGACTCCCAGAAATGTCTGAAGGGATTAAGGTGCCTGGAGCTCCCATCAGATCAATAATATATTCCGTGCTGCAAGAATTATAGTACATATGGTCAATAGCTGTGAACGATATCAAAATACTCAGTGCTCCAACAGTTTCTCTTTTTTTCTCTTTGTTTCCCTTTTTTGTTGCTCACTCATGTTAGGTTTCAACTCTAGTACCCCAACTTGCTTGGGACTAAAAGTCTTGTCATTGTTGTTATTATTAAAATAAGATCAATTATTTGAAAGGATGGTAAAGAAACATGCATATACCTGTCAAAATCAACTTTGACCAAGTTAACAGCTCCTTCATCTGTTCCGGTATAACATATTCCTTTCACAAGCTTACATGGTAGGTTAACTCGGTCAGCAAGTACCTGAAAACAATTTGGTTAATTGGTGTCTGTGGTATATAGCCCTACCAAATCTCTACAATCAAATACATTTTTTAGAGAACCCTTTGGTTTATGTATATGGAAGGCTGGCAATCTGGTAGACATTCCTACCAAAATCCCTACTTTTAAGCAATCAAATAAATTTTCTGGAGAAACCCTTTCATTATGAATGTGGTGTCACAAATACACAAAAATTCAATGGTGCAAAATGAAAAAATAGGCTGTCTTAGGACTTAACAAACTATCTCAACAGCAACACGTTAGTGCTACACCATCAACAATGTTAAGAACACAAAACATGATGTGTTCAAACGTTCTACATGTAACATCACTCCTGCACGACAATTATGACCACAGACCATGGCCACAGAATGACACGAAGAACACATATGAGAACATCAAGTTGTCCTATAATACACTATTCTTTGTTATTCTCATTCTCAAACATCTTCTCCTGTATGAGCTTCCAACGCTGACAATGCTGATAATTTAGCACAGCCACTGCAACCTTATCATCTCAGTCCACCATCACTTACCAAAGAGCAGTCAGGAGCCACCACACACTGGCTGGATCAACACGCTGACTAGGCAGCCACAGATGGAAGGTGCTAACCCCGGGACGTAATTTGGTTTGAAAAAGTTTTCCATCCCACTATTTAAATTCTTAAACCCAAAGTTTGAATGTTCAGTTATATGCGATCCCATTTGAAAAGATGACATTCAAGTTGTAAGTTCTCAGCATGAGTAGGACAATGTTAAGAAAAGATATACGCAAAGGTTCAATCTTAAGTTCTGAGAAACCAATTCTAAGTTTATTAAATCGCAGTTAAATTTCTATTCTTTTGTCTTGAATCTTCCGCGGGTAATCTAACATTCAAATAGAACGATTGGAAAGGGTGAATGTATAGGAACGATAATAGCTGTGCACAAAGCACCAAACTATTGTGCAGCGTCATATGTTAACGATCCTGATATAATCATATGACAAGATGGAAACTATTAGCATCCTTCCCTATACTCTTTTGCTATCTAACATCATAAGATAACTGTCAGATTAAACGCAAAGATGATGCAGGATGCTGTGACTAACCTTAAATAGCAGTGATCTGTGTCGCGACAGCCCAACCCGAAGCGAACCAAGTGGAAGAACGACACTGTTTAGCTGGCGAGAGAGCTCGCGGCTCTTGATGATCCATTCCCTGTTCATACCATCAGCATCCTCAACCAGACCGCCCATGGCATTAACAATGAGACCCACAATCTTCTGTGCAAGCTCAGCTGAAGCAGCGCCACTGAGCCGTGCCCCAGCCTGCGCGGCAATCTGTGCAGCCCTATCTTCCAGTCGTTTTAGGGCGGGATCGTGCTCCCGATCCACCAAGATGGCCAGGAAAGGGACGTCGCGCCCAAGCGGGACCGTCCTTAGGTAGTCGAGCGAGGGAATTTGGCCTGGAAGCCGGGATGCAGCTGCGCACCACAGACGTCGTAGAAGCCGTCGGGGAGGTGCTCGTCGTAGTTGACGACGCTGTGGTTCCAGTAGCGCGCGGAGAGGGCCTCCGCGGGGCTCCGGTCGTGCCCTGCGCACCCGGCGGCGGCCCCGAGGCTGATGAGCTCGGCCGCGCGGATCTGGACGGAGTCGGCGTCGACGAGCCCCGCGTGGTCCGACGCGGAGATGGCGAGCGCGAGGCGCACCTGGTAGTCCTCCTCCAGCCGCGTCGTGGCCGCCTCCGCCTCGAGCCCCCTGGGCTCCTCCACCGCCGCCGCGGGGCGACCGACACAGCCGCCGCGGCGACGGGTAACCGCCGCCGGCTGCGGCGGCTCGGGGGCCCCCGCCGCAACGACGACCGCCGCGGCCGCCGTCGCCCCCGGCGGCATCGGCGACGGGTGCCCCGAGCGGCGCTGCCTCGGGCGGTGGTGGTCGGGCGCCGCGCCCGCGCCCCGGCGGGGCCCCCGGCGAGGTGGAGCTTGCGTAGCAAGTGCTTCATGCGGGACATGGGCGGCGGCGCGGCGGCATGCGAGGCGGACCCCGAACCCCCACGCCTCCTCCTCCGGCGCCGATCCAATCAATCCGATCCGATCCGAGGCAGCCTACCGAATCGCGGTAGGAATCGTCGGAGATTATTGAATCGCTTCGAGCGAGCGATCTACCTATCCATTCGTGACCTGACCTGTGGTGGTTTTTGTATTCTGTTGGGACGTCGTCGTGGATGCTTCGCGCTCGGGGAGGGTCGACTCGACGCGGCTGGAGAAGCCTGGAAGAGGACGCAGGCGGCCAAGCGACAGGGAGCACCAATACCTTGCTCTCTGTCTCTGTGCGTTTATTAGTTCTTTAATTTTATTTTATTTATTAATTGCTGTAATCAATAACACCGTGTGCTGGCACCTTGGCACGCTACAAGTGGTAAAATTGAAATGGTTTGACCGGCGTGGAGGCCGACGGAGAAGGAATGGATGGATGAGCATGCTGACGTGCCAGGTTGTGTCGGGACGGGTCGGATCAGAGGTTAGTGAAATCGAGTCACTCTTGACCAAGTCCAATGAAAAATCAAACATTTTAAGCTATATATTATTAGTAAGATATATTAAAAAACATACTAAATATCATCATTAGATAAATCGCGGTATAGTCAAATTTAAGAAGGTATAATCAACATATATGCATACTAAATATCATTAGATAAATCGCGGTATAGTCAAATTTAAGAAGGTATAATCAACATAAACATATAGGCTTTTCAGACGGAGGGTTTAGTAAATGGGGTGATTTCCAATAATCCTTTGGTTGGTTGGTCCTCTAGAAAGCAAAAGCTACTCCCTCTCTCCCGTTTTAAGTGTCGTTAAAGCTGCAGTGCGATGTCTCATTTTAAGTGTCGTTGCCTACCAGCATAGTGTACGTTCGTAGCTCTACCATGTACTGCACCCATCGCTGTCCATGAAGCAACGTGGTCCCTGTGTCTCCCACGTACTCTATCAATCACACTATTCCTGGCTACATAAATAAAAGAACGTCATTCATTCATACTAGTCGGCCTCTACTGCAGCGCCAACCACACATAAAAAGGGACAGAGGGAGTACTTCCAAAAGCCAAATCAAGGGACTTTAAGAGAGTTTCTCTTTAAGCAACCATCTTGAGAGAGTTTCTGGGGTTTCAAAATGCTGCTAGAAGTTCTCACAAGCAAAGCTCTAGAGATAGTTGTTACATGAATGTCATGAAATGATGGAGAGATGGTTGTTACATGAATTTCATCAAATGATGGACAGAGGCGATACAAATGCACAATCTTATATAGTAAGTTGAGCTACTATCTATCTAGCCACAAGTTTTGGTTGCTGGCGCTTCTCACTCCGGGCGATGAGCTAGCTATCGGTGATAAGGGTGTGTTTAGAGCTCCAACTTTCCTTTAAAATTTTCTGCATTCCCATCATATCGAAACATTAAATGCACCCAAAAGCATGTGACACATGACGGAGTACGAAATTTAGGTAAATAAAAAAAAACTAATTCTTGATTTAGATGTACATTCAAGAGACGATTCTTTTAAGCTCCCGAATGGGACATGCATTACGTTATGGTAGGATAATATTTAACACAAACAAACAAAACGTCTTATAATTTTTTTTTCAATTCGAACAATGTTTTCATACCAAAATTGGCCTGAATTTTGAGCTCTAGACGAGCCCATATGCTCCGAATTTTGGGCTCTAGACAAGCCCATATGCCGGCGAGCAGCGCAGCAGCAGCACCCTCGTTCACTGGCCGGCAACCGTACGTACTGTACAGGGCAGCCTGCGAAGCGACCCGTTGCGTTGGCTGCTTGCCGTTCGAAACTTCGGATCCCGCGTGTGCGGCGTGCAGTCGTGCACGGAGAAGCCAGAAAAGCGGGCTGCCGGTACTGCACGTCTGCACGGCTCCGATTCGTCGCGGGGCTCCCGTGTGCCGGACTACGGTCTGTGCCATCTTGGCCGGTGCTTCGATTAGGTCTCCCTGGCTTGTTGTCTTCCGCTCGCTTAAATCGAGGTTGAGGGCAACATACTTTCTTCCTGTCTCGTTTTCACGGTTTTTTTAAGTATAGAAACTAGCGGGACAAGAATATAAAATGGATCAAGACACGGTTTTACTCCATCCATCTTCTTCCTATCGCCCTGCTCGCTTGGGGAGTGGGTTTACCGCGGGCGTCTTAGATGGTGTGAGAAAAAATCACCGACCTACCGGTTTGCTTCTTTGGACGTCTTTGTGAGATCGGACCTACCTACCGGCTGGGCCGATAAGCCAAACGAACAGGGTTTATATTGCTTAGTTTATTCATATCCCTAGTGGTGGGAGTGTCGTAAGTCGGCCCTTAGCCGTACACACATTGTTAATCACGCATAGTCATGTACCCCTAGCAAGTTTAGAATGTAGAGTATAATAACTAGATCATCCACAGTAGATCCCAAAACCCACTTCCGATCTTGATTTTTGGCAAGGTTGTAGAAAACACCTCTTCAACAATCCTTTATGTCAACTCCAATTTTTTTGCACTTGGAAAATCAGTAATTGCATGGAAAGGTATAAGAATATTCAATAAATGGGTCTGGAGGTGGAGGGACGTGTGGAAGAATTAACGCGAAATTATAGAGTTCCCAATGCAATGTATAAGAGATAAGAAAGTATAAAGTGGCCAATGTCATTTAAAAATAGCTCGGATTTCTAGTACAAAACTGTCTTTTGCCTTTTACGAGCGAGATATATTGGAAATGGTTAGAGAAAGATAACAAATTAGGCTCACTGTATTTTTTTTAATTTACAATTTGCTTACCATCAAATCTCGGTCGGTTTCTGTGGTTTATACGTGGAAGAGAAGCGGGAACCAAAGACCATCGTCTCCTTGCGGACCTTCCGGAAGAGGGGAGCTGAGCAGAGCAGCAATCACTTCTGCAAAGCCTGTCCTGCTGGGCTGGGTACCGTTCGTCAGATCAACACCGAATCATAACTAATCTCCTTGCGGAGGCGTGGATGGCGTCGACGTCGAGGGATCCATCGGCAGCGGAGGCTCTCCGCCGCGGCCGCATCCTCTCCAGCCGCCTCTACCTGGACGGCGTCCCCAGCTCCAAGGTCCGTCACCCCCTCCCCCTCTCTCTCCTCTCGATTCGCCGCCGCCGGTCGTAACAACCGCATGCCGTTCGTGCAGGTCCCTGTGGTGTACTCCCCCGCGTACGACATCGAGTTCAACGGGATCGAGAAGCAGTGAGTGAGCAATACGTCATACGGCACACGTTTTACCCCTACCACATCGCGTCGCGGTGCTGTAATTATTTTCTCCGCGCTCGTGCAGGCACCCGTTTGATTCGGCGAAATGGGGTCGCGTTCGCAACTTCCTTGTGGACGCGGGGCTCCTCCAGAACGATCGGATCGTCGAGCCGCTGGAAGCCTCCGAGGATGATCTGCTAGTGGTGCGTAATAATCAATTGCTCTTCACTTGATGCACAGCGGCTTGTACTGTGGGATGCAGTGTAAATTTCCCATTTATGGTTTGTGGCCTATCCAATCAGGTGCACTCAGAGTCGTACTTGAGCAGCCTTAAGAGCAGTGCGAAGGTTGCGCGCATTGTAGAGGTACTGCTAAATTCAGTATTGCATAAGTGTTTGACAGTGTGACCGTTTGTATTTTATAAGTCTGTAACCACTCACAAAATTTTCTACTGCATTATAGAAAGCATGATGGTTTCTGAAGCAGATTTTTCTTTTACAAACCAACCTGCTTGGTCATTCATTTTGCTAAAGCTGTATGGAATTATTGAGTGTAAAGTACTAAAATGTAAGGTGCATTTGGTTTGGTTGGGACAAGCCTTTTTTGATACGATGGTGTTGTTATTGGATCCTATTCAGAAGTATACTTACTATGTACTTGTGATTAAGATTTTGTACTAAAAAATGATGTCAGTATAGTCAGAGTTTTGTTCTAATGAAAGTTGAAACAAAATACATCTTAGGCTTATGAACGTAATCATTCATGATTTATCCAGGTTCCAGCAGTGGCACTACTACCTAACTTGCTTGTTCAGCAAAAACTTCTTTATCCATTTCGGAAGCAGGTAAATCCTCCCTTGGCTGTTTAGTTTTGATGTTCAAGAAGCATGATGAAGTGAGCTGTTTACCTTTTTTTTTATGTAGGTGGGTGGCTCCATTTTAACAGCCAAACTTGCACTAGAAAGGGGTTGGGCTATTAACATTGGTGGAGGCTTCCACCACTGTTCGGCAGAGGAAGGGGGTGGATTTTGTGCATATGCTGATATTTCTCTTTGCATCCATTTTGCTTTCGTTCGTTTAAATATCTCAAGGTAGGATAACTACTGAACTGCACTAGACATCTACATCATATTTTCCGTATATTCCATATGAACATATAAGAAAAGCTGGCCTATTGTCCAGGGTGAATCCAACTCTAAATTAGCCCTGGTACACCGGGGAAGGAATATATATTATTTCATTGCAATGTTTGGCAAATATGAACCTAGCTACTGCTAAAAATATTCTACCCGCTCAATGTAGTGTCGCCCCTGCCTATTATTATGTTCTTTTTTTAGTGCAAAAGATGCTGTTCATAAGCAAAGCATTATAGTTCTTGTTACTCTTCTAAAAGCACTCCAATAATAAGGAACAGAAACTATTGTTATGAGAATACATGTTAGCTATTTTGTTTCCATGAGTCACTCATCTCGTTTGCAGAGTAATGATCATTGATCTAGATGCTCACCAAGGAAATGGCCATGAAAAAGACTTCGGGACTGATGGTGAGAGGCTGTGTGCTCTATTGTTTTCTTGCACATATTTTGTATCTGCTACTATTTCATGGCTTATTGACATTTGTTCTTTGTTTGCAGGGAGAGTTTACACCCTGGACATGTACAACTCTGAAATATATCCTTTTGTAAGTACTTAACCTGAAATGTTTCCTACATCTGCCAACCAACACCTCCTTTTTCTTGGTTACATAAAGTATAAAGGAAACAGATGAGTACTTATGTTTGATATTTAGCTAATTGCTGCCCCCTTCCTTTCCATGGAATTCTTGTTTTTGTTCTTGCTGATAGAGCATATATTTTATTCTGAGAAATATGGAATGTTATCATGTACTTTATTGTGGTACATATGGCATAAGTGGTTCCGCATCCATCACTGCACTGGCAATATATTCTACATAAGAGGTCGACACAGGAGTGCAGGACAGCTAGTTACAGCTATCTAACATGTAATTCTTTTTTGTCTGTGTGACCATTATAACTTTGGTAGCTCTTTATATTTCATTTCAAGCCACAGTCTTCTGCCTTACATTACTACTGGTCTAAAGCTAGGTACTTAGGTGTTCATTTGCAATAATCAGAAAAAAGACTTATATTAATTCCCTGTAGTATTACAGTGCATATGCTTACAACCAGAACTACCATATTGTGTAAGCTGTTGTTTGGACTTCAGACACCCTAAACTTAGCCCTCATGTTTGGAAATGATTTCACTAATGCAAACTTGCAGTGCCTTTGAGCCAGTAATCAAACTAAGATAATGTGTCTCTACCACATGGTGCAAGAGGATTGGGGGAGTGGGAGGAATAGCTGTGTATCTGTTTGTGTTATTTTTTGGATTTTGTGATGGGGTTCACCCTCTTAAGGGGTTGTTTGTTAAAAGTTCAAGGGTGCAGTATACCTGGTTTTATAGCTTGGGAGGTTCAACACGTTCACAGTTGAACAGCAGAGGGCAAAGAAAGCATTTTCTTCATAGATTTTCCTTTACATCATTTAATGGCAAATTTGTGCTTGATATGCTTATTTTTGTATAAATGATATTGTTTTGTTTCAGGATCATGTGGCTAAGAAGTACATTGATCAAAAGGTCGAGTTAGATGTAAGTTTCACTTTCTATCCTCTTATGTTTTATATTTTTGGGCATCTGTTTCATGTTGGAGTTTGTAATGAAAGTACACTTGTTTGCATTTTTAGAGTGGGACAAAAACAGAAGAGTATTTGGAGATCCTTGATAAAGCTCTCAAGGTAACTCGTGCATTTCTGCATTATCTCTGTCATTTCACCTACAGCATCAGTGATTATATATGTTTCATTTCACCTACAGTTTCTCTGTCATTTCCCTTGAGCCAAAATATGAATGCAAGTGGACAGCATTAACTAAAAAGCATTGGGGATAATTAAGAATAAGCGCATCAAACAAAGATGGACCTTTATTTCAGCACCGACAGTGACTTTAACAGCATTTAGGATGTTAGGAAATATGAAGTTTGGCACTTTTTTTGAAGACAAAAGTTTTGGCAAGTGATCCTGTCATAGATCGAGTTTACTGCAAAATCTGCTGTTTCTTTGTAGTTCCAAGATCAAGACAATTTTGTTTAATTAATGGAGGTTCCCTGCCACGAGGATGCAATTCTGCTGGTAGGAAAACAAGTTACAATTATAGATCTAGATGGTAATGCGTTTCTCCCTGCTGTTAAGATGGTTTAGATCCATATGTCCAGCAGGAGGAGATTTACCGAAGGAGCTCTTTGGTGTTAGTCAGATTCTTTGCTAGATTTAAGCTATCGTCATGTTCTTTTGAAACGAGCCAGGCAGAAGAGCTGATGATTTTATTAAAGAGGAGATAACCCAGACTGGGCAAATATAACAGAACAAAGACCTCAAAAAAGTCAAGCAACCACAATAATAATAATAATAAACAACAAGCTAGCAACTGGACAAGTATAGATTATAGATGCTGGCCAGTTGGATTGGGACCTCAACACGCACCACACCACCACGCTACATCTAAACTGTTTGACCACGGCCACCCAAGCACCACAACGGCACCTGCCGATTACCACACTGCAAAAACATCACCCAACAAAGTCATCATATCGACATTGCCCTTTGCATGCGCCGTCGTTGCCGACATCGCACATCGAACCAACCGTTGCGTTGTAGGGTTGGCTGCCTCAGGCCACTTCAAGCCAAGTAGTTTTTGTTAGAGTATGAGTAGTGTTGGCCCATGAGCTAGGCCCAAGAGGCCCATGTATGCACTATATTGCTACCCTTCTAGAGTTAGCCCTAATTGAGGAATGAATTCCCCTAATTAAGGAATGAATTCTAGCATGGTATCAGCCTAGGTTTCCTTGCCCCACTGGACTTCTTCTTCACCAGCGGCGAGACACTCTTGATATCCCGGAGCGAAAGGGATGACGGGCTGCAAGCCTTGCTCCACTCGGTTGACACACGGGGCAAGCCGTCGAGACGGAGGGCGTCCGGTGGCGAACCCTCTATTGAGTACCGGAGTCTCGGCCGGGTGCACTTCAAGACCTCACTTTCACCAGGCCGGACATCACCTACGCCGTCGCGGCCAGTTTGTCTCCACATGCATGATCCCCGAGAGCCCCACCCGGCATCGCTCACGCGCCTCTTCACTACCTCCGCGGGACCGTTGACTATGGGTTCTTTGCTTCACCGGTCTCCCGCACCGAAAGCCGGGTCGCCTACACCGACGCCGACCGGGCGGGTGTCCGGACACTCGGCGCTCCATCTCCGGGCTACGCCCGTCTTCCTAGGCGGCAACTTGGTGTCCTGGTCGCCAAGCGTCACCGGTCGTCTCCCCGCTCTAGTGCCGAGGCGGAGTACCGCTGGCCGCAGCTAACGGCGTGGCGGGGCGTCCCGGCTCCGGCGGCTCTCGCAACTCCACGACCCTCTCTTCGGGACCACGCTGGTCTCATCATACAACGCCGGTGCCGTCTACCTCTCCACCAACCTATGCGGCACCCTGAGGACCAAGCATGTGGAGATCGATCTACACTTTGTCCGTGATCGGGTCGCCATCGGCGGGTTCGGGTCCTCCACGTCCCGACCACCTCTCGGTTCGCCGACATCTTCACTAAGGGTCTCCCCGGCCTCGACCTTCGCCGAGTTTCGCTCCGGCCTCAACATCACCGGTGGCTAGTTACGTGCGTGGGGGCTCCCGTGTTGTACTTCTTTTTCGTGTCCGGTCACGCAAACTCCGGCTGCGGCGGTAGTTCGGGGCTCAAGGGGATGTTAGAGTATGAGTAGTGTTGGCCCATGAGCTAGGCCCAAGAGGCCCATGTATGCACTATATTGCTACCCTTCTAGGGTTAGCCCTAATTGAGGAATGAATTCCCCTAATTGAGGAATGAATTCTAGCAGTTTTCAGTTATCACATTGTCGATTGTCGATTCTGCTTGCACCATGTGCCGAGTAGGGCGAGCCGCCAAGCCAAAGACATGAAAAACTGACTCTGATCACCTCCAGTCCAGCCATGTCCTTCAAGATCCAAAACTGCCCATCATAGCTCTCGACGGCTAGGTCACCTTATCGAAGATGGCAGCAATGTCAAGCAGCGCTTTAAAACAGCCATCCGAAGACCTTGCACGAAACAATCAACTACTATGCCGGACTGCCTGCTGCCTCACCGCACAAAACCACCTCGGCAAAGCACTTCTGCTGTCCACCTCCCGCACCAGCCACTCATGCCAACCGTGGACACCGCACATCTCTGCCATAAGGCCCATAACATTGCCCAACTAACACACAGAAGTGAAGCCCCTCAAAGCACTGTGCTTGCATCCTCATCCTAGCCGCCTTTCACCATCGCTGACATGGGCACCTCAAAACCACGACATGGCCTCCACCCTTCGCCATGTTTCACGGCTAAGGAGGTGATGGCGTACTACTTCATCTGACTCATCACCTATAGCAAGTAACTGCTGTTGCACTTTGTTGATTATTTATGTGTGGGTTCGTGTACCTTCTCTTTTGCTACCTCACTCAAGGATCATTCATGAGTTCATCTACTTCTCAAGATAGTTTCCAGATGCAAACTGTCATCTGTAGTAGTTTTTGTCATGGGCAGACAGCCTTGAAGTTCTGTCAGGAATGGATTATATAGGGTCCAGATTTGTTTTTGAGAGAAAGAACTTGGCAATAAAAGGATCTTTGTTTTCTCACTATTAATTTTTGGCAGTTAATATCAATTTATTTCCTTTATGGAAAGAAATATATAGTGGACAAAAGGGCTGGGAGATTGAGTTTAGAGGGTTGTACTCTACCTCCCTCATTCCTGGCAGACAATCTCGTGCTTAAGACAAGTGCAAACCTGTATCATTGATTGATTGGGATATTCACGTAAAACACCATGTTAATATTTGAGGTTGAGTGGCAATACTGTTATGCACTTATGATATGGAAGAGGGAATATACATCCAGGTGCCTTTTTTAGGCAACGATAGTGTCAAGTGTGTAGTTTAGTTCACACCAGTAAGATTTTAAGCATGCATATTCGTGATGGGATTGATTTGTTTATTTGGTTCCATTGTATACAGAAACAAGAGCATGCAGAAAGAAACAGGGAAAATAAATGATACACTCTTGTGCTATTTTATTCCATATACTTATTAGGTACTTGAAGTACTTCCAATTAAATAAAGTTGTTGCAACTTTTTTTTTGTAAATAAATTCCTGCATGTTGCTACCAAATAAATAAATCTGTAGGCCTGTTCAAAATGGCTCCACCTGTTTGAAAATAAAACATGAATGCAAATTTCCTATGTACATCGTTGGCAAGCTTAAATAGCACTGTTCTGTTACTCTGCTTTAAACTGGCAAGCCCGCTTAGACTTTCATTAATTAATCTTAGTTGTTTGCAGGTATCTGAAAGTAGATTTCATCCCCAGTTGATTCTGTACAATGCTGGAACTGATATCCTAGATGGTGATCCTTTAGGTAGCCTAAAGGTATGTTTTTAATGCAAACTTCACATTTTCTCGCAGCATTTATGTAACATGTAAATGTACATATCTACAGTGGCGTATAGGTTGTAGTTCTTCCAAAGCTCCTTACAGATGCATTTATGGTTTTATTCTGCTCATATAAAATTCCCATCATTAGGTTAGCCCAGAGGGTGTGATTACTAGAGATGAAAAGGTTTTCAGGTTTGCAAAGGATCATAATATCCCTCTCCTCATGCTGACATCAGGTGAGGATTGTGCTCTTCATTCTTTAACTTTATCTGCCTTTAGCCCTTGACCCTTAGGTATATTCACTGAGACCTACTGACGATGTGTCTGTCCTCTCTGAATCTCTATCTTCTCAGGAGGCTATATGAAGTCAAGTGCTCGGGTCATAGCAGATTCAATTATCAACCTCTCGACCAAAAAAACTTGATAGATATTAGTACACACTCTATAGAAATTGAATAATGGTGTCTCGAAGCAAAACTTATTAGATATTGGTACACACTGTATAAAAATTGAATAATAGATGGATGCACCTTGTGTAAAGAAATTTTGTGCTATTTGTGTACTTGCACATGTATCAACATGAGAAAGGAAAATCATATGCATGTGAATGTTTTCACTCATTGACTCTGAGGGAACTATTATCAACCGCTTATGTTCTGTCAACAACGCTATTTATTCGAAGATGAACCCAGTGACATTTGTTCACTCACATGTGAAATCTCATGCTGCTTGACATTATCATTGGAGGTTCTGTCAATATTATATGTTCATACATGCCGTCTGCTGCTTATGTCCAGTGAATCCCTCTTCCTTGAACTTATTATGGAGAAATGTCTCCATGAATTGTGGCTGAGAGTGAGTGCTGCCTCTGAGTCTGGTCTTATGTCGTGTAGCTTTGCCCTCGCCTCTCTGGCACTTTGACCCGGGAAAGAAAGTTACACATTTGTTCCTATTGAAGTTGCTGACTGGTTACTGTTGATTTCCATTTCTTTTTCAGCTTGTTTTAACTGGGCGTCGTTTGTGATGTGCAAAGTTCCAACTTCTGCCGGGTGTATTCTGTAGAGCCCCCTTGACGTCAACCCTCAACTCTCCTCTGGTATGGATTCTGACTTGGAAATGGAATTGATAACTGCATTCAGTATTCTGTTTTTCTGATACAAACTCAGATCAACTGATATGTCATTTTCATCCACACTTTTGAAGTTCTGCATCTCATGTTCATTCCTGGTTGGCATTATGTAAACTTGGCACACGTTCAGTGAGTATCCGCATCTATATTTCCTATCAATGTCAAGGTTGATATGCCGCAAGAGCAAAATAGTTTGTTGTTTTTCTTTGAGTTTTCACTGGTCCAAGAGCAAGGTCAGTAGTCCAAGATAACGACAGATATGCTGCTTAGCAGGGAGCAGGTCGGTCACACTGGGTTGTCACAATCTGTCAGCTTCACTTGTATTGATATTTGATTGAATGGGTTTGCCCCTCACGTGCCCTAGGTAAGACAATTCTTTCTTTCTTCTCTTGCATTCTCCAACTGAAAGTGAAAACTGCAAGACTTCCGGGAACATTCAAATTATTGAACAGGGTCGTGATTTGGGAAGCTTCTGTTGTTCATGGAATCGTCTTCATGATGGTGATGTGATTATCACCTTTTGTCCACTCCTGCTTGTTCCCATGCCTTATGTTTTTCCATAAAAATTCCATGCGTCCTCTAGTTTCCATGAAAATTCAAGATTACACACTTGAAGTTTGCTGATGCATGGTACACCTAAGTCCTAACATCGGCCAGACAAGCCAGATGCCGCGCCAGGTGTGCTCCCAACATCTAGGCAAAAGATTAATAATGTAGACCTTCTGTTGACGCGGATTTGACACTGGAAAACTACTGCCAAGAGTCCACCCAGTTGTCTCACAACAGACGGCATTTGCCACTGACTGCTGTCATTTTTTCTGCATCTTTGGTGGGAGTGGAAGTTTTAGGGAGGGGCTGTTTGGTTTAGGGACTTTTTAGTCCTTGGGTCTAAAAAAGTCCCTTTTAGTCTCTACCAAACCAAACAGGAGAGATTTTTTTTAAAACTTTTTTCTCTATTAGTCCCTAAAAGACTCTCTTGAAGAGACTTTTTTATTAGTTCTAGGACTAAAAAAGTTTAGTTCCTAGGAACCAAACAAAGACCTAGTTTTTGTTGGATTGGTGGCTGATGTAGAGTGTAAGTCCACCCAGTGCTAGAGGACCTTGCCAAACTTCACAAAAGAATGCCCCACTTGTGAGCATCTCGAGTGTATAAGTCAACCAATGAACCAACTGATCGTCCGATCCAACCACTTCTGGCGAAGGTGAAAAGTAACAAGGCTTATTTTTTCCTGAGACCACGTCAACAGAAATTACCTTTTTTCGTCGCCTACTGATCAAAACATTAAATAATGTTATTCAGTTTGAGTATCTCTTAGTGACAACAGACTTAGTGATCTTTTGATCACTCGTAGCTGGTTATTATTCATAGGATGTGAGGATGTGGAGATATAAAAAATAAAAGCACAAAAAGGGTTGGACCAAATTTGACCTCACTCTGTCTTCACGCTGACGCGATGAGGATCCTCTCTTTCATGACTGTTCCTTAACAGGTCAGCAGCCTATTTGGAAGGTTGACCCAGTGATACTTCCCCCATTGTACTGTACGTGCATCAGTACATGTGAAAGCTCCTGCTATTTGGCATTATCAACCGTGAGTTGCTCTCAACCTTCTTCTAATGTGGTGTCTGTTGATAATGTCCAATGAATCCGTTTATATGTTGAGGTGGATTGGAGTATAATTTAATTCAAGTTTCAAACTAATCCACCCTCAACACATGCGAATTGATGTCAAACTAAATGCATCTAAAAGAGGCCTAAACTAGTTGTGGGCCAAGAGCAACCTGGCTCCCCGGCTCTTTAATCTGTCGTAGAGTCCCTGTCCTCGCCTCTCTGCTTTTACTCGGTCCCGACCCCGGAGAGAAAGGTAGTATGCGCCTGTCCGGCTGTCCCTATCCCCTGTTAGTATAATCATCAGCTGTTGCCGACAAGTACACAAGTTACTGTACTCCGTACATGGGTTTCAGCTATTTTCGGCATGTGGCAATAAACTAAGCATTATTCGTGACGTCCAAGTTTAAATCTCAGCGTGTCTGGCAGTTGAAGATTTAAACTGTCCTGCTTTGAATCTCTATATACGACGACTCGGTCTACGTGCAAGGTATTTCTCACACAAGGCCACGCCAAGTTGTATGTCATATCATTTTCGAGACATTTGAAGTTTCTTACCAAACTTCGTACATTTTGTGTTCCGGGTCTCATTTTCATTCTACGTGTTGTGGAAACCGTGCAAGTTGATGTCTCGATGGGTCTACATACCTGACTACCTGTACTCGTCCAGTACTTAATCTGTCCCAAATATATTGCACATCTCTTGAGAAGTCAAACTGTTGAAATTTAACTAGATATATAGAAAATATTATTATCTCCAAATAAGTTTTCTATGCATCATAAGCTAGTATTTAGTTAAATTAAAAAAAAAAGTGAGAGGAACTGATCAAGCGGCATTTACATCCAAATCCTTGTGCATTTTTCTAGGGGGGATTTTCTTATCTTTCTCTCACCTTTCACTGGTCCAAGAGCAATGTGTCGGTAGCCTGTAGCGGCAAAAGAGTGTCGCTTGCGCTTTAGTATCATTGTAGAAATTGTTGAATCTAGTTTTTTTTTTATCAAACTTATTTGCAGATAAAAATGTTACAAGTATTTTCTAAAAAATAGAGTAACTTGTGGCAAACGCACCAACAATGACACTATTTAAGGGAGGGAGTATACATTTAAGGGACAGAGAGAGTATGTAGTAAGTTGCTTACCAGGAGCAGACAGCAGAGACCCGTTCACCACGTGTTGTTAGTCTGTCAATTTCATTTGCCCTAGGACAATTCTTTCCTTCTTTTTAGAAGAGTTCGTCAATGGGGGGACCCCTGTCCAGTTGCATTCATTCTTTCCTTCCCTTGCTACCTACAATTCTTTCCTGGTAAAAGTTCTTCATATGATTGGATCTGGGAAGCTTCTCTTCCAAGTTCATGGCCACGCATTATTCACAATAATGCATTGAGAAATCTATTTGGTTATTTTCTTAAGCAGAACATTCTCCACACCGATGAACCTGTCTGGCATTCTCGGTAGCATTCATTGCTTATTCCTTTGTCCCCAAGCTTTACATTTTTTCTGTGGAATTCTATGCGATCCAGGTTCGTGGAAAATTCAGGATGGACACTTGAGGTACAGCGATGAAATTGAAGTGATTGACAACCCAGATCTGCCGCAATTGTCCTCCACCAAATCATGGTCAACTTCTCAAATCTATCTAGAAATAAAATTTTCAGTGAAAGCCAGTGTGTGTTAGTACACTTCTTCTGCAAACAGGCAAGGCCATATGTGTTCACTTGTTCAGCAATGTTGGAAGCATGCAAGACGGCTATAGTTAATTCAGTAAATCATGTCACACCTAAAGGGATGTTGCTCATCCATTATCTAAAAAAAATGTCACACCTAAAGAGTCTGGGAAGCTCAATCGAGTTCCAAACTCCTTCCTTTCTTGTCGGCCAATATGCACATGTACGATTTTGACTTACGGGCCCTGTTTAGCTCATAAAAAAGTGAACCCAAAAAGTGTTATAGTACCCGTCGCATCAAATCTTTTGCCTCGTGTATGGAGCATTAAATGTAGATAAATAAAAAAAATAAATTGCAGAGTTTAGTTGTAAAATGCGAGATGAATCTTTTGAGCCTAATTAGTCTACGGTAAGACAATAATACCAAATACAAACGAAAAGTGTTACGGTAGCCGAACTCAAAATATTTCACCAAAACACCCCTACAGTAGGTTTGGAGTTGGACGGAGATTCAGAGCCTGGTGTACAGAAGTGATCAGAGAAATGATGTTGACATGTCATACGAAAATAACAAATTTCAGTTGCATATGCTACAAATTTTCAGGAATTGTGTGTCATTTAGTGCATATCCAAATGAAATTTATTATTTTCACATGAACCTTTACAAAACGAGTTTGAAGCTCAAATTATGTGACAATGCACACACCTATAGATGCCCTATTAGTGTGCATAGTTTCAATTTTTTTTGAAATCTCCTAAGTATGGTTTTAATGTGGTTTTCATGGATTGCACTGAAGATGTGGTTTGCACCAAATATTTAGCGGACCATGTATTAATCTTAGTCTATTTGTATTGGGGATGAAAATTTTAGCTAACTTCCATCCCAATTCATCTTAATTAACATGCTTGAATTAAGGTGGGTCAGAATGCATCCAAACAAGCTCTTAGTCTCTTCTAACCCACTTAGATTGCACTGCATGCAACCGCGCTAGGGCAACGATACTTCAGCAGCTAAGCGGATCCATTCTGGAATGGTGGGTCGCATGGAGATCGGCTTGGTCCGGGAACACGTGGCAAAAGGGTCGGACTCTCTGTTCATGCTAATTGCTTGGGAAGTATGGAAGGAGCGCAGAGCGCAGTGCTTTCGGGGAGCAGCCACCAACTTGCATGGCACCATGGCCACGATTCGCTTACAAGTAGAGCAATGGATAGAAGACGGTGCAAAGAACATAGGATGCCTACTCCAATGGGTAATCCATTAGCGGTGTAGCTAAGCGAGGGATGAGCGCTTTAAGTCCTTATGTAATTCCATCCTGGCGATGTCTGTAATCATAACTGTAACTGTTCAAACTTCTCTTCTTAATGGAAAAACGTGCAAAGCTTTTGCGTGATTGACCAAAAGGATTGAAGTGGATTGGAATGTAACCAAGATCATCAAGCCAGGACAACCTAATAAAAATGTAGTCGCCTTTGATCCACCTTTAGTCTGTTGCCGTTTTTTTTTCATGGTTTTCTCCTTAGTGTATGGTGTAGATTTAGGAAAAATGGTAGCGTTAACAATGTCATTTGTTGAGAGACCAGGTAGCGAGAACGTGAGATATGCTTGTCAGTTTCGATTGTCAAATCTCGGTCAACAAGAGGTCTTCTACTCTTTGCATTGGCTCAATGCAAACCACATCTTCCGTGCAATCCATGAAAAAACCTATTAAAACCATACTTTGGGGGCACCTATTAAAACCGTAATAGTAAAGAACCTCGTCAACCTTATAGAGCAAAGGCTTAAAGTAGTAAACATTTTCTGAGCTAAGGGCTTAAATTAGGAAGGAAGTCACTTGAGTGGATAGTCTTAGTCAACTAATCAACCCAAATGTTCCCCTCTCTTCCAGAAAATATATCATTTTAGTTTTGCCATGAAGTTTGAATCCAACTTCGATTAATTTGAAGAAAAAAACACCAACATCAACATCAACAATATTATCAAAAGAATAATTTAACTAAATCTAATAAGAATATTAAGAATATTTTTAATGGTGTGCTTATTTGATATCGTAAATGTTAATATATTTATTAAATTTTATTGAATGTCTCTGTAGAGACGACTTATCATGTTAATATATTTTTACATAAAGTTGTAAAAATTAAAAGATTCTATATAGAATAAAACTAAAACTAAAACTAAAACTAAAACGGTCTACTTGGGAATTTAGATGGCAATCCCTCCTGAATATATGAGTCATTTTAGGACTTGGTGAAACTGCCAATGAAGTGATGCAATGACCTACATGCCCCAATAGTTCTAATCATTGAGTGGATGCATTAACTGATTATGCTACCTGTGCATACGAATGGCCACACCTGCATGGAACATTTATCATTCAAACAAATATACTGTGGAGGGAGCAAAGGCTAGTGTGCCTGACTGCCTAGGCATGGGGACTATTACAGTGCTATAGTACTTGCAAGTTGCAAGGGTCACAAGTTGCAAGGGTCAAAATTCAACTACTTTTGTTTTTTTTATTACAAGTAAACTAAAATCAACCGCTTCTTTTCATAAAGACATGTTGTCAACTCATTGTTGCTTTTCTCAAACTGGTTGTCGCTTTTCTTCACCAACATTTATACGCTGTGATCGAACGAGCATCAAGATTCGTTTGAGCATCTAAGCTAATGCCACCGGAGCAGTTTGGCAAAGATCTTAACATTTGAATAATATTATCTTTTGTCCCTTTTAGTGACAACGGAATATTTCATTAACGTGCGCTCATTATTCTTACCTCTTCTTAATCATAGGATACCGATCTAGGGTGTAAAGAAAGCATAAAGTGTGCAAAAAGATTGCCAGAATTTGACTTCACCACCGAGTTCTTATTGCTTGATTAATTAGAAAAGGTTTTGTTTAGAGTCTCTAAAAAGGTTGCGAAGACTTTAGAGTGGGACGTAATAGTATTTTTCTGCTAATTTAAAATTTCTAGGTAGCAAAAATCACAATAATTTTTCGTCGTGATCTTAGCTTGCTCTCTAGTTTGTGTTGGATATGCTCTCGGCTAATACCGAGATAATGACGAAAATGAATAATGACTAAGATAATGATGAAATTAATTAGTGGTTAAGGAATTTGTCCACCTGACGAGCTAAACTGGTGGTTAAGGAATTAGTCCACCCGTCATCTATCCAACAAATAAGTCTTGCCGCGATCGGCGACAACCCTAAGATATTTACTAGGGTTTTGGCTCCCAGGCCCACAGCGCACTACATAAGTGGAGTCACCCCCTGGTGGCTCAATCCATCCATTCCTTCTCCACGTGAGAAACACTAAACCGATCACTAAGGCGCTGGAGGGTTCGGGAAGGCTATCACCCACGTTCACCGCGTGCAGGTAATCCGCGGCGTCAAGAAGGTCGCTGCCACTTCGGCAACTCACGTGTTCATCATCGAGGGGCATCCAAGTCCTCAGGTGATGAACTGAGATCATCTATTTCATCTACATCAACGTCCAGCTAATCAGATGGCATCTACAGACTCTGGTTAGTGTCTAAGATCAGATTCCGCATTTAGTAAGTCAGTGATCATGTTTAGGCTAAGATAAGATCCTGTTAGTCTAAGTTTTATTTCAACAGTTTGTGCTTTGGTTTATCTTGGTCTTCCTCATTCCTCACCACTCGGTGGATCTTGAGGTACAGAGTTAGGGGTCGTGCACTACTAAACAAACGTATTACTTATTTTAGAGATGGTGAAACTCGTTTTTAGTGGCGTTTTTCAACGATGTTGATGCATTTTAGGAGGGGTTGACATCATTTAGGACAGTTCTAGTGGTAAAAATATATATGGGGTTTAAGGAATGGATGATATATGGTTGGCTGGCTAGACACAACAGCAGATAGTCTCAACTTAATTATCAAAAAATCTCCGTCAGATTAAAATTGATTCTCATATAAGCGTTTGTGTGCTTTGGAATATCTGGAAATTGAAGATTGTAATCACCTTTTTGCTAATTGTCGTCGGAGCTCTAGCTTCTGGTTCTTCATCAACTGCAACCTCACTCAGCTGATAGATAGCGATGGGATTGAATCCCTCTGGACCTCCAACCCTCTTCGTGGGCAAGACGCCAAAATCAAAAGCTCAGTCCTGATTTGTGTGCTTTGGAATTGATAGAAGTTAAGGTTTGGTAGAATACGCGATCTATTACTCAGAGACCACAGTAGCGTACATATAGGCACGATGGGGAGCTGGATACGGCAGGCCCATGGGCCGTGTCATGTTTACATTCCAACACTCCCCACGCTTAGAACGGGAGCACCGCGAACATTCAAACTGTTCCTAAACTCGACGAAGACCGAAGTCGGAAGACCCTTGGTGAAGATATCCGCCGTCTTGGGATGTAGTGGGCACATGTAGAACACGAACTTCTCCAAGAGCGACACGGTCACGAACGAAGTGTAGATCAATCTCCACGTGCTTGGTCCGCTGGTGCTGAACGGGATTGGTAGATAAGTAAACAAAGACCGACATTGTCACAAAGACACTATGGTGGCTCGACGAAGAGGGTAATGGAGCTCATGAAGGAGTTGGGCGCAACCAACACGCCTCCGCAACTCCATTGGCGACAAATAGCGATACTACTCGGCCTCAAAGACTGGATCGAGAGACATGAGGGCCGACGCCGACGACCGTGAGATCGATTGTCACCCAAGGACACACCGTAGCCGGAGGTACTGCGACGAGCTAGTGTCGGGACAACCAGCCCAATCAAAGATCGAGTAGACCGCAAGATCAGCAAAGCGAGGTCTTGTGAAGATGGAAACCAAGATCCAAGGTTCCCTAGATGTAGCGCAGGATGCGCTTCATGGCAACGGCGAGGCTCCTTCGGTCATGCATATGAAGGCACACTTGCCGGACTGCATAAGCAATATCCGGGGCGGGTGAATGTGAGATAATCGAAGGGCACCAAAGAATATCGCTAAAAACGTGTTGGATCAGCCATAGGAACACCATCCGCACAACTTGGCCTGGTATCAACAGGTGTCTTTGCAAGGTTTGCGGGCACTCATACCAAAGACGCCCGCACGTCCGTCCGTAATGTACGCTTCGACGACAAAAAAGAGTATCGGCTCGATGCTCAACCGATAAGCCCAAGAAGTGATGCAAAGGACCCATATCCGTCATCAAGAATTCCCCGCTGAAGTGCGGCAAAGAAGTCTTGACGGAGTCTCGGAGATGAGGCCGTAAGGACAATATCATCCACATAGAGAAGCGGGGAAAGGTCAGTATCACCACCACGATCAGAAATAAAGAGTGACGAATTAGCCTTGGACTCAACAAACCCAATGGAAGTGAGGAATCCAAAGAATCCGAAGGTGCCATGCACGAGGAGCCCGCTTCAACCCATATAGAGACTTGTTCGAGCGACAAACATAATTAGGCCGATAGGAGTCAACAAAACCCGTGGGCTGCTCGTAATAAACTGTCTCATTGAGTGTCCCATGAAGAAATGCATTCTTGACGCCAAGCCGATGAATCGCCAGAACGGGACAAGGCCAAGGTGAGCACAACTCGGATAGTGGCAGGCTTGACGATCGGGTTGAAGGTTTCATCATAATCAACACCGATACCGAGTGAAGCCTCGGAGAACCCAACGAGCCTTGTAACGATCAAGAGAACCATCAGCTAGAAATTTGTGCCTCAGAAATCCATTTACCCGTAACAAGATTGACGCCAGCGACGAGGAACCAACTCCAAAGTCATTCGCTGAAGCGCATCAAACTTCGGCCGCATTGCGGCTCGCCAATGTGGAACGGTGAGCGCGGCAGGAGTGTCTTTGGGACGGAGATACCACGGCGCGCATGAAGATTGAGCCGTCGGCCCGTAAGCCGGACTTCCCAATATCTTTGTCATTGACGACGCCCGGCGACGGGCGAGATGACGCCCCAGCCCTGGCGAAGAACTGAGACAATGGGTCGTCGAGGGCAGCGAGGCTGGGGCGAAGGCGGATCGCCGGGGAACCCCGGTGTCGGAGTCGGTGGTCGCGCCAGCCGGGCGCTGAGCCGTGGTCGCGCGCGCCCGTCTTGGTGGTCGCGCCAGCGTTAGGCGCCATGCTTGGCTACCCGCGCCGAGCCGGGTGGTTGCGCCGGCCGCTGAGATGCCAGCGCCCGGGCTGCCCGCGCTGGAGTCGGGCTCGACAGCGGGCAGTAGAGAGGCGCCAGACGAGGTACCTGCAGCCACAGTGCTAAACCTTGGGGGTATAGCAGGAGTGTCATCATCTTTGAGGAAATCCAGCGTGTTAGGGTCCAGGGGGTGGTGGACATATCGGAGAAGGGAAAAACCGATTCATCAAACACCACATGGCGGGAGATGATGATCCGGTTAGAGTGAAGGTCAAGACACCGATAGCCCTTGTGATCCGAGGAATAACCGAGGAAAACACATAACGATGAACGAGGAGATAATTTGTGGGTGGCAGTGGCAGATAAGTTGGGGTAACACGCGCAGCCAAAAACACGAAGATGAGTGTAGTCTGGTTGGGTGTTATATAAAGCAAAGAACGGTGTAAGGCCGCCTATGGTGGTGGTGGGGTGTCGGTTGATAAGATAGGTAGCAGTGTGAAGTGACTCAACCCAATAAGCCGGGGGTAGGCAGCCTTGAAAGAGCAACGAGCGTACAATATTATTTAGAGTGCGAAGTGCGCGCTCGGCTTTACCGTTTTGCTGGGATGTATGTGGGCAAGACATGCGGAGTATGGCACCGTGGGAGAGGAAGAATGTGCGAGCCGAGGAGTTGTCAAACTCACGGCCGTTGTCACACTGGACGGCCTTCACGGAAGTGCCAAACTACGTGCGCACATGAGCAAAAAAAGTTAGAAATAGTGGAAAAAGTATTCTTTTCCTATCAAAGAACTTTTTTTTTATATTTATAATAGAATCCTCGTTTTTATGAGGATTCTATTATAAATATAAAAAGTAGACTATTCTTGCAATAGGACTTACAAGCTCTACCTAATCTTATCAAAAATTCCCATATCTCGGATTTAAGACGAAGTGGGAATGTCCAAGCATAATGAGAGCAATCATCAATAATAACGAGATAATATTTATAACCGGACACACTGACAATGGGGGATGTCCAAAGATCACAATGTATTAAATCAAATTTATTTGTGGCACGGGAATTGGAAGATCCAAAAGGTAAACGAACATGACGACCAAGTTGACATGCATGACATAGGTGATTATGTTTAGGTTTATTACAAGTGATGGCTTGGGAGCTAATTAGCTTGGACAAAGCTTCAGAACCGATATGACCAAGACGACGATGCCACAAGGGTCGACGCCGCGGTTGAGAGCTGGGGGTGCTTTGCGGTGGGCGGAAAGAACGGGTAAAGTTCACCCGTGCTATTGCACCTGGCAATCACGCTCCGGGTTTGGAGGTCCTTCACAGAAAGGCCAAAGGGGTCAAACTCGATAGAACAATTGTTATCAATGGTAAAGCGACGAACTGAAATCAGGTTCTTAATAATGCTAGGAGACACTAAGACATCATTAAGAACTAGAGAACGACGCGAATGAGGAAACGAGTAAGACCCAGTGGAGGTAATAGGTAACAAGGAACCATTACCGACGCGATAATTGAGGAAGGACCGGACAAGGAGGGTGATCGAGGAGATGAGAGTATACTAGAGTGGGCGGTCATGTGCGAGCCAAAGACCGAGTCGACATACCACTCGACGGGGTTGGGCGGCGGCGTCAGGGACATCGTGTTGAAGTTGCTAACGAGGGATGCCTGATCCCAAGACCCGCCGGCCATGGGGCTCCAGGGTGTGTACTGTGGATCACCGATGGAGGACCCCGCCGACGACGTAGATGAGGACGCGCCGGCATAGCCGAAACCAGGGGGTGGAGGCTGGTAGTAGCCCCAGGTGCGGCATCATGTGCAACGCGGCGGGCGGCGGAGGGTGTGCGTGCGTGGCGGCGGCCGCATCACGGGGCGGGGTGGGCACCATAACCATGCGACCCGGCGCTGCACCCCGAACGACCATGGATGGCCAGGGCACTGGGCGCGCCCGGTCGAAACCCGGGAGGAGCGCCCTTGGAGCCACCGGCGTTGCCGCTGTTGCCGCCCCGGCGTCGCGACGGCGGTTGCGGCGCGGTTGCGCCGTTGCCGCCCCCTTGGCCGTGTCCAACACCGCCGCCCGAGACGGGCGGTGGGAGGGCGCCGTTGGTGTTGTTGCATCATGACCAGCGCGACCACCACCATGGTCGGTCTTGGGCTCGAAGGCGCCCGCGTCTGGACGCCGTTGACGCCGAAGTTCTTCGAGGAGCAGCGTGTGCGGGCCTCCGAACGCCGGAACGGCCGCGCATCTTCAGGTTGGACACCATGTGCCTGAACTTGCCGTTGAGGCCACGGAGAAGAGTGAGGACGAGCCGCCGATCGCCGATCGGGTCGCCGAACTCCTTGAGTGAGGCGGCCATCGCCTCGAGGCATCACGGACATATCGCCCTCGCTTGAGCGACCGAAACTCGGCCTCCAGCAGCAAGGCAAGGGATTCCGTTGCCCGAGGAATTCATCCTCGAGGTAGAGCCACGCGCGTCACGGGCGGCGGGATCGCGGATCATGAGGGCTTGCTGCAGGTCGTTGGAGACGGTGCGATGATCCACGTGAGGACGCAGCAGTCCATCTGCACCCGAGCCGCGGCGCGGGGGTAGGAGGCGTCGGTGAGCACATGATCCTTGAGATTGTACTTGCCGAGGGCGGCGAGGAACATGGATCGCCAACGGCCGTAGTTGTTCGCCGGCTTGTCCAGCGTGGCGGTGATGAGCACCTTGATGTTCATCACGCCGTTGCCTGGGCGTGGATCGCGGCATTGGCGGCCTCCCGGGCAGTGAGGTCCTTGTCGAGGGCCTCGGCGGCGGCGCGGGCCTCCTCCTCACGCCGCTTGGCGCGCTCGGCCTCGGTGGCGGCGTCACCCATGGCGGCGGCTGGGGGTGTAGACCCGGCGATCGAGTGGATCGGCGGCGGGAGGAGTTTCTGGCGAGGGATGTGCGATCACTCGGCGGCAGATAGGATGGGGCTCTCGGCGAGTGGCTCGGCGGCGAGAAGGGGATGGGTACTGGTGCTCAGCGAGGGACTCGGCGGCGAGCGGGTAGAGACCGGCGACGGATCAGCGGCGGCGGGGTGTGCGGAAGCGAGGTCGCAGGATGCGAACCTTTTGTGATACCATGATAGAAGTTAAGGTTTGGTAGAATACGTGATGTATTACTCAGAGACCACAGTAGCGTACATATAGGCACGATGGGGAGCCGGATACGGCAGGCCCATGGGCCGTGTCATGTTTACATTCCAACACGAATATCTGGAAATGTCGTAACGCAAAAAATTTCAGACACGAAGATGAACCCAATTCTCTGATCGCCCGCAGATGTCATGATGATCTCGTTCTCTGGTCTAACAGATGCAGTAAAGATAAAGACAAGTGCAAGCTTCTGGAGTGGTCAAATCGTTTCTCTTTGTAAGTAGATTTTCTTTTGTTAGTCCTGTTTTCCTCTTCCTGTATACTGCCTTTTGGCTTGTAAAATCCTTCTGTAAATGTGTTTATCCCCATGAAATAAAATGTTCAGGCAGCCTCCATGGTTGCCATAGTTTTCTTCAAAAAAAAATATAAGCGTTTAAACAGGGCAATTATTCAAGAGAGGTTGTCGTCTTTGAGTTAATAACTATCCTATTTGTTAGACTATATTTAGTATTTGTAATGGGTCGTAGTCCACGAGATCTCTCCCCTTCCACGTAGGCATAAAGACTGTAACTAGTGGTCTATAGTGCTTCAGCACTGCTATATGTACCTGCGTACTCTGAGTAATATTCATGCATTCAGTCTAGTATTCCACGTGTTCACATTCTTTCACTATTGAAGGTGTCCTTGACATATAGCACGTATAACTTATTCACCGACTCGGGCTGATCTGGTCGTCGGCAACCAGATCTCATCGAGATTGCCTGGCAATGTTCGTAGTTTCGAAGAAATCAGCTGTGCATTCTTTCATGTCTTACTCTCTTACCCTTACGGCGTCTCACGACGAGCCAAAAACGTACGTTGCACTGTATTCGTACGTGTTTCTTGCTTAAGGCCTGTTTTTCCTATGAGATCAGGGACTAGGGACTAATTTTTAGTCTCATTTAGTAACTAAATAACCAAACATAAGGATTAGGGATTAATTTTTAGTCTCAATTAATCTCAATTTCACTAGACTCTTGGGAGGAGCTGGCACTAATTTTTAGTCCCTATTAGTCTCTAGTCGCTAGTCCCTCCATTCAAACATGCTCTTACTGTACACTCCTACAGTCAGACAAACTACATTTTGACCACGACTGAGGGCCTGTTTGGTTCCCATGAGACTAGAGACTAGGGACTAATTTTTAGTCCCATTTAGTCCCTAAATAACCAAACATAAGGACTAGGGACTAATTTTTAGTCTCAATTAGTCCCAATTTCACTATACTCTTGGGAGGGGCTAGGGACTAATTTTTAGTTCCTATTAGTCTCTAGTCCCTCCATCCAAACATGCTCTGAAAATCGATTTTGTACTACTGATTACATACACCACGTAATGTATTTTTGATAGTGTATTATTTAATATACTTGATATGCAGATCGTCATGCATCATCAAACGCTGACGCTGCCTGAGAAATGCATGCAGCTCCCTGAGACTACTATCTGATTTTTTTATGGCGGCTATGGATGATGTACGAGGTCAATGCCGGTCAGTTTCATGTGCGTCGTCTGGGAGGCATGGATCCAACAAAAAGCCTAATGCTTGGTAAACGTACGTGGACCAAGTCGTTTGCAAGTCAACGCGTTGTTCGTCGACGACTACTAGTACGTAGTACTAGCACCGCGTACGTACATTGCACCTGATTTGGAGCTTTGGACGGAAGCTAATTAATTTGTTAGTGTCGTGACAGCTACGTGCCATTTTGGTGTGTGACATGCACCAACCAGTAAAAATAATATATACGAAGGGGCTGTTTGATCTATTGTCAAGTGCTAAACTTTAGTACTAAAGGCTAAAATATTTATGGCAACATATCATGTACAAGCCAACCGCTTTGTGCAATCCTGTAAACTTTTAATCTGGGTCACATGCCCCCCCCCCACACACACACACCCACCCCCATGCGCCCATTTAGATCAATATCTTGTGAACTAGATAAAAGCTTTGTAAGACTTTATGGATATGTTGGTTTGCACCGAATATGTTCTCAAATATTTTAGGACCTCCTTTGATGCTAAAGTTTTTAGCCTATATTAGCAATGGATCCAAACAAAGCCGAAGTATGTACTCTATGAATGAAATTGCCCAGGGCACATTTTAACCGAAAGCTAAACACCGAACCGAAACTGAGTTGAAATCTTAGGTTTTCGGTTTGGTGTTGGTTTTCGGTTTTGTAAAGTTCAGTGTTCGGTTTCGGCTACGGTTCTTGCGTTAAACTGAACTGAACACCGAGGAAACTGAACTCCTTTCACGCGCGCGAGTGAAAGCCCACTTGGCCACACAGCCCAATAGCCCACGACCTCGACCAAGTCCGCATCGACGCATCACAAAACACCCCGTCACCCCTGACACGGTAGTGACACCCACTCGTTAGTCATCCCTCTCCAGTCTCCCTCGTTACTCCCTCGCAACCTAGTGGTGGCCCGCGGTGGCAGCGCAACACTCCCTCACTCCCTCGCCTTAGCGGCGGCGGCGGCGGAGCAGGTCCGACCGTCTAGCGAACACTACTACTGAAATGATTTTCCGTGGCGGACTTTTTTGATTTTCCGTGGCGGACATCAAAACCGCCACGCAGCTAGGGTCACGGTTAATCGAACGATTAACCGTGGCGGGCAAATGTCCGCCACGCAAAAAATCGATAACCGTGGCGGTTATTTAACAATGCCCGCCAAGGAAAATAGGGATTAACCGTGGGCGGTCTTCTTACAATGCCCGCCATGGTAAATAAAATAAAAAAATAAATAAAAAAAAAAACCAAGATCCGGCCCAAACGGGCCTCAGATCTGCGGCTGCGCCCGCCGCCGGCCGCCGCGACGCCGGGATCGACCGCCCGAGCCCCGGATTCGCCGCTAGATGGCGGGATCCGGCGCCGGTGGCCGGATCCGTCGCCCGGGGCCGTGGATCCGCTGCGCCATGGATCCGCCGGGCTTGGGATGGGCGGCGCCGGGCTTGGGGAAGAGGAAGAGCCACTCCAAGCTGCTGCCGCGACGCCGGACCCCTCTCGCCGCCTCCAGCGCGATCCAGCGCTCGCCCGCCGCCGCGAGAAAGTCTCGTCTTGGCGCGCCCCGCCGCCCGCCGCGCCGTCCGTGCAGCGCGCCGCCGCTGCTCGCCGTCTTGTGCACGCTTCGCCGCCGCCAGCCGCTTCGCCGCCCGCCGCTTGCCGTCCCCCGCGCGCCGAGGAGCGGGGCGGAGGTTAGGGTTAGGGTTGTGAAGACGGGAGTTGGAGCGGAGACGGGGGGAGGGATGGGCGTCGATTTTTGTGTGAGGCACCGGAAGGGAGAGGTGAGGGAGAGAAGTGAAGTGTTGGTATATATATTTCTGGCCACGATTTTCCGTGGCGGGTATTGTTAAAAAACCGCCACGGTTAATCGATTAACCGTGGCGGTTTTTTAACAATGCCCACCACGGAAAATAGGGATTAACCGTGGCAGTTAATTTACAAAAACCGCCACGGTTAATCGATTAACCGTGGCGGCAATCCTGTAGTAGTGGAAGGAGTGAACCCGAGCAGGGCGTGCGGCGGCGGCGGTGCGCGCGGGTCTCGCACAGCGGCGCGTGGCTCTTGCGGTGGCAGTGTGTGGCATCTTTTCGTGCGAGCAAGAGTAGAGCAGGGAGCGGCGCGTCGGTCTCCTGACTCTCCTTCTCCTCTGTGTCGAGCTTCGGTCGTTTCAGTTTGCACTGAAAGACCGAACTATAAAACCGAGACCGAATTTGTCGGTTTCTGGTTTTGAGACAAACCGAACGGTTGTTGATTGTTGGAAATCAAAATTTACACAAATCGAAGAAACCGAACCGAATTCTCGGTTTAAACTGAATACCCAGGCAGAATCAAAGGCAGCCTTAGATAGCTTTAATTTGACCAGCAGTACTAATCAATATTAGATGTGCGTACACGTACGTGCATGCGTTCGCAGGATTCCTTGCCACCACCTTGTGTGTTGCCTGTGCACCGTACCAGCCACCAGCACCACGCACCTGGAGAAAGAAAAAGAAATTAGGAAAGGTGCACGGCGCCGGCCGGTAGACCAAATCCCATTTTAGCAGCAGCCGATCGGAAAAGGGCAGAGTGGACCAGGTGCACGGCATCAGCAGGGGTGTTATCATAATCACCGATAATGCCAACAAATTCGTTTGACGAAAATGCTTTAACTCGACCATTATATTCATTTCGCCTTGAGGGAAAATATATCTATATCTATATATACACGTATATATAATCGCTGGAATTGACATTCTGATGATGGACGACCGGATGATTTGATTTGGTTTGACTAGATGCATGTTTGATCAAGGTAGGTCGAAAAGGAGCTGTTTGGCAGCTCTCACTCTGTCCCTGTAATAACCAGCATCGCCACTCGATCCGTCCGGACTGGTCACCGCCGGCCAGGCTGCGCGCGGCTGCGCCACGGAAAATATATGCTATTCCATTGCAAATATAATACCGGAAGACCGGCCATTTTTACCTCAATTGACGAGAAGCATAAAAGTATACATTACAAACAGAGCTAGCGGTTCATACTAAACGGAACAGACACAAAGGATGCTTTTGAATATATCCAAACTGTTTGACAAATTTTCGTTTGGCGATCGTGATTGCATACATTTTAACGCGGCCATTTACACGGGGCTGAGGGACACATAGGTACGTGATAGAGGTCCATTTCATAGGCAATCGTCATTGCATACATCATATATTCACATCATAAATGATTTCTTTCTACTCACTCTATTTCAAATTATAAGATGTTTTAGATTTTTTAGATACATAACTTTTGTTACCGACTTAGATATAAATTATATATCTAGGTATGCCAAGACAATGTATCAAAACGTCTTATCATTTGTAACAGAATGTAATAAAATTTAGTTCTTATGTGACAAGGACACACTTATCAGGTGACTGATCATGCTCCCACATGAGCGCGTGACACCACCTGCTGCCACCTCCCCACCAACGCTTACGTCCGCCAACGATGCATCGTCTTGTTGCATCTCTTGTCGTCTACCCTCTACCTACGTCCTTTGCTAACATATCGTCTTCGTCAATCAGTTGTCGACAAAAGCCTCCCCCGCCCCTACTTCGCCCAAACCGCTGCCTCCATCACCATGGTCAGTGGCTCTCTGTCACCTCGCTGCCCTGTCCACCACCAAGCCAGCATACTGCCAAGGATCTAGATTCAAGGGAGGCAACATACCCTAACCCGCCTTCAAGACCATTGTGGTCTACTCTCCCGCATATATATTACCTTCCTCCTTTTGTCACTAGCGACACTTCCCACTAGGTTCACTGTCCCCACCCTTCGCCACAGTAACTAGTGCATCTCAAGCTCCTCCACTCGTATCTGGTCCAACCGACATCTTCATTGCCTACGTCTGATCTACTGGCTCAACCGTTCCACCTCTAGCTACCTATCTTTCCCGCCTCCCTCGTATCTTTTTCGGAGTCCGGAGCACACCAAAAATCCACAACAACTTTTCACCCCTAATCAAGATCAATGCACAGAGTACGTAGCCTCCTAAGATCTTTGAAAATTTTGGGCCCCTTTATAGTTTAGGAGAGGGGTGTGTATAATCATTGCACTAATTACTCCATCCATACCCAAAATCCTTGATGTTTAGGACAGCGACACGGTCTCCAAAACATAGCTTTGACATCTCGTTATTTTAAAAATATTTATCGAAGAGTGATATATGTATTCTTTTATGAAAGTATTTTTCAAGACAAATCTATGTATATAGTTTTCACATTTACAAACTCAACAATTTAAAAATTATTGATGATTTATATTCCTAATGTTTGACCCAAACCTTGTCCTAGACATCAAGTTTTTCAGGCATGTAGGGTGTAGGACATTTGCAGGTACTGATGAACCCATCGAGGTCCAATATCATCATCGCCCACATGCATGAATGCTGCATTAGGGATAATATCCCCAGTGGGTGGTGCAAGTTGCATGGATGCAGGAGATCAGGTCAGGTTAGTACAAATAAAAAGCCCCTACATGGACCCGTGCCACCTTGTTTGACTCTTTTTGAAGCACACACAATTAGCACATCAATCTCGATCAGTCGGACAGTCGCCAGCCAAACCCAGGCGTCGACCATGTTGAACCAACGACCTCCTGTTTGGTCCGGTGTCTTCCCCCCTGTTGGCGTGGCCTACCACTAGTACTTTTCAACCCCCGTCGTCGTCGTCGTCCCCGGCCCCCTCCGCTCCTAGGCTCTGCAGCCTCTATGCCAACCGCCAACCTCGATCGATCACCTTCCCCCGTCGTCCACCGCGCGCACTACCAGTTCGTCCATGTCCACGTCCAGTCCTACTACTTTTCCGCTCCACTCACATCCACACAACGCAAGACGCAGCGTACAAACAAATGCTTTGCATGCCCACGCGTACACACACACATCGTCGTCTTCCTTCCTCACCGCCAAGGCTATATAAAGAGCCACGGCCGACGACCGACTCGATCACCAGCGATCGAGCTAGCGGACATCCAGAAGCCAACCAGCCAGCTATGGAGTACAATAACTCTCCTCCTAACCTCATCGTCGTCGTCGTCGCCGGCTGATGTATGGACACCCTGTTCGTGCTCGGCCAGGAGTCCCGGCTGCGCATCCTCCAGCAGGCAGCGGCGCGTGTCCCCGGCTGCGCCTACCTCTGCGCCTGGGCGGCCATCCCTGCTGCCCAGCCCCTCCACCAAGCTTCGTCTTCTTCCTCGGCCGCAGCTGCCACCAGGTAGCAATGCATCGGCATGCTGCATGCACTGCCTGGATTTGAATCGATCGAATTGGCCAAGTTAGTGAGCACGGACCAGAGGTGCCATGGATTGAACTGATTCATATTACATATGCCCGCAGCGCCCGTCTTCTGTGCTGCATCGACGCATGGCTCTGCGACGGCGGTGACCGGCGGCCCAGCAGCCTCGGTGACGCCCGCCGCCTGCGCGCGCTCTTCGACGCCTACCGGGGCTCGCTCTGCACACCAATCACCGGGTTCGTATATATATTATCTCTACTACACTATCCATCCCAATCCCACCCATGCCGGCGCCCGGCGGCGGCGAGGCGACCCACTGCACATAGCCGCCATGGCGGGCGTCGATGGGCAATGCAACTTGCGATCTCCTTTTGCTCATCAGCCATGGGGATTCTGCGTGTACAGGTGCGTGCCGGGTTGGGCGTACAAGGACGGCCGCGCGTACATGGAGCTGCCGGAGCACGACCTCACAACCTCGGCGTCGCTGCCAGTGCAGCAGCAGTTCTATCAGGTCGGTGTCGCTGCTTGCATCGTCTGTTCTACGCCATCTCGTCTTTCTTGTCTACGTACCATTGCTTCATGCATTTGACTCTGGACTTCTTTTTGTTCTTGTTGGTTTTCCTTCTCGCTTCTCTTGATTCATCCTCGAATTAATCCTGAGCTTGCTTCATTCTCGCTTGCTTGTGATGTTGCAGGAAGCTGGCATCAAGGTTTGTTTTCTTCAGCTCCGTGCCTCATATATATGATATGATATGATATATATATATATATATATATATATATATATATATATATATATATATATATATATATATATGATCACAATCACATTTATATATACTCGATCGTGCAACAAAGATATCTATAACTTCAGTATACACACGATCATCGATTTCTTTGTGAATTGGCTTGCGCGCGCAGATGGCGGCGTTCATGGGATGCGAGAGCGGCGAGATCGAGATCGGCATGTCCACGGCCACGGCGGCAAGCAGCGGCGGATCCCCGATGAGCTTACAGTCCACCCTGCACCAGGTGTTCTCGGAGGATTTCTTCCAGCAGTCGCTGCTCGAGGAGCTGCTCCAGCTGCCACCGACGCGGCCATCGTCGCCGTCGTCCTCTCTGCCGTCCGTCTCCGTGGGCAGCCCAGCGGCGGCTGATGGCTCGACGTCGCTCCAACGCACGGTGGCCGTGACGCCGGCGCCGCCAGTGGCACAGCCTCCTCCGCCCCATCCGCGCCCGCCGCTCCCCGTCATCGTCCGGCACGGCCCCGGCCATGTCAGTTTCCCGAGCGCCGAAGCCGACGACGCCGCGATGGCGCAGGCCATGCTCGACGTCATCTCCGCCTCGTCTTCCTCGGCGCTGCCGACGACTGCATCGTCCGCGGCGCCTCATCCTCCTCCAGGCAACCACCACCACCGCGCACGACGGCGAGGGGCGGCGACGGCGTTCCGGGCGTACAACGCGGCGCTGGCCCCTAGGGCGCCGTGGCGGCGGCCGCCGGGCGCGCCAGGGCAGCGCATGATCAAGATGGGCATCTCCATCCTGAGGAGGATGCACATGCTCAGGTTCAGCCGGGAGCGCACAGCTGGTGGCAGCACTGGCACCAGCTCCATGGCGCAGTGGGGCCAGGAGGGGGAGGACGACCCGTCGTCGCCGGCGGTGCCGTCGAGCAGCCAGCTCAACCATATGATATCGGAGCGCAGGCGTCGGGAGAGGCTCAACGAGAGCTTCGAGGCGCTTAGAGGCTTGCTCCCGCCGGGATCCAAGGTAAATAAACTCCCCAATTAATTACAGCATGATGATAGATGGCTTGCTTTGTTGATTTTTTCAAAAAAAAAAAAAGAAATGGTTTGCTTGATGATTATTTATCTTTTTTTTTCGAAAGATCCGTTACCGGCTTTCATTGATAAGCGAGAGAAGTGTATTTACAAGATTCGGTGCAAGATGCACCTATTTTTTGCCTGACAAGCACAGCTTGCCTAGCCACCCCTAAGAGACTGCAGGAACTAAATTACATATGAACTATGGCTAGCAACAAACTGAACCGAAAGTCTATCTAAGAGGAACTCTAAACCTTTGTTTCAAGCTGGACCACAGTCAACTCTCAAAGAATTGTTGTGACCACCTGCTCGGCTGTTTTTGAAACTCTGTTGAACACCCTATTGTTCCTTTCCTTCCATAGCTCCCAAACCGTTAGCATTACCAGAGACTTGATCCCTTCTCTACTGCTATGTCTACCTGAGTTTGCCAGATTGATGTACCAGGAATTGAGATCACCCACCTGCCCCCAAAGATCTGGCTTCAAGGTTCTTACTTTGAATCGATCGCCCACCTTGTCCCAGATTGATTTGGAGAAGTTGCACTCCTGGAAGATGTGCGCAGTCGTCTCCAGGTTTCTTTCACAGAGCTGACAGAAGTAATCATTCGGCCATTCCCTGAGGAGGAGTCTTGCAGCTGTCCATATCCTGTTTTGCAGCATTAGCCAAGTGAAGAATGATGATTATTTATCTCAATATATATATACATATATATTGTTGTGTAATTAACTCCAATTTTGTAGATATATAGAAATAGAATTGCTTTGTATCTATGCATGAAATACTACACATTTGGAAGTGACCATTCGATGTGTTTATTTTTACACTAGTTAATTTGTGCATGCATTGATTCCATATTATTGACAATAATGTAGAAAGACAAGGCTACTGTGCTGGCCAAGACGCTGGACTACATGAACATCCTGGTAGCCCAAATAGCGGACCTGGAGGCGAGGAACCGGAGCCTGGAGGGCCGAGCTCACCACCACCACCACCGGCACGCCAATGGCGGCTCCATGAATAAGGAGAGGTCGTCGTTGGAGCAACGAGTAGTGGTTCTGCAAGGGCTGTTGAGCGGCGGCGCCGGCACGACGTCGTCGTCGGAGAGGGTGCAGGTCCACGTGACGGTCGACATCGGCGGCGCGTCGACCTCCTCGCCGTCGTCAGCAGGCCGGCCGCCGCCGACCGGCCGGGAGGCGGTCACCGTGCGGGTGGACGTGCGGGCGGCGCAGGGCGACGTGGCGGAGCTGGTGGCGCGCGCACTGGCCGTGATCAGGGAGATGGGGTGCTTCACGGTGGTGGCCGTCGACGCCGGCCGGCCAAGCGACGATGGCGGCGGTGATGTCGTCGCTCACGCCACATTCACGCTGCGAGCAACGGTAAGTTTATTTTTTGAATTAATTAATAAAAAGTATATAATCCTAGCATATACGTACGTATATATAATAACTTAACTCTTTTTTCGTTTTTGTGGTCACTGCCATGCATTCGAAAAGCTAATAAGCTATGCATGAATGTATACACACGTTTCGGATAACTTGTTGAAAGGGTGATTGAACGCACGCACGGTGTGGTTCCTTACCAAGATCCAAATTAAACTAGTTTGATTTTTTCGACTTCATTGAAATCACAAATAATCAGGACTTGTGCGATCAATAAATGGGCAAATCAGGATTGAATAAACTAACTTGTTCAAAGGCTGATTGAACGCACGCACGCACACGTTGGCTCGTTAAAAGGATCCAAATTAAACTAATTTGATTTTTTACGAGAATTAAACTATTTCAAGGCATTGAAATCACAAATAATCAGGACTTGTGCGATCAAAATCAGGATTGAATAAACGGACAAATCTAATGCATGAGACCGACGTGGCTGTGGGGTCCTGGAAGTAGTTTTCTCGGTCTTTCTCAAGTTGGACGAGCAGGGGCAATCCTGGTCAAAGTCAAAGGGGCGAAAACTCAACGACTCCGTCCCACAAAAGCTTGACCGTTCGTCCACCTCAGCTCCTCCTCCTGGACGAGGATGACGTCACGTCCCACCAGCCAAGCGTATAGACAAGTCCAAAAGCCGGATCGGAGTCGAGGTTCTCCAACCGAAAATTCAGTTGGCTCTGCTGTAGTACTACAGTATTTGGTCCTACTATTTACAGACTGAAACTGAAATATCGAATTATATATTTATAAGTAGTAAAATCAAGTTTTTTTTGACAACATAGTAAAATCAAGTTGTGTGGATGTAATTGCATTGCAGGCGGGCGAGTTCGACGCGGCGTCACTGAAGGAGGCCGTGCGCAAGGCTGCCCAAGATTCCGCGACACCGCCGTCGGACGACTGATGCGGACGGACGGCGAATCCACTCGCCTCTTCTTTCTGCTGCTGGCCACACAAGAGACGACATCATGGACCCGGCCGTGGGAATCAGGAACGCAATGGGATGGACGGACTGGATGGATGCCTACTTGAGCGTTGACCCCATCGAGGTGCTCGTTTTGCTGGCCTATTCTGTCGCGTTGGAGGCTTGGAACTCCACATTTAGACCTTGGACTTGGATCACGTGTGTTGGCGTGGATTATGGTGAAATTTTATTTAAATTTCACTTTAATCCACCTCAATATACGTGGACTGATGTACCGTCTCCGTTGGAATTGATTGATGGACATGCAAAGAGTGTTTATTTTATCAAATTTGTCATTTGCTATGCGTCATCAAGGACATACTTCCTCTGCCCACCAAGCACCAAGCACAATTGTACGTTCGGTGAACTAGTTCTTTTCATGGGCAGTACGGTGCTAGGTGCATGATGTTACTCCCATCACGCACCAGTGCATCCCAATTGTGTTCAACTACTAGTTAACGATCATAAAAAGAGTATATGGCCCCTCTTTCCTGAGTGAACGTTTGTATGCTTTGACCTCTCCAGATTTTTGGAATCACTTACAATTTGAGGTGGAGGGAGTATGTGTTAAGATGTGGCAAAGACCGATCGTGAAATAAATTGAAACACATGACACAAATCTCTATACCTTTCATACTCGTTCGAGTTGAGTAGAAAACGTCCAACAATCTCAAACAAATTGAAATGCCTAACGTGGTCGCTACTGAATAAATAATGTCCACGCCACAAGTAATCAAGTTAATTAAGCACATAAAAGGCTAAATGTCCTATTACAACAACTACCATCAAAAGAATAAAATTTGTCATTTCACGGAGTGTGTTGACGCAGACAACATCATCTAGAGATCCAACAATGCAAGATTAAAATCACCACTGGATCAATTATCATCTAAAGCATATTTCCACATGGCCTCATGGGTGCAAGGCCCTAATTGGACTCCAACCTAAGTGGGCTTCAATGGGTGTGTTTGGTTGCTGAAATTCGGCCTGGAACTGCTACATTGGGCCTATATTCGTGTTTGGTTCAGTTTTGGCCTGCCCACCCAGCCCGCCGGGTTGGCAATTCCAGGCTGCCCGGCGCCGGCCGGCTGGTCTCGAAGGCCGGCCCGCTAATTGCCGGGTTGGCATTCCAATCGCCCGCCCGCCGGCCGCCCGCCGGCCGTTCCCCGGGCCCGTGCTCGTTCTGGGCCGGGCATATAAGCTAACATCTCACCGCCCGGCTAGGGTTAGTCGGGCTATTGTTCACTCCTCGCTCACTCGGGCCGCCGCTCTCCCCTCACGCTCTCTCCCTCACTGTCCCCTTCTTCCTCTGGTCCTCCGCCTTTGCACAACTCGGGGTGGTGTTCCTCCTCGGAGATCCTGGTAAGGACCAACGTCTTTGGTATGACGCCGCGCTCCCTCCCTCCTCCCTACCCTTTCTTCTCCCTTGCGGTCTATGTCAATTTTGCGGTCTGCAGTACTGTTGTTGGGTTTGGATCTTTATGCTGAGCTCTAGGGTTCATGGTCTATGATGGTTGATGACCTGGAAGGCGCACCAATCGGTGACGCAGCCGGTCCATATGCAATGCTAGGGTTACATTACTACTGCTGCTAGGGTTCTGCTGATTTGTAGCCCCAAATCTAGTTCTTGTACTGCTGTTTTTGCCGATCTGGGAGGCGCACCATTTGGTGACGCAGCCGGTCCATGTGCACTACTGCAGTCTGTTCATGATTCCTCATTCTTGTTTGTTGGTAAGTTTACATCTTTCTGTTGTCTGATTGCTGGTTCATTTCTTTATAGCACCATGGTTCGATCCACTAGGCGTCAGCAGCTTATTGCTAGGGGTGCAGCATTGGTTGTAGTGTTCAGTGCCTGGCTGTTTGCTAGGTTTAGGAGGCAGGCTTCCTCTAGGCAAGGGATCACCTATGGACCCATGAGTGCAAGAGAGGCTGAGAGGAACAACAATCTTAGGTTCATTTACCACCATGATGACCGTCAGTGTGTTGAGTTGCTTAGGATGAGGAGGGAACCCTTCTTCAGGCTGTGTGAACTGTTCCAGGAAAGGGGCCTGCTGAGACCTAGCATTCACATGGTAGTTGAAGAACAGGTGGCCATGTTCCTGATAGTTGTTGGTCACAACCAGAGGTTCAGGGTACTCACTCCTGTCTTCAGGAGGTCCCTAGAGACCATTAGCAGGTATTTCAAGGAAGTGTTATATGCAGTTGGTGAACTTAGGGATGAATTGATCAGGCCACCCAGTAATGAAGTGCCACCCAAAATTAACAACAGTAGGAGGTGGAACCCATTCTTCAAGGTTGGAGTTGTTGAACTCAAGTCTTTTTTTGTTTTGCCATTAGGGAGTCCCAATTTCCTAAATGCTTACTACCTTTTTAGGACTGTGTTGGAGCTATTGATGGGACTCACATTCTTGCAAGAGTTCCTCGGAGGTACAGAGCTGCCTTCATGGGGAGGAAACATGGTATCACACAAAATGTGCTTGCTGCCATTGATTTTGATTTGAGGTTCACTTATGTTTTGGCTGGCTGGGAGGGGTCTGCTCATGATGCTAGGATTCTAGGAGATGCTCTGGAGAGGGAGGATGGTCTTAGAGTCCCACCAGGTAGTTATCCAAACACTCAATCTACTAGTTCAGCCCCTAGGTTCATGTTCACACAACTAATCCTATTGTCCTGCCATGTTTAGGGAAGTTCTACCTTGTTGATGCTGGTTATGCAGTAAAGCCTGGCTTCTTACCACCATACCGAGGCACAAGGTACCACCTTCAGGAGTTTGGTGTTAGAACTCCCCAGAACCCTAGAGAGCTGTTCAACTTGAGGCATTCATCCCTCAGAACTACTGTTGAGAGAGGCTTTGGGTCCCTGAAGTGTAGGTTCAGGGTGGTGGACAGCAAACCCTTCCACCCCTACAGACTCAAGTGAAGCTTGTCCTAGCTTGTTGCATCCTGCACAACTGGATCCTTACATTTGGACAAGATGAAATCATCCCACTTGAGACAGAATGGGCTCCTAACCCTCCACAACACCATGGCCCCAATGACAATGCAATTGACAACCAAGCTTGGGCAGCAAAAAGAGATGAATGGGCTAATCAGATGTGGGCTACTAGGGCTGGGGTTCATTAGTGGTTCTTAATGCAGCAGTAGTAGTTGTTAACTTGTTGTGCATGTAATTGGACAACTCTAACTCACAAACCATCAATCCGGACTATCCGAGACGAATGAATTGGACCGAAAATGTACACGACGGATTAACCAAGAACTAGGGTTTCGAGGATTCTTTACCGATGAACCCGAAAGGTTTGGACGATTCGCCGCCGTTCTCCACGGCATGGACGCCATGGCGTACACCGCCGGGCAGCCTGGACCGGAGCCGCGGCGCCGGGCAACCGCACCTTGGGCCTCGGTGCAATGGCGACGCGGCGCATGGACGCCGCTTGCTGCTCGACGGTGCCTCACTCATCGCCGGAGCCGGGCCTTGAATCCGCCGGCGTCCGGAGAGATCGGATAAGGAGGGGAAGCCGAGGAGGCGAGTAGGTGAAGGGAGTGAATGAGTGACGGGTGAGCGAGAGGGAAGACTCGAAGGCGACGGGTCTCGTTATATAGGCAGACGCGCACAGGGGGAGGTAAGGTCACCGTTCGACCGCCACGGTGACAGAACGACCAAGAATTGCTCAACCAAACACCCACCATGCGTTTCAGATTGGGCTGGCCAAGAAACTTGCCTACAATGGGCCACATTTTCCAAATGAAACCAAACAAGGGACCCAAGCTCCAAAGGGCTGCTCAATCCTAGCCAGGCCTAGTTGGGCTGGCCGGGCTACATTGGTAACCCAAACCAAACACACCCAATATAATTCACACTTCGATTCAAACATCCAAAAATCTACTTTTACTAGAAATCAATTTTTAGAGGAAATCCATCTTTGAAACCATTTCAAGAGTGTTTTTTTTATTCAACAGCGGCTAGAAATTAAACATTGGCACGTCGTCTCTATAAATCGTTTGTGAACTAGTGTGTGGCGGCGAAACTGAAAGTAGCGGGTGAAATCCAGACAAGAGTGAGAAATGAATGGTGGGAATCTATAATCTATAACAATAACAGATTGAGAGCTGTGTTTTTACCGTCCTAGAAATGTTCTCCAATCTCCATAAAATGCACGGTCGACTGTGAAAAATCCATTACCTTGTTATAATTTATTATTGATTCAACACTTTTAGTTATTTGATGTTTCCTATACATGTTTTGTTTCCTATATTGTTTGTAGGTGCTCTCGTGGGCAACTGGTTACTAGACCTTGCTCTTAGTCCAGAGACACAGGTTCGAGCCCTACATCCTCTTAATTTAAAGCGGGGTTGCAGTCTGTTGGATCGTTGGCGCATCGACAACGCCCAGCGACATGAAGGCGGCCCTGCCGCCGTCGTTGTCCACCGCCGGAGACGGCTCATGGCGATGCAAGGATGGCTCTGCCTCCGCTCGCCCGACGATGCTAGGATGGCTCTGCCTCCACCCACCCAGGTGATGCTAGGATGGCTCTGCCTCCGCTCGCCAAGATAAATGAAGGTGGTGCTAGGACGGTCCTGTCTCCGCCCACCAAAAAACATTTTGTCGTCCTGGAGACGAGCAGAGTTAGTCAAGCGTTGTCCTGCAGATGCGCAAGCAAACACTAGCATCCTACATAAGCTATGCACACTCATAGCCCGCCGACCTTGCAGAGCCGCGCGCAACGCCTAGCAGCTGCCGTCGCCGCCCCGTCTTGCAAACCGTGTGCGCGCGTGGCGCCACCAATTGCCGTGTTGCTGGCATTGTGCACAGGCCACACGTTGGGCAATGCCTCGAGGCGTAGGATCACCCGGGTTCCCACCCGGCAGGGCACAACCAGCCTGGATCGACTGAGCAGGACGGCGCTGCCCTTTGCGTTCCTTCCAGAAGAAGAAAGTGAGAAAAAGAATAATCATAAAAAAAATATAAGGGGGCGGAAAGAAGCCACATGAGCCTTCCTAGTAAAACGATACACGACCTAAAGCCCGTGCAGACAAGTGGCCTGAAGCCCACTACTTTCTATTTCCTTTACTATTTTGTTATTATTATTTACTTACTTATTTGTTGTATTTTATTTAATTCTGTACCTTTACTTTATTACAATATATATTGTTTGTTACTAAGTAATCCTCAAGATTACATCTGGGAATTTTGTATAGTCCTAAAGACTATGCATAAGTCGTAATCCTCGAAGATTACGCACCGACATTGATGCTATATATATAATTGTGCAGGTATGTCGGATATCGCAAAGAGGGATTTCGAAATGCTTGCCGCGGTTGGCAGCAACTACCTCACCTGGGCTACTGATGTCGAGAATAAAATTGACAACATGAGCCTCGATTATACCATTGTTCAGCCTAAAGTTGGCAAGGATGAGCGCACCAAGGCTAACAAAGCGAAGGCGTTGTATTATCTCCGACATCATATCTATCCAGACCTGAAATCCGTCTATATGACGGAGAAGGATCCACAAATCTTGTGGCAGTCCCTGAAGGACCGCTTCAGCCAGCAGCTGACGATTGTGCTCCCCAGAGCACAATAAGATTGGATCAACTTACGCTTCCAGGACTTCAAGTCTGTGGCAGCTTAGGGCAATTATGTTTCCACTTTTTTTTGTGTGTGTCTGAGTGAAATTTAAAATCTTTGATGAAAGGTAAAAAAAAAGATATTTTAGATATAATATAAATTGCACACGTTAGGCAGTATGATGAGGCGTGACGAGCCATCCTTTTGAATCGATTAAGTGACACCTAAATGAGTATTGATTTAGGACATTCGGATCCATTCTTTTTCCTATTCAAAGATCATGACTTTGTCTCTATGTTTTCACGTCGTGCTACAGGTTGAAGAAAGTACAAAAAATAAAAAAAAAAAACAAGAAAAAAAACTAAGAAAGCCCAAGACCACCGAGCAGCCTAAAGCCCAAGCCCAACCCTCCCTAACTGCCGCCTCTCACCCCCTCTCGCTCTCCGACGAGGCAACGCCGCCGCCGATGCTGGTGCTGCTGCTTCTATCAGGTGCCGCCTCTTTCTCTCTCTCTGCCCCCTCCGTTGACATCTGCAGCCGGCACCTCTCCTCCGGTCCTCCCTGCCGCTTCCCCTCCCCTTCTCCCATGCGCTCCCCTGGGCCCTTGCAGGTCTCTCTCCACTCTATGCAGATCGAGAGCTGTTGTGGCCTGCTGCTGCCCCTCTAACATCACTAATTCTTCAGTTGGCCGGTGAGGAAGCTGCCATGGCCATGGGAGCCGATGGTGCGGAGATGGGAGTTTGGCCTTGCCCAAACCCTGCTTGTCCTCCTCTGCTCTTCCTCTTTCTTCTACCTCGCCTCCTCTTTTGCTTTGCTGGATTTTGGTCGTGGCGATGGGGACGCCCAGGATTTGGACGCCTATGCGACGACTTGAAAACCATGTATATCATACATGGGATCCCATCATACATATATCAAACATATACATTTTTTTTTTCTCAAAATAATTGGGTATTCCTGGGAATACCCATGCATCCAGCTGGATCCGCCCATGGCCTCGAACCCTCGATGAAGGAGCAGTAGGCATAGAAACAGTTCTTGACTTGGATCTTTCCACCAGATTCTTGCACCTATTCAGCTTGAGGATGCTGAATAGGTTCTGTAATTGACAGGAGAGACAACTAGAGAACCTGTTGTTTTGTAATAATAGTACACTTAAGTAGTTAACTGCAACATTTTATTGTTATCGGTTTTAATTTAGACATGCATTATTATTATTTTTATTTTATTTTTTAATATTAAACATATTCGCGTATCGGGTTTTTTAGGAAATTGGTGTATCCGCGTATCCGTATCCTTCCGATACTGATACGCGTATTCGTATCTGTGCAACATAGGTCACTACCATTGTTGACCCAAGCTAATCTGCTTTAGTTTCATCTCTTTATCAAGTCAGAGTTGTTGGCAATCACCTGCGTGGCTAATTCATATCTCCTTTGGAACAGGGCTTGCATTATACTTGTATTTTCGAGGATAACAGCAAGAAGCCTTCATAAAGCTATACCTGCTTCTCATTCACATTCTTCAATCGTTTGGAACAAAGAATTCTTTAGCTGTAAGCCAGCATTTCAACATCTTAGCACTAACAACCTGATGATCCCAAATAATTTGTTGGAGGCCCAGGATATGGTTCCTGAGGGAAACCACAGTTGCTCTTCAAGTGTTCAGTCCACCCCAGAAATTGAGAAAAAGTATGTGCATCGTGTCTATGATGCCATAGCTCCCCATTTCAGTGCAACAAGATTTGCTAAATGGCCCAAGGTTGCTGGATTCTTGAATTCCTTGAGGCCTGGGTCGGTTGTACTGGATGCTGGCTGTGGTAATGGCAAGTATTTGGGCTTCAACCCTGATTGTTTATTCATAGGATGTGATATAAGCCCACCGCTTATTGAGATATGTGCTGGGAGAGGGCATGAGGTGTTGGTTGCTGATGCTGTCAACCTCCCATACAGGGATGATTTTGGTGATGCAGCAATTTCAATTGCCGTGTTACATCATTTGAGTACTGATGATAGACGGAGGAAGGCCATAGAAGAGCTAATACGTGTTGTTCGGAAAGGTGGTCTGGTGCTCATTACAGTCTGGGCTAGGGAGCAGGAAGACAAGTCATTGCTTAACAAGTGGACTCCCCTCTGTGAGAAATATAATGAAGAGTGGGTTAAACAGAGCAGTCCTCCAGTACGTAGTCAATCTGGAACTCTTCTGGAAAGCATTGCAGAAACTGATGAAGACACCGGTGTAACGAAGCAAACAGAAGGCCAATTGAAAAAATGTCATGATGGAGTGGAGGATAAGGTCATTGACTGTAGTAATTCAAAGACTGATGAAAATGAGAAAAACCAGCAGGAGTACTTCGTTCCATGGCATCTACCATTCCACCGAGCTGAAATTGGGGCTGCATCTGCTGCTCTGGAGAATGGATTTGCAAAGAAAGATGAGAAGAAGGGTACAGTGGTCTACAATCGTTATTATCATGTTTTTGTTGAAGGAGAACTTCAAAGGTGGAGTATTCTTACTCAGCAACTCTATATTCATATGACAAGCTTCCTTCCCCTTTTGTTTCTACCTGTATACCTGTATACTCCTGTATAAAGTCAAATTTACATTTGACCAATAAGTCATAGTATTGATGCCTCATGGAAGCTTCCTGTTTCATTGGTTTATTCTGATTTTTTTTCTGTCCTGGTCAATGTTAATATGCTTGTTTAGTCGCAAAAGGTCAGAAAAAATGGAATAACTAAAGATGGTAACTAGCTGTCGAAGGCAGTCTGATGTAGTTGACATTTAGCTGCTATATTTACTCTTTTACTCAATCTTTCTTGATTAGAGGTTCACCAGAAATGTTGCCTTTATACATAGAGATAGCGCTGTTGTCACCTGAATACCTGAGGTTATAGTTGCAAAAATCTGGTAACAATAATTATAGAGAGAGAATAATATAATCTGCTGCTTGCACGACATAGGCATGTATTACTTTCTTTTTGCTGAATGTCAGCTCTTTTGATTCGAATATCTCATATCGTTAGTTAACTGTCTTAATTTCAGATTGGTTTCTGGGATAAACAATGCTGCTATTGTTGACCAGTTCTATGACAAATCCAACTGGTGCATTGTTCTCGAGAAGCTTTGAGCTACAGGCAAAAGGGATGTCGTAAGAAGCTATCAGAAGCTGATATTTGGGAGGACTCAGTGGTAGGCAAGCCAAATGTTTTGATCCCGAAATGTATGATGCATTAAAGCTTACTATGTGTCAGATTGCCCGATATTTTGTGGGCCATCTGGACTCGTTGAAATATTTGCTGTCAATCATCGTATATTAGCATGATTGCTAGTACTGTTTTTTTTTTTTTTACACAAAGGCTGTGTTTAGTTCCTTCTCTTCTCTCTCTCCAAAAGTCACTATTCACCTATCACATCAAATCTTTTGGCTCTTGCATGGAAGACTAAATATAAGTAAATAAAAAAAAAAATTACATAGTTTTGATGTACACGACGAGATCGATTCTTTTGAGCCTAGTTTCGTTTTTCTTTTTCTTTTTGATTCGAACAGTGTTTTTTTTCACTTTCCCACCAACTAAACACAGCCAAAATGTAAGGTGTCTGTCACCCTTTGTTTGATCTATAACAACATGGACATACTAATCCTGCTTGGTTCTATTAGTGGCAACGTTTCGTTTGGGGGCTCCAACAATAGTTCATTAGCTGGTGGAAGGATGCTTATAGTTCATTTGCACCGAGCCAACTATTAGCTGGTACGTAAATCCGAACAGCCTCTTGCTAATATTAGCAAGCTAATAGCTAACTAATCGATTCAAACATGGCCTTATGCTGCTTTGTGTTTTACAAAGGCGAGCAAACATTGTCTGAAACAATGTGCTGCTGCATGCATGCCATTCCAGTTCCCGTCATAACAATGTATGTATGTATTGGGAGATGCTCAGGAAACGGAGATGACACACCTGTCATAACAATCGAAGAGGACAGAGAGCCGGAACTTTTGTGATGCCCAACGATGACTAAACAAAAATACCTACTGCTAATAACAGGGTGCATGTACAAGCAGATTTTGCCGAAACACAAAAGGTCTCAGCATTCTTCAGTAGGGAATGGGGCATCCTGTTGGTTGCAGAGGAACTCCTGTACGTAGCTCCAAGTACACTTTTAACGGTTCTAGTGCAGATCAAATGTTTTCTTCCGAGCTTGTTCAAACCAACAGCATTATGTAGCAGCTACTTGCCAAACGCTTACCTCTGGCTTGTCAGAAGTACCTGATTCTTAATCACCAGCAGAATCTGCACTTGGTTTGCCTGCAGAGTTTATGGCTGGTGATGTCCTGTCAGAGGTGCCAAATGCTTCCAAAGCGTCAAGGAAGAAGTTTTTATCGTTCGCCTTGGTGTAGGCCTTGTAGATCAGCTTGTAGGTGGAAGCATTGGACACAACACATTTCTGCAGTGCAGTATCTAGCAGCTGATCTGCTTCTGTGTGTTGATGCAGTAGGCATCAAGCATCGAGTTCAACGAAGAAAGGTGCACTTTGTTTTGTGAGCTCATCAAACACTTGCCGGGCCTTTTGAGACACAGTCACAATGAGCATACATCATGATGAGGCATTCTTGTGTCACACAGTTTGGTTTGAGTCCTGATTCTTCCATCTTCTCAACCAGACTCTGCCTACTCTCTCAGCCTTGCTTCTCCATAATTTGTTATCATGGAATTAAATAAATGTTGGGTGTGTAGGCCTCTGCTTTGATCTGAGTAGGCTCTTGAACACCTGCTCACCTGCTCCATCTTATCAAATGTCTGCTTTCGCCCATATGAATCTATATAAGTATGTTGAATGTGATCACATCTGGACGGCACTGCTTACTTTTCATCCACAGCAACACACAGATTCCATCAAGCACTCCATTGTAAGTATATAATATGTCAGGGGAGACTACACTTTCATACATATCCTTGAACACCTGCTTTGTGTCACCGGCCTGCGCAAAAGCCCTTAAAAGAATGTCACAATAGTCGGTTGGCATCTCTCTATACACTTCATCTTCTCAAAATAATCCAAGAGCCTTACTCTTGTCCCGTGAATGCAGATGTGCGCCGATAAGTGTCCGGCTTGCACCCACTGTTTCGCATCTGAGAGAACAGCCACATTGCCATCCGTATCTGTCCTTTTCTTCCCATCACAGATATTAACTTGGGGTAGATGCCATTATCAACAACATACCACCGTTGTTTCTCCATCCATCTGAATACCTAGCATAACATGAAGAAATGGAATGAACAGAAATATTCAACATGCTGAAAACTAGTAGGCCTCATGTTTGGGTGCTGACATTTGCTGTATGTCGGAGTAAATTTTTGCGTAGATACGCTTTTATGGGATGGACATGTCCTAGCATTTTGGTGTGTGCTGGATACTAAAGTTGCCCTGAGGTCTCCAAGTATCACAGCTACACTTTACTCCTCCCGTCGAGTTTTATGTTATTTATTTATCTGTTTTCTATTCCTCCGTTATACTCCCTCCGTAGCATCAGAAAATCTATTGGTTTCTTGGAACCAGATATTTATAGGCTCATAGAATATATTTCTAGATGGAGCCGGAGTGCTGAACACATATATAAGTATATTTACATGATGAACTACATATATAATCTAGACTAGCAATTTATTACATGATTCATTTTCTTCCGTCTCGCGGTGTCTGATCTCCTGTTCCCCGACGTGCTCTCTTTTGTGGCGACGACTGGGCGACAGCCCGCCCTACGCCAGGTGCCCGGTCGTCGTCGGGCCCTCAGCCAGGTTTTGTTCGGGCCCTTCGCCGGCGACGAGCGAGCACTCACAAGGTACGGCTGCCTACGGCCTACCCCTTTTCTTCCCCTATTTGTATCCGGATCTGATCTAATTAACGAGTGTCCGATCCTGATCCTGATGGCTGCCATTGGCTCTTTGCCTGCTGCTGCTTGCTTGCTAGGTCACCAGTATGGGTCTGCCGAAGGATGGCGCCGAGTTGGAGGAGGGGTCCTTGGAGATTGGCATGGGTAAGTGTGGACTTGAGACTTCGCCGAGAAACTCACCACCAGACTTGTTTAGCATTTCTTCGGTCATACATCTAGTGTAGGTTGTTGTTGTTTCTTACTGTATTTGCTTGTCTGATCCAGTGGGCAATAGCTAGGTTTGTGAATTTGTTTGAGACTTTGAGTTGAGTGTTTCATGAAAAGTGCTAAATGATTACAGAATCATAAGATACTAGGCAATCAGTATATTTCACGATTACAATTTGCAGGTCTTTGCTAGTAGGCTAGCAAGTTGGTTGGTTAGCTTGGATGTTGTGTGGTATGCAGGTCCAAATTCTTGTATTAGAACACATACATCAAAATCGAATGTGGCAAATCATTTTAAATGATGTGTTTCACATGCTTACTTACTCTGCAGTGCCATATATGTATAAGTAAATTATATTGAGGAATATAGTAGTTTTTTTTTTTGGTTGGGGGGTTGGGGGCATGGATCACATATCAGTGTGATTATCCTGTTTAAGGAACTTTTGAATCCTATTCTTCCTATGTTGCAACTCATGCAGAAAAAAAAGTTATCTGAAACATAGTTACTGGAAAACATAGTTGCAGGATAGTAAGTAGTCTGATTCCTTTGTCAGGGATCAATTCTGTTTACTCTATTATCATTAGTTTTATCTCCTGTTAACCTTTGTTGTGACATCATGGATACGAAATAATATCCTTTTTAATTGACAAAGCAATGCCACATTTGTCTATATGGTACTCAACGATTTCTTGATAAACAGAGTATAGAACTGTCTCTGGTGTGGCCGACCGTTGGTTATCTTGGACAAAGTAAAGGTATATCTAGTTTTAGTTTCACACAGTTGCAGTTGCTATCGCTGATTGCCCATTCAAAATGATTATGAAAGAACCCCTGATCACACTCATGTATTCATTACCATTTTCTATTCAAAACTATATTAGGGTCCTAAGTATCAGGAAATTGTGAACATTCGGTTGGGAGATGGCACTACTCGTCGTGGTCAGGTCCTGGAAGTCGATGGTGAAAAGGCTGTTGTGCAGGTTGTTTCTTTCCTATGGACGCAAGAATAATGATCAGATTTTCTTTTTAATAATCTGCTTTGCTTTACACGCTATGAATAGTTAATCTGGGAACTAAACCACGTGTCTCTTAAAGGTCTTTGAAGGTACCTCAGGGATAGACAACAAGTATACTACCGTGCAGTTTACTGGCGAGGTAGCATCTTATTCCAGCTTTTTTTTTTTTGTGAAAATTTCGTTTTTTCTTTGTTTTCTTCCTCTTCTTCTTAAGTTTCGGATGGTGTAGTCAAATGCCCAATTTCTTGATCTAGACCTTAATCTTGGTTTCTGGTGATTTCGTTTATGTGAATTATATGGAACCTACTACTGTAGAATTTAGGTAATGCAAACATCCAATATTCCTGCTGAAAAGTCTAGGGTTGAGCTTAGGCTTTGTTGGGATGACTCTGTTAGTGCTATGATATTTGCATATAGTCACATAACATTCTAAACTGAATGCAAGGGGTCCATCAGGCATTCAAAAACCATCCATAGTTTTTTTCCATATATGTGCCTTTCCTCGCTACTTTGCCTCGTTACTTGCATGTTATGACATGTGCCTTTTATTCTACAGGTCTTGAAAACTCCTGTCTCACTTGATATGCTTGGACGCATTTTTAATGGTTCTGGCAAACCCATTGATAATGGTCCCCCTATATTACCTGAGGCTTACTTGGACATTTCTGGTGAGCTATTTTGCATTGTGTGTAAACCTTAGACTTTGAGAACTCTGTAGCATGTATTTTAAAGGACACAAAGTTACTAATGGACCTGGTACTCATCAGAAGGATCTGAGAGGTGCTGAATCATCCTTTTTTTTTTTGGAAACTTTCCTGTTTACCATATGATATACTTATAAGGTCTGATACTGTTCCAGGAAGTTCTATCAATCCCAGTGAGAGAACCTATCCAGAAGAGATGATCCAAACAGGAATATCCACAATTGATGTGATGAACTCAATAGCAAGAGGGCAAAAAATTCCTCTCTTTTCTGCCGCTGGTCTTCCTCACAATGAAATTGCTGCTCAGATATGTCGTCAGGCTGGTCTTGTTAAAACTCTAGAGAAATCTGCCAAGCACAAGGAGGTGAGTATAGAGTTAATAAGATTTTTTAAAAGAAGATATTGCACTTCCAAAATATTACTTAAGTTACTGTTTGATGTTGCTACTTTATTTATTGATTGACCTATGGGGTTAGTGCTTGCTCTACCATATGCTTGGCCTCAATCTTAGGTTCCTGATTTCAGCATCCTGTTCTTTTAAGCTGAACTTGCATCTATCTTGGTTATGCAATTGCTGTATTTTCTGTTACTGAAAAGATTTAACTTCTGTCTTTCTAGCTGATCAAATAGATATCTGGAAAGTTTAGGAAAGAAACTACTGAAAAAACACTTACGAGTTTTCAACTCTGGATTTTTTTGACATGCTGTGACAACCAAATAACTAACCACCACCTGCTGAAGTTTAGCCTGTTGTCTGTTTACTTGTTCTCCAAAATAGATTATTGATTCTATCACTCATATTTTAATTCTGGTTACTTTCAGAGTGGTGTTGAGGACAACTTTGCCATTGTGTTTGCTGCTATGGGAGTAAACATGGAAACTGCCCAATTTTTCAAACGTGACTTTGAAGAAAATGGCTCAATGGAACGGGTCACCCTGTTTTTGAATCTGGTACAAATTTTATTTTTATATGTCAATCATTTGTTATGACACTGTAACGAATGAAATTTTGATGAGGTGATGTGTTAGTATTAAAAGTGACTCCTGCTCTCTGTTTTCTTTATTGATGTACAGGCAAATGATCCCACTATTGAACGAATCATCACTCCTCGTATTGCTCTGACAACAGCAGAATATTTGGCATACGAATGTGGGAAACATGTTCTTGTCATTCTTACAGACATGAGTTCATATGCTGATGCTCTTCGTGAGGTATTGAATTTGCTGTGTATTACCATATTTTCTCGTTATATGGGCTATCCATTTAATACTTACTTTTTTTAGCGTATTCTACAGTTACTTGGAGCAAATTCATCTTGCATTTTTTGGTGTACAAATCAATGGAATTTTACATATATTATAACTTTATAAGTGAATGCCTTTTATATCCAGGTCTCAGCAGCACGAGAAGAGGTGCCTGGTAGGCGTGGTTATCCTGGATATATGTATACTGATCTGGCAACCATATATGAGCGAGCTGGGCGTATTGAAGGAAGAAAAGGCTCAATTACTCAAATTCCCATCCTAACTATGCCCAATGATGGTAAGCCATGAAACTAACTACAAATTTGCAGAGTTGGCATGAGCACTGTGTATAGTGTCTCCTGCTTGGATTGGCCCGTCTTCTGCCACAGTGTCTTATATTTCCTCCTGGAAGGACCTTTCATTTGGTTGTAGCTTTTCTTTTCCCATGAACACTACTTTTCTATACTTCCAAATTATGATGCCACATCCTTTGTTCTTCTGTTGTTTACTCAACAGATATCACACATCCAACTCCAGATCTTACTGGATACATTACTGAAGGGCAGATATACATTGATAGACAGCTCCATAATAGACAGGTTTGTTTGCATAGTTGTGCCTTATCTTATAGCCTTGCATTCTTCTTCTCTTTAATTTCATGGCATTAACGAGATGTATGATTCTCTATTTGCCTCTTAGATATATCCACCCATCAATGTCCTGCCATCACTCTCACGGTTGATGAAGGTGCCAGTCATTGCAATCTTTTATCCCATTGTTTCTCTTAATGTGAATTACATGAGTAATAATGCCATAATTATCCATCTACAGAGTGCTATTGGTGAGGGTATGACACGTCGAGATCATTCAGATGTGTCTAATCAGGTACTTGTTTGAACCTTTCAGTGCACTGATTAGGATTCATTCTGCCTCTGATATTTTAAATGATCAACATGACTTTCTGTTCAGCTTTATGCCAACTATGCCATCGGGAAGGATGTTCAAGCTATGAAAGCAGTTGTTGGAGAGGAAGCACTTTCATCCGAGGATCTGGTCTGTCAATAGATTTCTAACTTGTGCTAAAATATTCTTTTTTAACTTTTTTGAAGTTTAATTCATTATGCCTTTTCTTTCTATTGTTATATGCAGCTCTATCTAGAATTCCTTGACAAGTTCGAGAGGAAGTTTGTAACACAAGGTGCATATGACACCCGGAACATTTTCCAGTCACTTGACCTGGCGTGGACATTGCTTCGCATATTCCCTCGTGAACTTCTCCACCGTATTCCTGCAAAGACCTTGGATCTATACTACAGCAGGGACGCCACCCATTGATCAGTTTATCCAGCGAAGAAAGAAAGCTCATTTCACCAAAGCGCAGCTTGATTGCTTGAATAAAGAGGAGAGTGCAAGGACTCGTGTCTTTTTGTTTTGATATATATATATATATATAGTCATCCTATTCTTTCAGTCTCAGGCGGCTTTTGTAATATTATTATATGCCCTGTATACTTAAATCCCATGGTGGATCTCATTGATGAATGCAACTGCGTAGGAGCACTGTAAAGCCGTATTGATTGAAATGCTCGAATGTGTTGGTTATATTTTTTTTTTCTCTTTGTAAATTAATCAAACAATAAATGTCTTAGTAATATTTCTCTCCTCAGTTATTTTTCTTCTGCTGCTCATTATATTGCACAATCCCTTTCCTTTTTGTTTTTGATTTTGTTGAGGATAATTAATGAAGAAAACAAAACCTTACAAGGCTTATTATACATGTGCGGCCATTGAACTTGACCAAGTCCAACTATCAAAGGTTCTAGGCTAGATTCTATTTGGATGCAAAGTATTTTTGTTGTTTCAGACAAATTGCCATGGTTCTATAGAAGACTTAAGTTTTGAACTGTAATTAACTGTGTAGATGGAACAAACCTTACAATTTTTAAAACCACAGTATTAATTATTAAAAGTGTAGTCTTTATGGAGTTGTAGAAACTCCAATATGCTCTTCTGTTTCTTAAACCATGATTTTAGATGTCTGAGTCTACAACTGTAGTTTCTTAATAGTATGGTTTCTGAATACTACATACAGTACAAGCTGAGCTGTATAGCTAGCCTCTACGCCTTTCTCACAGCTCCGAGTGGCCCATTTCATCGAGCACGTCATGCATGAGAGGTCTCGCTCACGGTGCCCCCTCGCACTTAAACCACTAGCACGGATCGCGATGTAGCACTTTGCCGGCGCTGTATGCAACACCCCAGTTTAGCCAGATTTGGAACCTGGCCCAGCCGACTTGAACCAGGCCTAGCCTACTTTGCAATCATACTAGTGGGTTGCCTAGGTTCCGCATGGAAATGGTAGCAATATTGCGCGGTTACATATCAAAGAATGGTTAAATTTAAGAACAAATCTGCAAAGGAGGGCTGACCGACCTTGTGATGATGATGATGATGATAATAGATCTAGTTGATTATCTAAATCATGTTCCGCCATAAATTACTGATCAATCTTTCTCTCTTGTCAATTGCGAGGTCAAATCGACCGGCATGCACCCAATTCATCACCCGTTCTGTTCATCACCCGCTCGGCCGTATGTTGAAGCTAAGCGGTCTACATGATCATATGATAAGTGGATCTACTTGGATTGTTAACCCATTGGTTCTGCTGCAAGTCAATGATCATGATCATTGACTTGCGCCAGAACCAATGAGTTTACTTTATGGTTGGACGAAAAATGTATATGGATTCATATCAATGGTCGCCTTCCTTGCTATCTACTATTTTTTTGAATAATGCTAGCTTGTCAAAAAGTCAGCTGGCTCTATCAGTGCCACATGCGTGCTATAGGTTTATGTATCTCTCAAATTCTTATGACTGCTAGAGTCCGAGTGCACATGCAAGTTAAGTATGTACACATTTCTTAGAACTAGATTGACGTAGCATAGATTCCCATCCAGGGGTTATGATTAGGCTAGTCTAATTAATGAGATAGGTTAATGTTAGCTTGCTTACGACTCTAGCTAGCCGATACATGCATTCTTCATGCATATACAAATATCTTAGATTAGACTATAACATGATAGACTATGGCATCATGTTTGATAGATAGGTTAATGTTAGCTTGCCTACAAGTCTAGCTAAAGTATAACTCATTGTTATTAACAGCAACTGCTTCACTATGTTGGGCAATCTGGCTGACAAGAAACGAAGTGAGTTTTTATAAATGTAGACCAAAATCTTTTTTTGCATGTACTATTCAGGGGGAATGCACTAGCTACGACAATGGGCAAGTCCAGTAGCGGCATGATGATCAGCCGGAAAACTGATCCACCCCTGCACAACTTCTTGAGACATCGGCGTTGCAATTTTTAGTTCCAGTGGATGGTGAAAGGTCTAGGCCCTTGTTTGGGTTTTGGTAATTAATGGCAACACTTGTGGACTAACTTCTCGGTTGAGTATGTGAAGGAGAAATAATTGAGTTCACAAGATGAGATGAGTTTCGGCATTGGTTTGCATTGCTAGTATGTTGGAAAGTTCAAATCAAACATAGCAAGCAAGTGAAGACCAAAGCAAGACTTGGCTTGATGGACCGATGCGAGGGTGAAGGGCAAGTCAAGGCTTTGAAGTGACGGGCCGCGAGGCGGTGAAGCTTGAGCGACTTGGCGCTGAAGGACCAAAGTGAAGGTGAAAAGCAAGTGAGGCTAAGGTTGATGGACTTGGAGTCTATGTGATGGTTTGAGTGATCCACATCATTTGAGAAGATCAAGTCAAGGATAAATTGATTATATCAAGTGACTTGGTGAATTGTCGGCCTTCCTTGCGAACATCAAATGGAGCATTTGGATTTGAGCAAGGCAAAGTTATGAAACATAGGGTGTTTCATTTTATCAGCTATGAGGTGTGTAGAGAAGATTATAGCCGGATTTTGGATAGATATCTGTACTATAAAGAGGGGCAAACGTATTTGCATTACGGTTATCTAGTGCCACTTGTGAGCTCTAACGTTGAGGTACGTTTAGTGGTTTAGTGGCATTGTTCGACAAAACCTTTGTGAAATTGATTTCAAAAGCTAACCGGTGGCGTTGTTGAAACGATCCTCGTGGAGTGATCGTGTCTTGGCGTTGGCTTTCTTGAAAAGGTTTTTGAAAGCGCTTAGGTCTAACTTTGTTATGCTTTGGAGCACTTCATATGGTATGAATGCTTGCCCAAAGTGAAAGGTGGCGTTGCGCTTAAGAAGTGGTTTTCAGGTATACCCCGGACTGTCTGGCATCTTTGGCGGACTGTCCGTGGGCTAATTTGAAGAAACAAGAGTGTTTCTGGTCTTGCTGGGTTGAGCGCTGAAAGGACAGCGGCGGACTGTCCGCACTGGCCGGGCGGACTGTCCGCCGACCATGGCTACCGCCAGCAGATCCACTGCTCGTTTCGTTCTCTAGCCACGCCTTCAACGGCGGACAGTTCGCCTGATAGGGGCGGACGTTCGCAAGCCATTCTAGTCGAAAGCGCAGGTGCTGTTCCTCCTCGGTTCCCGCTGCCGTAACGGCGACAGTCCGGGCCCTATGAGCGGACTGTCCGCATGAGCTGATTTTGAATCCAACGGCTAGTTCTCGTGTGAGGCGGACTGTCCGCGAACGTCGCAGGAAAGGGGGAAACGGCTAGTTTTGGGCCCTCTTCTATATATAGTGGGGTGGCCGGTTGGTGAGGACTCTCTTGGCCATTCTAATAGCATATCATTTGAGAGAGCTCCTCCCAAACACCTCCTCTCCCATTCTAAGCTTGAGGGCAACTTTGAGAGAGAGTGTGTGCATCACTAGTGCGGATTCTTGCGTGAGAGATTGCTTGTGGCACTAGGTGATCGTCGTGTGGGCGTGGTTGCTTGTTTCTCTTGGAGCTTGTCGGTTCTTAAACGGCTTGGTGCTTGTGTCTCCGTGAAGCACGCAAAGAAGGCTTGTGCGGTGCTCCGGAGTTGAGACTTGTGAGGGGCTTGTGAGCTCATCCCCGCCGGAGGAAGGCAAAGAGCATCTCTAGTGGAATTGAGGCAAGAAGAGTACCTAGTTGATTGAGTGGCTCAAGAATTAGTGCTCGAGGAGCCTACCTAGTGAGGTAGTCCGAAGCTTGCGGGCTTGGAGCTAATTAGAGGAGCGGCAATCCTAGGACTTGCTTCAACTTGGAGTAAGTGACCGGCAAGTCACCGAACCAAGTAAAAACATCGCGTGTCAACCTCTCCTTTGTGGTTTGCTTATCTCAACACAAGTTTACTTCATTGTATCATTTATATATCTTGTGTTGTTGAGCTCGCTCTTATACTAGTTGCTTAGAATTGATTGACCTTGCATACTAGAATTGTGTAGGAGAGCTTTCATCTAGCTTAGTATCCTTAGTAGCAATATAGCTTCATCTTTACAAGGGTACTAGAAACTTTAGATAGAGGGGTGTAGTCGTGGCTAGGCCGTTTTTTTACTCTTCCGCACATTAAATTGGCTAGCTTTTTGCGATTATTTGTTAGAAACGACTATTCAGCCCCCTCTAGTCGACCATCTCGACCCTACAGATGGTTATCTTCAACACATATTGGTCATGTTTAGAAAGAACCTTATTTTGTTTCGGTTTACCCTTTTCCCAGGCTACATCTTTGTGGTATTTGCAGAGCGTTATCTTTTTATTTGTTAAAACTTTGTAATAGTTGGCCTATCTGGCTGATAGATGAAGCCGGATTTTAAATCTATTATCTAAAAAAAACATGCATAATCATCACTAAAGTTGTTCATACATCATATAGTCCCTGACTCAAGCTACATTCAGGCTGCTTTTCAGAAGGCAGCAACAACAAATAGGCTACGTTCCAGATGGTACAAACAAACAAAGGCCGCAAAACACAGGTCCTTCAAACTTGCTATGTGGTATTCAAAATTTCAGCTTCTGCGTTAATGGTTGTGCACCGCAATAAATAAAAGTGGGTGGTCCGTCAATAGAGATTAGAATTTTGTTCCTCAATTTATAAAGTGACATGGCCTTCTGTTATTCAATATGCATGTGCAGGTACTTAGTTGTTGTTGATGCATATGGGAAATCTCATGTTGGAAAATGATTAGACGTGCTCTGCCAGCTGACAGCGTTGAATACAGGATCATTACAACTACTCATATTTTCATGGTTGCTAAAGGGAATTGGCGGTCCTTTAAAGATGAAACCCCTTTCTCTTGACAACTCTAAGATATTGATGTATGGAGCAATATTTGGCAAAGAAGACAAAGGCAAATGCCCTAATGAACAACGAGAAGAAGTATCAAATAGAATACTAAAGACATGTGATGGTGTTCCCTTAGCTATTATTACAATCGCTAGTTTGCTGGTTGGTAAAGGAAGAAAAAATTGGAGTGGCATGATGTGTGCAACTCTATTGGTGCTGGACTACTAGAGAAGAATAACACCATAGAGAACATGAGAAAGATTTTGTCACTCAGCTATTATGATATGACATCTTATCTAAGGACTTGCTTGTTATACTTAAGTATGTTTTCAGAAGATTATGTTATTGAAAAACATCGTTTGATAAGGATGTGGATAGCTGAAGGTTTTATCCAATCTAGAAAACAAGAGAATAGCTTATTTGAAGTGGGGGAGATTTACCTGAATGAGCTCGTAAATAGAAGCATGATCCAACCCGATCATGACAGATATAGTGGCTTGGTCATACCTTGTCATGTACATGACATGGTGCTTTATCTGATCCGTTCCTTGTCTACTGAAGAAAACTTTGTTACTATACATAACAATGTGGGTCACTTATCTCGCATCCGAAAAGGTTCAAGGCTATCCCTTCAAGAAGGCAAGGTTGTTCATGGTAATCCTAAAGCTACATGGAGCGCTGAACATGTGAGGTCGGGTTATTGTGTTTCCACTCGCTATGGATCAGGTACCAACAATTGAGAGCTTTAGAATTTTTTCGTGTACTGGATTTAAAAGGATGTGATCTTTCACAAGGCTATAGCATTAAGTACCGCTCGAATATTTCTGCATTTTTTGTTTTTGCCTGGAAATTTGAGGATTAATATATGCCGCTCTACTAAACATTTGCCTATTCTACAAATCCCGCGTTACCTGTGGTTGGTGGCAAGCTGTAACATTTTCTAGCCGTTGTGCCTTCTTCACACACGCAGCCCTAGCTGTCTTCTTCTCATTGAAATGGCCGAAATGCCCCAGGGGGTCCGAATTAAATATGTTTGGCTGGTGATCGAAAACCGTCGTCGAGGCAGTCCACAGCAAGTCATCAGCGACCTCATTTCGGCCGTCGCCCTTGTGACGACAGCGCGACTGCAGCTAGACCTCCGCCGCCGGCAATCCATTCCTCTCCTTGCCGGCGCCGTGGAACGCGGCTCCGCCTCGTCCAGTCCAACCGCGCGTCGGCGGCGTCCCTCGCGCTAGCTATCTCTCCTTGCTCCAGCCGCTACCCGCTAGCGTGGAGTGGAGACGACTGGAGAGCTAGGGAAGTGGAGAGCAAGCCGATCTTGGACGCGCATCGCTTTGCTGGTAAGCAAAAGAGCCCTAGCTAGCACACGTACGTAGATTGCTCGCGATCTCGTAAACGTACGCCTGGCCTTTGCGCGCGCGCTATCGATCCCCTCCGGCAACACGTACGGCAAGTCGCTCCGCGGTAGATTTCTTTGCCGCGCTAGAAATTTTCGTTTCTCGTTCCACATGATTCGTCACCCGATCGAGATCGATCAGCGCGCCATTCATCAGGCTCCGATAGATCCGGTCGATGAGCCTAGCTAGCTAGACGCCGTGAATTCTTGGGGGTTCTTAACACTCCTGTCCTGGCACCGAAGCTGGTCGTGATCTGACTGAAGCATGCGTGTATGAGGATCATGGATCTGATCCTGCCCCTAACCCTCCTAGATCGTTCGCGGTCTCACCTCGCAAACGACACCCAGCTGGATCGCACACGCTGCTATTATCCCTCGAGCAAGTCTGGGTCCATGGATTTATTTTGCCGCGGTGAGAATTCTCGTTTCTAGTTCGAAATGATGCGCCCCATCGAGATCGGCCACCGATAGGTTAAGCCTAGCTAGCGTAGCTAGACGTGAATTCTTGGAGTTTTTGACACTCCTATTAGCGACGCTGGTCGTGATCGAGGTACACGTACAAAACTGATCAGACCTGAAGCATGATCTAACGTGTGCGTGTGATCTAAATTGTTTCGGAGATATGGTGGATATATATATAGCTTTGTATAAGCTGTTAACCCTAGCATATGCACCCTTACAGACCATCCCAAGGGCAGATAAGTGCTCCGACCTTTGGATTTGGATGGCATAGATGATTAACTGAAGTATATCTAAAGGGTTGATTTGATCAGAGGGTGCTCTTAGTGGGCAAAGTTTGTTGGTCATTTATTTGTTTACGTCTAGGGTTGTCAACGGTATTGAACATGTTGGTTTTTTTAATTTTTTAAATTATGAAATAACTATTCTCCGGCCTCCACATCCACAAGTGGATGCTTATGGCCCAACATTACCTGAAGGTTCTTAGACCAAATTCCGCCACACGGACTCTAACAAGAAAACGCCAGTTAATTGACATCACACTGCTACTAGTAGTTTAAACAAAGAGTCCAATGCTCATACACAGAGGATCAAAGTTCTAGGACATGATATGAAACCATAACTATAGACCTATCCTTCTCTGAAGCACCACGCAGACAATTAGCAGCCAAAACAACGAGCCCAAAGGTTTTTAATATGGAAATGATTGATTCCTTCGCTTGTCGTAGTTGTACCCTTTATCGGATTTTGTCTCTTGGATTTTCAATGTTCTTTTGTCCAATGTTAGTTGTCTCTTTTTTTTTTATCTGTTCAAATGTGTTTGGGATTCTATAGCTTTGTTTAATTGATAGGTGTCACCAATTGTCGTAAACTCATAATGGTAGTTGGCCGATGATATTGTATGGTGTCTATACTCAAGGGTGTTCAAGTACTTTAATATATAACAAAGTACTTGAACACCAGACTCTACTTTAGAGTGCTTATCTAATATTATATATAGAGAAAAGCTTACAACTTTCTTTTCGTTGAAGTACATAATAATCGCTATTTCGATTTGTTCTTCTTATCCAATAAGCTAGTTTTGCGAAATTGAATTCATGCTTTCCATAATCAAGCAACTTTCTTATTGTTCCTATGGTCCATATACTTGGGGTTTCTATTTATCCCTCCTGTAGGTAGAGTTCTTTGTTTTCTTGTAATTATTCTTTTTTTTTTTTTTTTTGAAAGGAGTAATTATTCTTTGTTCTTTGCTCTTTGAAGTTGAGAAGATGTGTTCTCTCTTCACTTTACCTCCCTTCTTTCCTTTTGACTTGCAAGCAATGGTTGGATCCTTCTTTCTAATTTGTGCATCTTTCTCCTCTTTTTTATATTTGTCACTCTTCTAACTCTTCTACTTTCCCTTGTTTGAAATTGCTATGTTTTTGCGATCTATGTACTTTATTTTTCTATTTCTCCTTCGTCTAAATACAGTTCGGACTATTTACTCTAATAAATCTTATATTCTTTCTCAGGTTTTGAAGATCCCCATATTGTTGTCTAGTTTTTGAAGGTACACTTCAATCCTATTTATATTTCCTTTTCTTCTACATTACTTCTTCATTGTCTCTGTCTACTTGAGTCAGCTTAAGCCTCTTTGAATGATATACAAATCCACTATTTTCATTCGATGCTATCATGTATTATTAAGGGGATATTGTCCATTATATTTGGTTTCTATTAAACTATACAAACACTACTTTAAAATGTTTGTCCAATATGTAGAGGAAAAATGATTTGCAATTAATTTTCTTGTGGTACATATTGCATACTGTATATAATCACTATGTATGATGAATTGTTCTGCCAGTTTTAGGAAATATGAAACTCGCGTTTTCTCTAAGCAATTAACTTAGAGTCATAGCGAAGCAAAATAATACATATGTACTGGAGGAGACGGCGATATATAGTTTCTATCTTCTATACTATTTTTAGAATGTGCAGTCATGTGAGTGCTCAAGTACTTCTGTGTATTTTATGGAGACCAAATATTTTTATATTTGGATAGATACCAAATATGGTATACGTACTTGATCAAGAATAATAAATGTCTTGTTTAATTTGCTTAGCTTGCTACCCACTATTCTTTTTGGGTTTATATTTCCACTTCCACTCAATGCCATAAAAGTACTACTCAAGCAGATATTTTTGTTGCGTTTTTTTTTTTTTTTTTTTTTTTTTTTTTTGTGAAAGCCTGGAAATGATACTTTAAAGTGTTTGATTAACATTGTAGTGGAAAAATCGTTTGCAAAATACATGGGAGGAAAGCCTGAGGGATATGCATCTGGTTTTGGAAAGGACTGAAGGATGTACTGTTCCACAAGCAGTAGAAAGTAGAGTCATTGAAAAATCCACACCAGAATAGACATTGTATTAAAGTGAATTAAAAAATGACAATATAAGTTTTCATTTGTTAAGTATCTCTCCAGTTATATATGCTATTTGATGGTGGATGTGTGCAGAAAAAAAGAGAGAAAGTTTTCACCTGTGTTTAGAAAGAATACATTCCCTCATAATTTTCCTATTACAGCTTAGCACTGATTTCTTTTTGTTTTCTCTAATAATCAGCTACTAACGTGGGTTTATTTGTGTGGCAGGTTATACATCATGGGACAGACAGAAGACACACGGCTGGTTTCATCAAGGACTATTTCATCAGAAGTTGTGGAAAGTAGGGGTGTTCAAAAGAAGACTATGCCAGAGCAAGAACTGTCCGTTACTTCAGCAGCCACAATAATAAACTCTGAGAAAACAACAACAAAAAGTTCAAAATCTGAAACGGTTCAATCCATATGCCCAAGTCCACGAATCATGATTGGAGAACAACACTTAAGAGGTGAACCACCGTGATGGTTTTCTGTTTAGGTTTTATTCCTCAACAAAAAGCAGAAATATTTAGGAAAAGATGTTCGATGTTACAAGACTATATTTGCTCGTTTGTTTTATGTTTTCTAACATCATTTTTGTTGGCACTTTCCTGAAGGTATACAAAAGCCTCCTATTAAACATGTATACCAAAGGCGAAATAAGAAGCAGCAAGTTACTGAAGCAATAAACAAGAGCCCATCAAATAAAATGGAAAAAGAAGTGGCTCCACATAGCAACAGTAATGACACAAGGACTGAAGCTTCAACTGGGTGTGATATGCTGGAAAAAGATTGTTCAAAAATAGTGCCACAGAGGGAACTGAATATGGAAGAAATAACTCCAGTAGGGGAAAATAAAAAGGTCGAAAAGCTTGGAGCATGCAGAAATACTGAAAACAATAATGTAGTTGCCCCTACAATTAACTTGAAGAAGACACAAATATTAGGAGACACTCCAAGAGATGAGTTGATCACTAAACATATCAAAAGGTGAGTGAGAATCCCATATCCATCTAATATTATTTAGGTTACTCATGTGAAGATGCTTTTTTTTTTGAAACATTGATTTTCATATGATTAACGAGGGTATATATTGATCTCATATGTTTAATGCAATGATTTGGTGATGTTTCATAGGAAATTTGGTGAACAGAGAACAGTACCATTCTTATATTTTGTTTCATAGAATAATTGTTATTAGATATCTTTTGTTGACACTTGTTTTTGTTCCTGTGAAGGTGTCGGGATGGATAAAAAAGGGATCAGGCGTCCAAGTTCAAAAAAGAAGATGCATCCAAGAAAGACACACGGTATGGCGGGATCTACCACTTATTGTTTGTCTATTGGCTTCAGCTTATTCAGTGGGATCTACCACGGTATGACATTCATATTCACATTAGCTGTCATACAAGAATATTTAATTTTCCTATATACGTGGTGGGAAAAAAAATAGGCTACTTCAAGTTCTGAGGAAGTTGATATCTACGAAAGTTTCAGTGAGATGGGTCTTAAGGAGAATCTACTCAAGGGGCTATATCAGTATGGTAATTATACCTATACCAGCATTATTTGTGCATTTATTTCTGGGCTGGAAACATTATTTATGCATTTTTTTTAAAGGTCTGGGGAAGCCTTCCGCGGTCCATAAAAGAGGAATCGTCCCATTATGCAAGGGCTTTGGTGTGGTCCATCGATCTTTGTCTGAAACAACTGAGACAATTTGCACCGGTGTACTGCAGCGACTTGATTATGGATCCGCAGAATGCCAGGCTTTGATCCTTGTACCAACACCCGACTTAGCACAAGAGACTAAGAAAGTTATTGGAGAACTTGGTCAGTTCCTTGGTGTCACAGCTCAAACCTGTACAGGAGCCCATGCAGACCAGCAAACTCTGTCAAGTAGAGTTCAGGTCGTAATTGGCACCCCTGATTACGTTCTTGACATGCTGCTGTGGCATGGATTGTCTCCAAAGCACATTAGAATGCTTTTTCTGGATGAAGCAGATGAACTGCTCACTGGAGGTTCCAAGGACCAGGTGAGTTTTTATATTACCTACCAGCTCTATTATGGTAATCACAATGTATGCTAGTATATTATTAAACCCCTACTACTACTGTAGTAATATAGAATGCATGAGCCAACGTAGAATGCACTGTTTTTGGTTTTTCTTATTTCTACTATATTTTCAGTGTGGGCTCCTTGCCCCTCCTGTTCTTTCAAAAAAAAATAGTAACATAGAATGCATGAGCCAAATATAAGCTACCTTGCTATGCTCATGCTACAATTTGGCCCTGCCCTATGCTCATTGGTGGCCCTGCCCATACTTCATTAACTTATGACTGGCCATCTTTCTTGCAGATCAATAAAATTATCCTGCATCTCCCAAAGAAAATTCAGGTTGGGCTCTTCTCTGCTACCTATTCCAATGAAGCTATACAGACAAGCCTCAGATTCATGGATAAGCCTGTGGAGGTCACTGTCCCAAGAGAGGAAGAGCTAAAGAATGTCAAGCAGTACTATCTGGAAGTTGAGAACGAAGAATTCAAGCTAGGAAAACTGTATGCTCTAATCAAGGCTACAGGGATCAAACGACTTGTCATCTTTGTGAACACTAAGAACAAGGCGAGGTTCCTCGCAAAAGATATTAGCAAGCATTACGATGTCTCAATAAGCCATGATGGCATGAATCAGCACGCCAGGAACAAGGCCATGCAGAAGCTCAACTCTGGGTCATTTCTCATATCCACTGACAATCGAGGCACCTATGCAATGCCTCAGGTTCCCATGATCATCAACTATGATGTGCCAACAGAATCGATGCAATACGTCCGTCGTCTTCAGCAGCAAAACAGACAGTTCAGGAAGCCACAAAGTGTGGCCATTAATTTGGTAACTCCTGCTGAACGACGCACCCTCGTTCCCATTACAAAATTTTGCAATAGCTCTATAGGGGAGCTACCCTCCAACATAAAGTGGTAAAGCTGGTCCAAAAGGTATATCTGCACAAGTTCTTCCTGGCTGTAAGGAAGCTAGACTAGTGCTATTTATTTGCACGCCTAGAGAAGGTAAACTAGGCAGCATGTGCGTTTTGCTTGTTGAAATTTGAAGAACCATGGAAACTTCAATTTCCTATAAGAATGTAATACCGTTCTTTTAACTGGATGTGGTCGTTGTGGCGGTTGAATGTTATATAATACTTATCTTGTTTTTCTCCATTTTCTGGTCACTGTGTAGTAATGGTTCCGCTGATGAGCAAAATTATGTACGCCCTACGGATGATACTAGAGCATGGTGTGATAACTCTGTAGGTTTAATTATATCAGGTGCTTAAGCTTAAGCTCAAACCAATCTGTGACAAAAACCGGTCCAAACTATCTTAGACCTTGTTTGGATGTGCACGTACTCTCCATGCATGTGGACTGAGAGTCCGGTTTTTCCGAAGGCAACTTCCCGGGAAGGGAGTTTTTGCGTCGTCGGATGATGTTGCTACTTCAAGATCTGTGCAGGACCTGGTCCCCCAGCTGAGGCAGGTTGGCAGGCATTCAGGCACAGTTTCAGGCATCTCTCCTTCCCTCCGACCATCTCCCCCTCCCTCTCTATCTATCTATCCTTCGACACCCACTCCGCCGCGAGATCTCCTCCGCCGCCGCCTTCTCTCTCCGTCGCTCCTGCCTCAGCTGCTCTCCGCCGCCTCTCTCTATCTCTCCCACCGAGGATCTCCTTTTCTCTCTGCTCCCTCTCTCTCCACGGCGCCGCCGCTCCCTCTCTCTCCACCTTCTGATCTCTCCACTCTCTCTCTCTCTTTCTCCCCGGCGCCGCCGCTCCTCTCTTCACCGTCAGCTCTCTCTCTTTCTCTCTCTCCGGCGCATCTTGTCGATCTATTATCTATTTTCTATCGAGCAAAATTTTAGATCTGCTATCTAGTTGTCTACTCCAATTTTTATGATGTCCCTGCTGCCAATCACCCCTTTTCATATAATTTCCACTCGCGTTCGTCGATCCGTCCGATGTCGGACTCCAGATGCTTTTAGCAGTTCTTAATCCTTGGATCAAGAAAAAAAAAACTCTTTCTTCATCTTTCTTTTTTGTTCCTTGTCCTCTGTTCCTCTTGCTCGCTTGTCTGATTTGAGCTGTTTGTAGTACCGTATCTTATTTTTAATTAACTACTATTTTTTTTTATTAGCATGGATGCTGCTATTTTGATTTTTTTAACGAGTAGCATCTTGTTTATTGAAAGCAACAGCACAGTATGCTTCTATTTTGATTAGTTTATAGATATGTTCTATCCTTGTTTTCTTGGAGCCACTGGCCTGCTGTTGTTTTATATGTCCGAAACAGCAGGCCTGCTTTTATTGAAACAACAACAACAACAACAACATAGCCTTTAGTCCCAAGCTAGTTGGGGTAGGCTAGAGATGAAACCCATATGAAAACAAGACAAAAGAACGTAAAAGGTACAAGACAAAAGGATAAAGATAGGGTAGATAGAAAAGGAAACAAAATCATGGTTCAGGCACGTTGATAGCTAGCCTCCAAGCGTTCCTGTCCAAAGCTAAATCCTTAGAGATATTCCACTCCTTAAGGTCTCTCTTAACCGCCTCATTCTAAGTCAGTCTAGGTCGACCTCTACCTCTCTTTACATTATCTACCCGCTCTAGAACTCCACTACGCACCGGCGCCTCGGGAGGCCTCCGTTGAACATGTCTAAACCATCTCAACCGATGTTGAATCAATTTCTCCTCGATAGGAGCCACCCCGACCCTATCCCGAATATCTTCATTCCGAACTCTATCCCTTCTAGTATGCCCGCAAAACCAACGCAACATACGCATCTCAGTCACGCTTAGCTGCTGGACATGTCGCCTTTTTGTAGGCCAACATTCAGCACCATATAGCATCGCCGGGCGAATCGCTGTCCTATAGAACTTCCCTTTTTTAGCTTCTGGCACCCTCTTGTCGCATAGGATGCGGAAAGCTTGACGCCACTTTAGCCAACCTGCTGCGATTCTATGTCTAACATCTTCATCAATGTCGCCATCCTTCAGAAGCATAGATCCTAAATACCCTAAAGTATCCTTCTTGGCCACCACTTGTCCATCCGAGGTGACGTCACCATCCTCGTGCCTAGTCGGGGCTAAAGTCGCACATCATATACTTTCGGTCTTGGTCCTACTCAATCTGAACCCTTTCGACTCTAGCGTGTGCCTCCATAGCTTCAACTTTCTATTTACCCCTGCTCTACTCTCATCCACTAGCACCACATCATCAGCAAAGAGCATACACCAAGGGATATCACCTTGTATATCCCTTGTGACCTCATCCATCACCAGAGTAAATAAATAAGGGCTCAGTGCTGACCCTTGATGTAGTCCTATGTTAATTGGAAAGTCACTGGTATCGCCATCACATGTTCGAACACATGTCGTCGCATCCTTGTACATATCCTTGATGAGGGTAATGTACTTAGTTGGGACTTTGTGTTTTTCTAAGGCCCACCACATGACGTTTCTCGGTACTTTGTCATACGCCTTCTCGAGGTCAATAAAGACCATGTGCAAGTCCTTCTTCTGCTCCCCTAAATCTCTCCATCAAGCGCCGTACTAAGAAAATCGCCTCCATGGTCGACCTCCGGGCATGAACCCAAATTGGTTTTGGGTCACACTTGTCGACCTTCGTGGGCGTGCTCGATAACCCTCTCCCAAAGCTTCATCGTATGGCTCATCGGCTTAATCCCCGGTAGTTAGTACAACTTTGAACATCTCCCTTATTCTTGAAGATTGGTACTAATATACTTCGCCTCCATTCTTGAGGCATCTTGTTCGGCCGAAAAATGAGGTTAAAAAAGCTTAGTCGACCATACTACCGCTCTCGCTCCCGGACATCTCCACACCTCAATGGGGATGCCATCGGGACCCATCGCTTTACCTCCCTTCATCCTCTTCAAAGCCTCCCGATCTCGCCTCCACGAATCCTCTTCACAAAGCGTCTACAAGTATCGCGTCAAATGAGTCGTCCAACTCAAAGGTAGGACTATCATTCTCCACATTGAACAGACTTATCGAAGTACTCTCGCCATCTCGTCCTGATCTCCTCGTCCTTCGCCAGCTATCGATCTGTCCCATCCTTGATGCATTTGATTTGGTTGATGTCCCTTGTCTTCCTCTCACGTATCCTAGCGATCCTATAAATGTCCTTCTCCCCTTCCTTCGTGCCTAGCCATTGGTAAAGGTCATCAAAAGTCGACCCTTTGCTACACTCACAGCTTCGCTTTGCGGCCCTTTTATATCCTATAGCCCTCGATGTTGGCTGCACTCTTGTCGAGATGGAGGCGCTTGAAGCACTCCTTCTTCTCCTTAATAGCCCTTTGTACCTCGTCGTTCCACCACCGGTGTCCTTCGCTTCCTTCTTGCCTCCCCTACTCACACCCAACACTTCTGAGGCCACCTTCCGTACACATGTTGCCATCTTCAGCCACATATCGTCTGCATCTTCTCCTTCTTCCCAAGGCCCCTCGCCTAGCATCCTCTCCTTAAACGATTGTGCCACTTCCCTCTAAGCTTCCACCACTTCATCCTCGTAATCTTGACACGTTTGTCGGTGGGCACGCACCCGAAAAACGAAAGTCCGCCACTACAAGCTTGTGTTGAGGGACCGCACACTCCCCAGGTATCACCTTACAATCTAGGCAAGCAGTCCTATCCTCCCTTCTTGCAAGGATAAAGTCGATCTGGCTCGAGTGTTGTCCACTATGGAAGGTCACTAAATGGGATTCCCTCTTTCTAAAGAGGGTATTCGCTAACAACAAGTCATAGGCCAAAGCAAAATTCAAAACATCCTCCCCCTCTTCGTTCCTACTACCGTACCCGAAACCCCCGTGCACTCGCTCAAACCCTACATTTGTTGCACCCACATGGCCATTGAGGTCTCCTCCTATGAAGAGTTTCTCACTGATAGGCACAGTACTAACCATGCTATCCAGGTCCTCCCAAAACTGACTCTTGGCGCTCTCACTAAGACCTACCTGAGGGGCATAGGCACTGATCACATTCAAGACCGAGTCTCCAACGACCAATCGGACTAGGATAATCCGATCACCTTGCCTCCTAACGTCCACTACTCCATCCTTAAGGCTCCTATCTATCAAGATGCCTACACCATTCCTACCCGATGTTGTCCCCGTGTACCAAAGCTTGAAGCCAGTGCCCTCCACCTCTTTCGCCTTCTGGCCCTTCCATTTGGTCTCCTGAACGCATAGAATATTTACACGCCTCCTAGTTGCTGCATCGACTATCTCTCTTAACTTACCTGTTAGGGACCCTACGTTCCAGCTACCTAGACGAATCCTAGTTGGCTCGGCTAGCTTTCTTACCCTTCGCACCCGTCGAGGAAAGTGCAAAGACCCTTGCTCATTTTTCACTACACCCGGCGCAAATGTAGCGCCGCCACTAAGGTTGCGACGACCCTGACCCTTGCTCACTTATCATCGTACCGGATCACGATACGACGCGCCACTAAGGGGATGGCGACCCGGCCCTTGCCCATTTGACACCACACCGGGTTCCGATGTAGCGCGTCGCTAAGAGGGTTACGCCCCAACGAATTTCTTATGAGTTTCATATCCATTAGAGTGGCTGGTTTTTTACGCTGGTTCGCCAAACCCTAACGCAACCCTCCTCCTTTACCGGGCTTGGGACCGGCTATGTTGAGACGACTCAAGAAAGTCTTCCGATCAACATAGGCGGAGTTCTTTTTATTGAAAGCACGAACTAAATTGGTATTTTTAATCTACTTATTATTTGCAAACATTGATGAATGGAATGATAAACTTTACTGTCAGTGCAAGGGTTACATCTGCAAGAATAGATGAGGAAGTTACGAGTGCAGCTGATGGTAATCACGAGAGAATGGGTTAGCACCTGATTAAAATTGTATTTTCACATCCTGCAGTTTCACTACTGAGTTAGAACTGTGATTGTGCCATGCTAATTATAGGATATTTTCCCTCTTCTATTCATGGTTTTTTTATCAGACATATATTTTATGCCCATACTTTGGTCTATTTTCATGGCTTTAGCAGAGAAATCTGCTGCTTCGCTTGAAACTGAAAGCCCATAGTTAATTGCTGGTTTCTTTAGCATTTACCATGGTACATACTAGAACTGCTATCTATTTGTGGATGGCATTGGCACTGATCTGCAGATTTTAAATTTTCTTGTAACGGCCGTAGTCATCATTAGAATAAACTTGTCTTTCATTCAGTGCTGTTTGGGTGATACAATGCTTGGAAAGTTGTGAATTATGAAACAGATCATCTACTCCATATCAACATATTTTTTTAGTGCTACTTTGTACAGAAGTATAAAAGTAAAACTTTTTTATTCAGTTTCGATCCATTTTTTTTGAATGCTAATTATATGCCATTTCTAAAACAGATATATCTAGTGCTTCATTTTTTCCTAATATATATACAAACCAATCCTTGTCATATCGGCATATTGTCATTTTGCTTTGTGCAGTTTGTACCAGTTAGCTGGGGAGATATGGTGATCTGGTTATCTTTGTTGACCTTCCTTTTTTAATCAAACCACACTTGACTCGATCTAAGCACTAACATTCTTCATTTGTGCTTAATATATCATGAATGATTGACCATACAACACATAGTCATAGGTGTCAAGCTAGCTAGGAGTTAAGTTTACCACAATTTGAATATGAGCCTTTTACCTGTGAGCCACTATAAAAGTTCACTCCAACCCTGAAGCCACTGAAATGAAGTTGCATACCTACAAGCCCAAATCGAACTTCGTTTTGCCCTCCATACCATTCCGTCTGCATTTGCACCTAACGGTGTCAAAGTGTCATGCAAAAAGTCCAAAGTACCCTATAGCCGGTGGGGCCAAGTTGTCATTGTCAGAACATCTTCCTCCTCCTGAGATGCAGCCCACCAGACATGCGCTGCTGCGGCTGGAGCCGAGCTTCGTCGCCGGTTGCTCGAACCTTTGCTCCTCTAGGATCCCCGACCACGCGCCCCTCCACCGCCCGGCGCCGGCCGCGTGCCACACGCGCCCGTCCCCCGCGCCCCAGCAGCGCCCTGCCTTTGCCGCCCCGGCGGCTGCAGCCCCTGCCGTCGCCCTCCCGCTCCACGGGAAGTTGTGGTCGAAGCTCGCCCGGCCGGTCGGCCGCGTCGCGGGATTTGGCGAGGCACCACCGAAGTCCTTACGCACCCGGGGTGCTGCGGCTTGGCCGAGATGGCGGAGGAGGGGGCGACGAGCGCCATGCCCATGCCCCGATTTAGAACGCCGCGAGGCGGCGGGCGGGAGTCCGTGGGCGGCATGATGGACTAACGGGGCGAAGACGGAGCGAGCGATGGCGTACTCGCGGGCTTCCGCGTGTGCTTTCAGCGTCGGCGGGCAGCGCGGGCGAGCGCGAATGTGCGCGCCCAGCCAGCGGGGCGGGTCACGCGTCCCGCGGCGTGGTGTGGCCGGCGGCGTCTTGGCGCCGCTGCGTGGGCGGCGCGGCCAGCGCCGGGACGGGTCGTCGTCCACGGGCCGGGCCGACGGCGTGGGCGCGGCGGCGGCTGGCTGCCGCCTCGCCCGTTTTCGCCACTCCGGAGCCATGCACGCGACGCCGGAGCCATGCACGCCCTAACGCTCTCGCCACTCCCGGCCGCGCGCTCCTCGCCGCACCGCGCCAGCATCCCTCCCACGACGCCGCTCGCGTGGCCGCCCACTACCTGTTGGAGAAGGTATGAGGAAGAGGAAGGTGCCGGGTCGGTGACAACATGGCCCCACCCAACAAAGAGAAGGAAGGAAAGAGACAGAGTCATGAGAGAAGGACATGATGGACATTCTCCCCTGTTCGGGCCCACATGTAAGAGCACCCGGACGGCAAAAACCAAACAGAGTTGAGACGGAATGGCTTGGAGGGCAAAACGAAGTTTGATTTGGGCTTGTAGGTATGCAACTTCATTTCAGTGGCTTAAGGTTGGAGTGAACTTTTGTAGTGGCTCACAGGTAAAAGGCTCTTTGAATATGATGCTCTCTCCGCTAACTGATCTGGATCTCTTCATCAACTCTCTTTCACCCTCTCTATCTTGAACACGATTGATCGAGGTACTGTTAGTTGTCTACATTTTACATGGCCAGTGCATTTGCTTAGTTCATACAACTAGTGCTTTTGACATTTTACATGGCCGTCACATTTCATTAGTTTATACAACGGGTGCTGTTGATTGATATTTGTTCAAAAAATCATTGTAAATAGTGAGGGCCTGCCCCCTGCATGTACTTGACATGGGTGGTGCTTTTGATTAGTTTTTAGACCTTTTGTGTACTTTTTAGTTCAATATCTTATTCAATGTGATCGAGCATTTAGGTCATATGACTGGCGGCAGTGCTATATTAGATCTGTACCGATGGCTTTTAAATTTTCTTAAGCTTCCTTTTATAAAACATTGTCCCTCTGTTTTTATTCATGACCAGGCTATTTTTTAGATTTCTTTACTAATGGTATTAGTCACTATACTCTTGCACAATTTTTCAATGGGATTAGTCATTACATTCTGAATGATAATGTTATTGCTAATGGTAAGCTCTATTTGTGTTGTATACACTTACTAAAACTGGTGTTATAACAATGCTGCTAATTCTTTAACAATAGCGTTGCTTTGCTAGGTGGTAAGAAATCTAAGAAAAATACAAAGAAACTAGAGCAATCTCTCAACTCGGTCCATATATATGAAATCTCTCATTAGTCCCTCGCTTCTATGTTGTGAGAATAGCCACTATTCTACAAATTATATAGCCACTATTCTACAAATTATGCCCTATCTTATTTTTGTTGATATACTTTATTTCACATATCTAGAATTTTTTAGATAATGACCAAAATCCATCAAAAAGGGCCGCTTAGTTATATCACTTTTTCCTGAATCACTATGTATAATGTGGCATAAACTTAGGTGCAGTGATATGAAAAATCCTCTACCCAGGAGATTGGTGTTTTCTATTTTAGAAACACAACCTGATTGGTTTGCACATTGCTTCCGGTGATCTTTTACTGTTTGCTTAGTTCCTACATATTGAGAAGGGATATGAGCATATGAATATGGCATATTCATGGTGTACAGATATGAATGTCTCTCATATATCTAATATGTTTTTCCTCAAAAATTTATAAATATGTTTAGTTACTTTCAAAGAAGATACTAATTATTGATTTGTTATATGCTAGCTGATTTTCCAATGTGCAATATCAATAGATAAGTACTTCCCGTAGTTTGACTTCCTTAATCTGTCATTTTGCCTGTTCATGGTCTCTGTGTAGGTGAACAATGGTGACCAGCTGATTGACATTTAGTGTTCAAGTGACACTCTTTCATTCGCATAACATGGTACCATGATGGTGAAATCTCATGTTTGGTTTTGAAAATTGATGACACACTTGTGGACTAATCCTTTGCTCTAAGTGTATGACTTAAGATAGGATTAGGTGGATGACAAGGAGCATGATGATCATGAACATGGACAATGTCGGTGGACTTGATGGATCGTCAAGCTCGATGATCGGCTTGAGAGGAACCCGGGAGATCAAGGCAAAGGTATCTTGATAGGGTTTTTCCTTTTAGTGATCAAGACACGATAGAGCGTGTGATCACATTATAGGATAGATAGCCGACTATCAAGAGGGAATGCCGCGACAATCCTTTGGTGAAGTGCTTCTAGGTCCAATTGACTTGCATATTGCATTTAGGAAAATGAGAGCACTAACCGATCTTGCCTAACTTATCGACGAGCTAACATGCATGATAACGTGATCATCTTGGGCGTGTTGGCAACCTATGGCAAGAGGTGAAGCAAAGTTGAAGCAAAGAGCAACGAAAAAGATGAAGACTTGCCGATTCGAGTGACCGGGGCGCCTTATGGCGCGACAGGACACACCGACCGGAGGCTCGGTCGGTCGTCAGCGAGAGCTCTGCGAGACGGAATTTTGCCGGACGCGTTGACCAGGGCAGCTTTGATCGGACTCGCGACCGGACTTCGCCGGTGAGTCCGGCCGGTCGCGTCCGATCGTCGATCGGCAGACGACCCAATTTGAAGGCCAACGGCTCTATCTCGTGAGTGGGGCTATATATATGGGTTTGCCCGGTTCCTACCTCTCTCTCTTGCACATTTGAATACTCTAACTTGCTTGTGAGAATTTGAGACTCCTCTCCACTCATCTCTCCATCCATAACTCGAATTCTTGGTAGATTGAGAGTGATAGAAGTGCATTGCATTGGTGGTTGCATCTAGAGGCACTTCATCCTTGGAGAAGCCGCGGGATTCTTGTTTTCTTGGGAATTTGCCCGGTTCTCTAGCGGCTTGGAGCAAGAGGTGGTGTTGAGCTCGATTGGAGCTTGTTCGAGGCCACACCGGTGGTTTGTGAGGGGTCGTTCCTTATCCCACGGGAGATTCGCTAAAGGAGCACTAGTAGATTGCTCGTGGCTTGTTTGACCCCCTCTTGTGATTGGTGTGCTTGAGCTCCCACCGGGATTTGGCACCGGCCATTAAGCTTAGCAACCATCAAGTGGGTGTGTCGCCACAACGGGGACTAGCGTGCCGGCAAGCACGTGACCCTCGGTGAAAAACCATCGTGTCACTTTTCTTGCTCGTTGGAGATTTCCACGGTGATCACGGTGATTGGCTACAACCTCTACTCTCCGCGGTGGTATTGTATTCTAGCCTCTTTGCTTTACATTTGCTAGTATACTTGTGTAGCTTGTGTAGTTTAGTATCTCTTGCTAGAATTGCTTAGCTCCTAGAGTTAGAATTAGTTAGAATTACTTGTTCACCTAGGAGTAATCTAGCGACATGGCCTTTGTGTGGATTAGAGACAATAGAATTGAATTGTGGCTTGCATAGCTAGAGTGTACCATCGCTTATTTAGCTTCGCCATCTTATTGTCTAATCTGTTTGTTTAGTGTTGTTGCAAGAATTTTTAGTAGGCTATTCACCCCCCTCCAGCCATTAGGACCTTTCAGATGGTTTAGCAATGATTAACATGCCCTATTGTCACTTCATTGCACAACATTCCCTCCAGTACAAGGGATATAGGTTGTCACTTCTTGGCACAACTTGTACTATAGGCTATGCTTTGTTTGCATTATACAGGGTATGTGACATGGAATTTATTTTTTAAATTAATAATTGATCTGATTTTTTAAATTAATATTTGATCCTCCACAACTTAGATGCCTTTACTGTTTAATGTTTTCTACTGATGAACCATTTCCTTCCTATCAGATACGCCAAGCAGGGAACCTGCAGGGTGTTCAAGCGTGGTGTCACCATGTAACTTCATCAAAGGATTTTATACCGTTCATGTACTGCCTTATGTTTGCTACGTCTAAGCTTCACTTGCAAGCTAGAAGAGAGATTGAGAGAGGATATTATTCATGGCTTGTTCCAGCACGGAGTATATCTTTCTTTGTCCTGAAATAAATTCATTTCTACAATGTACTTCTGTCCTCGAAGACTTGATCATACAGGATTCAATTTTTTTGCCTCAAAATACTATCTATATTTCTTTTTTTCGTGGGCACATCACCTTTTTTTCATTTTTCCTTACTCCCGTGTCCGAACCTAAAACATATTCTATTTTTGGGTCGGAGAGAGTAAATGAGAAGACACACTAATATAAAATTTCATATATACCTCTATTAAAGTGTATCAACGTATAATGATTGCACTTAGAATAGTACAGTATATTCATGGTGCCGTTCCTAGGAGTAAAACAACTTTAGCTCAAGCCAAACGGTCTCTAAAGCCAGAGGACCTACACTTCGAGTGCTCCATGCGACTCCGCAATAGTAGTTCTATAGTTGTGCTATAGTTGCAACTGCATGGAGCGTCTCCAAATAAGTTCTAAAATTAGTAACATTTATGTGGCCCATAATCTAAAAATACTCTTATTATGAGACAGTATTGAATGCTACAAATGTACTTATTCTAGAACAGGTACATGTACTTATTCTAAAATGGAGTACTAGGTAAACTATGTAATATAACTAACTATATGTGGATTTGCGTATCACCAACGTGTACCAATTGAAACTATTTAAAGTAATGACTAAGAATTAAGTATTTGTTTTTCTTTGATATGTAACTCACATAATCTATTTACTTGTATGCTTATTTGGAAGAGATTTAGTTGTGAATATTTTCAGAATTGTGACACATACTTGTACATTTATCTACATGTACTTGTATGTATTCTTGTTTAAAACAAGAATCTCCACGATTGGCACAAGTGAGAACCACAATTACAGGTACATCTTAGGTGTGTTATTGTCCCACTTCCCTAATAGGCACATCCGACGTGCATTTAGGATGACGGATTTTCTTTTTTTTAATACAAGGTTGTCAAATTTTCTATTCATGCAAGGCCCCCTCCGATTATATGATATAATGACATATATTCTCATTTCATCAACGCTCAATTCTCAATGCAGTGTGAAAATTAAAATCCATTCTCACATATGGCGACACCAATATAAAAATGTGAGTTCGATTGTTTTATCTCATCTTGACAGCACTAAGAAAATAGACTACAATCCAGTTCCACACCTAGGCAGAGGTTCCATACTTTTCAATACCAAACAACATCGAGTATGCACACCAGACAAACATAACAGGTCAACATGGAGTACGCGGTCTAATCCAATCAATCTCTACAACATAAAAAGAACAAAGAGGAGGCATTTTTTGGTGCGACATTGGCTTTGAGTCTGCCCAACCGCCACCCCATGCGAACCGAAGGGAGAAAAGGAAACGAATCATCCATGCGACGATAAAGGAAGGAATTAACCATGCAATAAAATAAGAAAAAGGAAACGAATCGTCCCATGCGACCTAATAAAGGAAGGAACTAACCACATTGTAAAGGAAGGAATTAATAACACAATAAAAGAAGGAATTAACCACGCATGTTGGTTGTTGCCATAAAAGATAGGAAGGAAACCGTGACTCCAGCTCTTCCACCCGTCCGTAAATAGTCTCTACAACATAAAAAAGAACAAAGAGGAGGCATTTTTTTGGTGCGACATTCGCTTTGAGTCTGCCCAACCGCCACCCCATGCGAACCCGAAGGGAGAAAAGGAAACGAATCATCCATGCGACCGATAAAGGAAGGAATTAATCATGCAATAAAGGAAAGAATTAACCATGCAATAAAGTAATGAAAAGGAAACGAATCGTCCATGCGACCTAATAAAGGAAGGAATTAACCACGCTGTAAAAGAAGGAATTAATCACACAATAAAGGAAGGAATTAACCACACATGTTGTTTGTTGCCATAAAAAATAGGAAGGAAACCGTGACTCCAGCTCTTCCACCCGTCCGTAAATAGAAGGAGAAAATCTAGGAGGAAAAGAAAAAAAATCCCACCGGAGTCCCACGGCGCCCATTCTCCTCTCGATCGAAGAAAGAAAAAAATCGCGGACCACGCCTACCGTGCTTTTTCCCTTTTTAGCTTCCGTGAGAGAAAATAGGAAACTAAAAATAAAAAGATCTGCATGCACCCTCCCCCCATGCCCAAGCGAAATTTAGAAGGTGCGATCAATCACGCCCTCCCCACCCGCCGCATAAATTTGGGCGATGCGATCCTCTCCCACCCATGCGAATTTGGAAGGTGCGATCAATCACGCCCCTCCCCACCCCCATGCTAATTTGGAAGGTGCGATCAATCACGTCGTCCCCACCGCCGCACGCAAAATTTCGAAGGTGCGATCCTCTCCACCCATGCGAATTTAGAAGGTGCGATTAATAACGCCCTCCCACGCCCCATGCAAATTTGGAAGGTGCGATCAATCACGCCCTCCCCCACCCGTGCGTAAATTGGGAAGGTGCGGTCTCTCCGGCCTCCCCACCCGCAAGCAAATTTGGAAGGTACGATGTCCGGCCTCCCCCTCACCGGCAACTACAATCTCTCCAAATAAACATTTGGAACCTGCCCATGCGTGAAAAGACCCGCCCGCCGCCCCACCGCCTCGACCCGTGCGATCTCCCCTCCCCTGCGTCGGCCACCGCCCCACTTGTCTCCATGATGTCCACGCATCATCCTCGTTGTTCTCCCCCATGTCGTTGTCCTCAACTCCTCGCCGCTCACATGTTGTGCACCCAATCCGTTGTTCTCGCTGCTGCGCCGCCGCCTCGACGATATTGAATGCGTTGCCACCGGAAAGAGCACCGCCACCACGATCTGCTCCAGCGTCCTGTCGATGCGACAGCGCCGTTGTCCTCGCCGGGCGCCAGCTCCGCTATGGTCGCCTGTAGGAGGTAATCTATTGATTTATCCGTTGTTCGTGTCGTCGTAGTTTGGTCGCCGTGGCTTGCCGTGGTTACAGCTGTAGCCGGCCGTTGCTGGTTGTGGATGCTACTGTTGTGTTCCTACTGCCGAGAGGGTGCCGGCCGATGTGTGTCTTCAATTATGCATGCTACCTGTCATATGTAGTTTTTGAATATGCGCCGTCATGTGAAGACTGCTACCCGCATCTCTAAATTTTCATGTTGTGAACTCTACGTGTCGCAAATCTCTAAATTTTCATGTTGTGAACTACGTGTCTGCAAACCTACCTTCATTTCTTCCTTTTTTTAGAGTCCACTTCTTATTTGTTCACTACTGATCTACCGTTATCAACATCAGTTTGATCCATCAAGTTTTGAAGGTATTCAGTAGGAGGACATTTTAAGCCTATTGATCTTGACATTGAATAGTCCTTCAATTTCCACTATGAACAAAGTAGTCTTTTGTTTAAATGAGTAGCTTATTCTGTAAACTTCTGTTCTACGAGGACTGACGTACATGCTACTGGAGCTGCTACTATTTTATTAGTATAATTTATATTCAACGAACCTTGCTACTTTTTTTTTTTTGCGAAATACTATCTTGGAGAAAACCTATGCATAGATTTGGATACATGTTTGAAAAAACTATGCTCTTGATTTGGAGACAAGCCTTCTTGGTTTTGTCGAACCGGACTTTTTGCATACTGAATCCTGTTGCTCCATCACACCAAGTCACCTGGACGGTCCACTTAATATTACAAGACCAATGGTTAAGTATGCATACACATATCCTTGATAATATTATCTTAGGCGAATTCTGAAGAAGCCCATAAAATAGAGTTTAAAAACCCCGCGATATCCATGATTGATTGTGTTACTTTCACAAAAACTTATTTAGATTAAATGTCACTTTAATATTATTGTTTAATTTCATAGTATTGTTATCTTATCATACGATCCATGTGTTTTTTTATATAAAATTTAGTTATCCCAGAAGCAACGCACGGGCGTTTAACTAGTATATCAAAATGCCAAAATGGGTAGACTAGACTAGCAAATTAACTAAATAGGATGATGATTCAGTTCAAATGCTTCTCTGAATAATACATAGCCATCAAACAAGGAGAAATTAAGTAGTCAAGACGGCTAGAGATAGTCCAATAGTTCTAGTAGATAGAGGCAACACACAGAGACATGACATTGGTGTTGTGATAGCAAAAGATAATTGATCTGATCATATCTAACTAACTAAATAGCTAGATTACTCTTCACGACAAGACACTTCCAGGTCAATTTCTACAAGTCCAAAATAGGTGGGCCACATGAAGCAACTCTACAATAGAGGCATGGTCATATCAACAGGTTTAGTGTGGCAATCTAAGGCCTTGTGGTCTTCAAGTCCACAAGTAGTGCACTTAGACTTGTTTTTTTTCTTCTTGCTCCCTATGGTTTTTCTTCTTGCTCCCTATGGTAACTCTCTTCTTCTTTAGCTTCTTTTGAATTATGTCAAGACGTGATTTGAATCTAGTGACCCTTGGTCTATTGCTGACACTTTTTGCTTCTGGTGGTCTCATCCTTAAAAGCTCAGAGTCACTCAAAATAGCACTACAACCTACAGCCCCATAGCTGTTACCAAAAGTCTCTCCATCTGTATCAGTACCAGTTTCGCCACTACTCCTTTCGTCATTACCATCATTCACATCAGTTTCACCCATGGCCTTCAATTTCATGTAATCTTCTATCTCCATAAAAGCCCTAGTCATATGCTTTGTGGCGATCTCAAAAGTCTCAGCATCATGGTCACCCTCTGTGATAAGACGTTCAGCACTTGCAGATAGCAACCTGTGCCTGTATGTCAACATCTGCACTGGAAGTGACTCTGAGTGGTAGAAATTCATCTCATCAGGTACAACATCCCTTGCCACCCTTGTCCACCGATTCATTATGTGCCGTCTGGAATCCTCGAAATCCCAATATGAAGCAAAACCTATAGAACATGTAACATACACAGTTAGACAATACCAATTGAGTTAGCTAATGATTGTTGAATATGGTGGCTAACATGAAAAACACTCTCAGAACTTGGTAAAATATCTATGTAGACAAGATACATAGATAACATGGTGGCTCACATAACATGGTGGCTAACAGGAAACAATATACTCTCAAGAATTGGTACAGTATATAATATAGACTAGTGCATATAAATAAAATTTAGGAAATTTATCATACCCGTACGGTGTGGCAACAAATAATCCCTAAGTGGCAACAAATTTTACCAACACTACCATATTTATTCATTTTTATCAGCTATAACATCAAGATGACTGGTACTTGAAATTATAGAATGATTCACGCACCTTTTGATGCATGAATGGGTAGGACATCAGATCTGAAACTTGCAGCCCTACCAAGAGATTGACAGTCATAGGAAAAAAAAGATAGATAGAACCCTCATTGTTAAGATCTAGAAGCTCATTACAAAATAAGATGGAGACATTACCTTTCTGCTTGCTCACTATCTTTGAGCTCGGCACCACAAACTCCGGCGTTGTTCCCCTTCGAAATCTATGGGTGGCATAGCTGAAAAAACTCCAAAAAATACAGATTTCCATATAGACAGTTATAGAAGAGATGACATTAATCTTTCTACTCAATAGATTGTTGTATACAGTTAAGTGGTTAACTGACTATTCATGATATGGTCTCATGACAATGGAACGATCTTTTATGTACAATTATTGTATCAGAAAGAAATACTAACTTTTGCAGCTTATTATCTTGCATCGTGATGAATTTGAAACTACAATGTCTCTATGGAATGCCATTTGATTATGCTGGTACTACGTTGTTTAACTGTCCGTGCATGACACCTTCAAGTATAACTCATATGATGCAGTTAAGAGAGTTATTCGTTGCAGCTCTGTAGGTTTTTATACTATACTTTCTACTGGTTCTGGCCTTCTTGACACAATGATGAAGCTGACAATGATAGCTCGTGTCACTGATGGCCTTCTAGGTACAGCTGAGACAGGGCCCAACTATTTCCAGTATCCTTTTCCCATTAATGGTCCTTTTTTCTATATAGTCTGAACTAGGCTTGCTTCTGCATGCCCATGGAAGCCATATGATTCATATATGATGCATTGATGTTTTGATGAGTGATGACCAATATATTGTATATCAGCACAAATAGAAATGAAGATCTAATTGTAGCTATGTCAGCATAAATAGAAATGAAGAACTGACTGCAGTTAAACAATATTAAAATAAGAACTCATATGTCAAAGGGATTTGCATGGTTACCTTGCAATTGCTTCAGAAGTGGCTATATTAACAAGACTGTCTATGCCAGTTTTCTCATTAATGGTTTGCTCTATTTTCTGTTTCATCATTCATTGTTAAAAAAAGTTATAAAAAGACACCAATCAGCACTCAGCAATCATGCTTATCATTTTGTGAGTCTTGTTGTGCCTTGATTCAAATGTATAGCTACATCATTGAAGGCCGAGTGTGTTATCTGACTATGTGTGATCACTCTTACCCAAAGTAGTATTGCCCTAAGTCAAGCTTGTCTAACTTTGATCAATTGGATACATGCTGCATGTAGTGCTCACTACATATCTACACTAAAAATCTGTAGCTGAATGAGAATGACAATGAGAGTACTAGATTTCTGCAAGCTCGAGTGCATGATATGTTCAGATATTCATTTAATAACCAAGAACTTATATGTTAAAGTAAGCTTTTGGGTGACTCATTATGAATGGCTAGTTAGTAGCAGCTACACTAATAATTTCACCAATGCCAAAGCATGTATATATGTCTCCCTCGAGCTTGAAGCATCTTCATTTGTTCCCAATAGCGCCTCGTGAAGCATTGTATTCATGGTGGCCGTTAGTAGATTCTAAAGACTATCCTCACTCAATCCTTCCCCTTCCTACTTGCTGGAAGTAACTATTTAGTGCTCCAATATACTCATTCTCAAGATCTAGAAGTTCATAACAAAATAAGCTACAGACATTACCTTTCTGCTTGCTCAATATCTTAGAGCTCGGCCCCACAAACTCTGACGTTGTACCCCCTTCGAAATTTGTGGGTGGCATAGCTGAAAAAACTCCAAAAAAAAAAAAAAAAAAAAAAAAAAGATTTCAGTCTAAAGTGTAAAAAAAAAAAAAAAACATCGATGTTTAATAGTATTCATCTAAACAATTTTCAGTCTAATTGTGATTTTTTTATTCAATGTTTAATAGTATTCATCTAAACACTTTTCTTGACGCTAGCATCAATGTGTTTTCTGAACCCAAGTTCTGGATTGTTTTGTTACATTGTAGGACCAGTAGCTTCTACAACTCCTAGTATTTGGTCTTTTTAAATCCATCGTGTGTTCGTGCGAGATATGCTTGATATCTAGATTGGTAGACATATTATTCTGGATGCTTGTAATGTTTTTATCAAGGAGAGCCACAGATTTTTGCTACAACTGTTTTTTTTTCTTATTTATATTCTTTTCCAGCATAATTTATTCAGATATCTGTATTTTAAAATATTTCTAAGATGTTTAACCTATCATTTTGGTTACGAGCATGGTTGTCTGAGTCAGTTACCTTTCCGCTTACCCACCATCTTCGAGCTCAGAAGCACCATCTCTGGCGTTGTGCCACCTTCGAGCTTTGTGGGCAGCATAGCTGCAAACCAAAAGAGCTCTTGACTGCCTAGATCAAATCTGCATCCCAGCTAGTAGTATCTTGATCAAGAACATTACATTAATATGATTAAATAGATTATGAAAAGTGTGCCTTTCTCAAATATTGTTTGGGAAGCATAGATCAGTTCAATAGTGTATTTCAAGAGCAAATAATGATCAGTGCCATGTAACTGCAAGAAAGAATGACACGGAAAATTTAATGTTTCCTGTTGAGTGTGAAAATCCCATCAACGCAATGAGATTTTGTTGTAGGATCTTAATACTAATTTGCACAGAATGACAACTTAAAAATAAGAAATTTCAATAAGTAATTACATAATAGAAAGTTCAGGCAGAACGCTGCTTAGACAGTTATGGGCAACCATAAGTAATTACATAATAGAAAGTTCAGGCATAATCACTAGGAGTGCAGGGTTTCTTCACAAATTATGTATAAAAACATAAAATGAAAACACTTCAGTGTTACTCGTTTCTTTGCAAACTGATTCCTGTTGTCGAGCTCACACAAAAGTTTTTTCACCTGCGATCAATTTGATGCTGAAGTGCACTAACAGGAGAACATTTCTCTAGAGAGTTTCATCATTTAAAGAATTACACATAGCAAGGCCAAAACATTAGAGTACAGGACGGAAAAATCACTCCAACAAATTAGCATGTCACATGAGCACGATCAGCACTTAATTCACTTTTTTTTGTCAACATAGAATAAATATTAGAACTGCAAGCATATCATGGTGAGCTCTGGTGATGAGCGGCACTGGCACAAGAGATGTTTGGAAAGCACTAACAGTTCAGTTTCAGACATGTTCAGAGATCACTTTGGCCATCACAACTTACGAATACAGTTATCAGCTGTCAGAGTTACGGAGGGGACTTACGAATACAGTTTGCAGGAGAGATGACTGGGCCCTGGAGCGACGTCTGTTGGGGTGGAGCAACAGCAAGCAGCGGAGGGGAGCAGCGGAGGGGAGCGGCGGTGGGGAGCGACGGCAAGAGCAGCAGCGACCTGCGGAAGGGAGCGGCGGAGGTGAACGAAGGCAAGAGCAGCGGCGACCTACGGAGGGGAGCGGCGGCGACCGGCGGTGGGGAGCAACGGTGGGACTGCGCAGTGGGTAGCGGCGGCAAGAAGAGTCGTCGCTAGGGTTCAAGATTTGGAAGAGCTGAGCGGGAGAACGGCGGCGGCGGAAGGGTCTAACAGGAGAGATTTGCAACATTGGGAGTGGGTCCAGGGCCCAGTAAAATGCCTCGACATCAGGCAAGTTGAATCTCAGGCATTCGGAGTGAGGCACGACACGGATCTCAGCACCGGATCCTACGGTTCACAAATTCACTTCCCCGAAGTTACCTTCGCTATATGCTTAACCCTGTGGACTGAGGTAGATACGTGTATGTGGGGGATCGATATTTGGGACATCCCTACAAGAGCTCCCAACTCGTCATCGCTAAGCAAACGCGATCCCGGGTCTCGATCGGCGCAAGAGGCGTAGCAAGACGAGACGACCGACCACCACGCACGAGGCCTTCGCCGCGTATGAGCTCCCCCACACGCGGACGAGCTTCCCCTCGCTTGAGCTCCCACGCCAGCGAGCTCCCCGATCGGGACCCACCTTCCCGCTTCATCCGAGCTCTTCCCATGACGAGCCCCCCTCCTTCATCACACCAAGACCTCGCCTGGGGACCTCTTTCCGACTTCGCCGAGCTCTCTGCGACGAGCCCCGCGACGACGACCGAAGAGCTCATCCGCCTGCCTTCTCGAAGCTGCGCAGTGTACGGGAGTTGGTCAACAACTCCCCGACAAGTTCAACCACTCTCGACGAGCACTCGTAGCCACGTGAGAGCTACAACTACAGGAGAGAGGTCATTCGACCACCTCGCCATACCCCGTCGGCTCCAACAAAAAAGCTACAAAGGCCGTATGGGGGGTACATACGGGGTACACCTTCCCATTGTTGGTATACCTTATAGCATAAAATATATAGGTTTTTAAAACGAAAATAAGGGCTTAAAATGAATATCAACATAGTATAGGGGCTTTACTAACATGATTCCACGAGTTTTGATGATTTATATATTTTTTCGGGGATTAAACGTAAAATGCCCAAGAGTTTGCAAGCCCTACGACATAAAGACGTATCCGTGACGAAATCCAACTTGGAACCCACGCAAGAACATTCTAGAAGACACCGTGAGGACACGACGCCGAGGGTGGGGCCCACCGGCGAGTTGCCGTGCGGCGGCCGCTTTACTAGCAAAAGCGGCGTGGGGGGCCCCCCTCGGCCTCCCCAGTCTAGGTCGGTTCACCACCGCCTATGAGGAGCAATCTAGTCCATCCATCAAGGTCGGTTTGATCCAAGGGTCGTCGTGCATCCTCTCGGGGCTATATAACAAGACCCCCGACCCCCGGGTGAAACCCTAATTCATTCTAATTCATTCCAACTCCAAGTCATCAAGTCAAGATCCCAAGCCCCGGTTCCACCATATTAGAACATTAGCTATCTAGGCAAGTCTCTAGAAGAAGTCAAGTATTGTCTTGGATTCCTATAGTCAAGAAGTAGCGGGGAGCGAAGCTTCACGTGGCTTCTCTCTTGTATCTCATTTGTAAGTATTTGTTAGAATACAATTGCCATGACTTTATTCTATTTAATGATTATATTCTTAGTTATATGTTTCAATGTCTATTATGATTATATGCTTAGTATAGCTAGATTGTCTTTATATTCAAGCATGGAGTCGTATAGCGCTCACTTAATGATATCTTGGGTGAGTGGTCAACAATGTGTAAACGTGGTGTTTATACAACGTTTGCCTGCGACATCACCCTATATTTCGGGACGTGTGGTAGATCGTGGATGTGATACTCCCATTGAGTCCTTTGGAGTCCAACCCCGAATGTAGGGCTAGTTGAACTTTGTTACTATGGTAGGTTGGTTTTGTTCCTAATCTTCCTTAGTAATATTCACCATGTGTAGATATATTGCTTTCCCCGCCATGATTGCTAGGTGTATTGCACTAATCTTAGTATGCATTGACATATAAGTAGGAGTAACATAGGAATATTTTGTCTATGCTACCTATACCATCTATTTGCCCTTCTATGACAGATTCTAGTGGCATACGATGATCTTTGACTTGGCACTTATCATTTATCTTTATTATCTTTATATGACTTACCCCTGTTCATAGTAGTTAGATTACATATGGTTATTCTACTTTACCACACTGCATGTGACCTCAATCAATCTACCCATAACCTACCCCTTCCTTGTGGTAATATATAAATACGATACCTGGACTTACTCCCGTGAAGTGCTACATTGGTGTTTCTATCTCAGGCGCTTGCAGATATCATATTCATATTTATTGCAAGAGAATCAAGTGTCATATTAAGAATATCCATTCATGCATTTCTTTAGCGTTGTGAGCTAGGGTGATAGACTAGTTTCGTAGGCAATGCTAGAATGTGTGGTATAGCTTTTCGTGCCTATCGTGGTGAGATTAACTCCACCATCGATAATGTTGCAGAGTCATACACCATAACTAACACCGTCTAACTTTATTAACTCTCCGCTCGACTTTTATTGGAATGTGAGATTAACTCCACATCCAAGCTAACTTATTAGACAGATCCCCTTATACATTTCTCGGCGCCATCCTAGGGTTGGGTCTTAGATCCATCCTTTTGTGATTGCGTTAAGAAATGTCAACACCATCGACGGTATGGGCGCCTCCATACCGAGAAGACGTCTTCCAAGCTGCGATTAGAGACAGGCGACGCCCGACCACCGCCCAAACCGCGATTCCAGCGTCTGACGGCGGCGACCAATTTCGACGCCCAAAGCACTCAGGAGCTCGAAGGGGCTCTCGCCGGGTCGGGAGCTCATCCGAGAGCTCTTCCCCGCATCTACTGGCCTGCACATATGTTTTTATTTCTTCAAGTCCTCAACCCGAGGGGAGCTCATGTACCCTGCCCTCCTTGCGACTATAAAAGGGAAGGTAGGCCTCCGGGTTGGGGCAAGAACAACGAGGTTCACTCTCCACAGCACAACACCCACTCGATATTGGCACTAGTCTCAATCACAGAGACTTGGGAGCCCTCTCCCTCTCTCGACCCACTTGTACTCGCCTTGGTATGAGCATTTGAGCTCGGATAGTGATCATACTGGACTAGGGAGCGCGATTGGCCCCGAACCAGTATAAATCTTGTGTCATTGTCCCTAGAGCTAAGCCATCGAGCACGCATTAGCCAGACATTACCGTGACGGTGGTATTAGACCCACGGCGATTGGCGCGCCCGGTAGGGGCAGCGCTAGTGCGACGTTTCTTCACTTCGATGGCTTCCTCTGCTTCACCGACGGCGCGGGCGCTAGCGATGCACCGGCACCATCGATTTCTCCGGCACCGAAGCCGGAGCAGTCCCTCACCGGAGCTGTCTTCACCCGTGCGGCGTGAGGACATCCCCCGGCCGCCTCCGGCGCCCGCCGACTCCGTCCTCACAAGCATGGGGCGGAACTCGACCTCCGCCCGATCCAGCCCCATCCGCGCTGCCGCGGACCGCTTCTTCGTCCCTCATCAAGGACCTGCTCCCGAACATCACGGGACGCGAGCCCACGCAGGCTGTTCGCGATGTGACCTTTTCCCACCGCCAACGTCATCCCGCGGCCGGCGAAGAGGCCTTGTCGGGCCGATGAGTTCACGGCGGCCTACGCCAGGATGTCACCCGGCGGGCAGCCAGGCGGCGAGACCAAGATCGAGCTCGAAGCGCGCCCTGCGATGGGATGAGCCTCATGGATTATGACCCCACACGCCCGGTGCTACATGTGCGACACCCCCCGAGGGCGGTGGAAGAGGTCGCTCGAGTGACGCCTCAAGCACCTGCGCCTCGGGAGCTCGCCGCACGCCGGCGTGAGCCTCCTGTCGATCGCGTCAAGGCGGCCCCGACGAGCTCGGAGGAGCTGGCCAGCGGGCGCCCAGGGCGCGGCCCCCTCGCCGAGCAAGGAGGAAGACAAAGAATCACGAGCACGAGAGCTCGAGCCCGCGATGTCCACGACCGCATCAATCGGGACGAGGGCCTGAACAGCTCCCGCCGGTGTTCGGGAGGGCATCCCTGCAATGGCGGCGGGCCGCTCTGCATGGTTGCCCGCCCCCCGAGGGAGCCGGAGCGGAGAACCCATGAGCGGCTCAGAGGCTCCTAGCGGGAGGCGGCGATCCAAAGCGGCGGGTGAGCCTGGCGTCTCACCGACGACTGCTGGAGGAGCACGAAGCTTCACCCCGGGTCCATGCACGTCGGTCGGCGAAAGAAAACCGCGACGCCGGGACACCGCAACGCCGGCGCAAGCGGAGGCTGGTAGAAGAACGTCCCCTCGGCGGCGACAGAATGCCACCGCGGCGACCACGAAGCTTCCTCGCACCTACGACAGCGGCGGTCGGCGCCACGGCGGCTGCGAAGACAAGAGCGCCGATCCCACACCAAGGTCTTATTGCGCGGAGCCCGTCTCCCCAAGCGGGACGCCGGCCCTCGAGCTCGAGCTCAAGGGAGGCCGAGGCGTTCGGCTCACGCATCCATGACGCTCCATTTCCTTCTCGTTTTCCGAGCTCCGGCCTCGGTCTGCGAGAAGTACAATGGGGGAGACCGACCCCTGCCACGGCTCGAGGATTACCGCCTCGGGCGCGAGGGGGGCGCCGACAACGACTACTTCATCATCCGCAACCTCCCACTTTACCTTGCGATTCAGCGCGGTGCGTGGCTTGAACACCTCCGGTGGGCACCATCATAACCCCGGGAGGACATGCGCGACATCTTCATCGGCAACTTCCGGGCACCTACACTAGGCCAAACCCACGTGGGACCTCACGGGGTGCAAGCAAAAAAAGAAGGGGGGGGGCTGCTTGGCGACTACATCGAGCGCTTTTCAAGCTGCGCAGCAACCTCTCCGAGGCCTCCCGACTCGAGGTCATCACCGCCTTCACGTTCGGCACCACTGCAGAGACCCTCATCCACGAGCTCGGCGTCCGAAGCCCCAGACCGTGAAGGAGCTCCTCGACCTCGCCACCGCGCCATGCCAAGGACAAGGCACGCCGTCTCCGCCGTCAAGGGCAAGGGCGGGCCCAAGGCCGACGACGACGTCGTCGCCGGGGATCCGGCTCCGCTTCGCAAGAAGAAGAACAAGAAGAACAAGCGTCCAGCGGCGGCGACGACGGCGACAAGTTCATCGCCCGGGCGGACAAACGCAAGGCCGGCCCCAAGGGTGGTACGAACCCGTGCCCAAAAGAGCGCCGACAAGATGCTCGAGGCACCATGCCCGCACCACGAGGGGGCGGTCAAGCACAAGATGAAGGGCTGCCGCCTCATGAAGAAGCACGTGATGGACGCCTGTGGGGCGGAGACAAGGACGACGACGATAAGGCCGCAAAGCCGGCCCCCGACGAGGACGACGCCGACATCTATCGAGGACGGCGCCCGTCAACGCCGTCTTGCCGGGGCCCACCGGCTCTGAGTCAAAAAGCGCCGGCAAAACGAGCTCCGCAGCGCCCGCGAGGTCCTCTTCACCGAAGCCGCCACCCCCGAGTACCTCAAGTGGTCGAACTTCGGCGATCACCTTCGACAAGGCCCGACCATCCGGACACATCTCGTACCCGGGAGGTGTACCCGCCGCGTGGTCGACCCCATCATCGGGTAATTCATGCGCCTCGGGAAGGTCTTGATGGGCGGCGGCGGCCTCAACCTCCCTCTACATCCCGCGCTCAAGCCCTTGGCATCCCCAAGGCACGACTCCCATCGCGAGCCAATCCACGGCGTGGTGCCGGGAAGCGGTGCTCCAGCTCGGCGGATCGACCTCCCCGTCACCTTGGCACCGGGACAACTTCCCGGCAAGGAGGTCCTCACGTTCGGTGCTCTGTTTCAAAACGCCTGCCACGCCCTTTGTTGGGGCGGCCGTGCTATGCGAAGTTCGCATGGCGGTCCCCAACTACACCTACCTCAAGCTCCAAGATCCCCTCGTCAGGGGTCATAACTGCGTCGACTCCACCTTCCGAGCATCGTTCGGCTGCGAGGCCGCCGCCTCGGCCCAAGACTGTAGATGCCGCCGTCAAGATCGGCGCAGATGCTGCCCAAGATGGCGGCACAGGCCGGCGCCGAGGACTCCCCCAAGCTCAAGAGGAAGGCGAGCACGGCTCATCCATCGAAGCTCAGGGGTGGCGAGCGAAGGCACCCCGCCGAGCTCGAGAAGGTTCTGCGGGCACCTTCGAGCCACGAGAGGACGCCAAAGATGTCGCGGTCGACAAGGACGGACACACCCTCTCGTGTGGGTGCCGAGCTCACCCCCAAATAGGAAGCGAGCTCGTCGACTTCCTCCGTCGCGAACCTCGGCGTGTTCGCATGGAGGGCCTCAGATATGCCGGGCATACCGGGGAAGTCGCCGAGCACTCATTGAACATCAAACCCGGCTCTCGGCCGGTGAAGCGAAGGCTTAGGCGTTTCGATGACGATCGGCGCCGACGCAATCGGCGAGGAGATAGATAAGCTCTTAGCCGCTAAGGTTTATCAAGGAGGTGTATCATCCCGAGTGGATAGCCAACCCTGTACTAGTTAAGAAGAAGAATGGGAAATGGAGAATGTGTGTTGACTACCGCGGGTCTCAACAAGGCATGCCCAAAGGATCCGTTTCCTTTGCCGGCGCATCGACCGGATTGTTGACTCCACCTCCGGTGCGAGACACTCTGTTTTCTTGGCGCCTACTCCGGCTACCACCGGATCGCGATGAACGAGCTCGATCAGCTCGCCACCTCCTTCATCACTCCATTTGGCGCGATACATTGCGTAACAATGCCCTTCGGTTTGAAGAAACGCAATGGCGCCACCTTCAAAAGGTGCATGCGAAAAGTCTTCAAAGAGCTCCTCGGAGCTCGTAGAAGCATACGTCGGCGACATCGTTGTCAAAACAAAACGCTTCGAAAAGAGCTCATCCCGACCTCGAAAAAAGTCTTCGCTAAGCTCCGCGAGTTGAGTCAAGCTCAACCACGAAAAGTGCGTTTTGGGGTCCCACGAAACCGCCGGCTTCATCATCTCCGAACGCGGCATCGAGGCCAACCGGAAAAAATCGCCGCCATCATGAACATGGGGCGTTAAAAACGTCAAGTGCGTCGACTCACTCACGGGTGCCTAGCCGCGCTAAGTCATTTCATAGCTTCACTCGGGGAACGAAGCCTCCCGCTCTCTGAGTTCTTGAAGAAGGCGGGCGCTTTGCACGGACCAACGAGGCCCGGCAAGCTCTCGACTCGGCTGAAGCGGCTCTGGCCAATCCGCCCGTGCTCGTCGGCGCTGCGCCCTAACGAGCCGATCCTCCTCTACATCTGCGTCCACCACGAAGGTGGTGAGCACCACCTTCGTCGTCGAAAGAGAAGAAGAAGAAGCACGCACTCAAGGTACGGCGCCCGGTATACTTCATCGATGAAGTCCTCACCGACACCAAGTCTCGGTACACTCAGCTCGAAAAGCTCGTGTACGCAGCTGGCGATCACCCGGCGCGAAGCTCAGGCATTACCGACTCCCACCGGTCAAGGTCATCTCAAGTTCCCCCTTGGCGAGGTCATCCGTAACCCCCGAGGTTCACGGGTCGCATGGCCAAGTGGGCTATTGAGCTCATGGGGGGCCGACATCACCTACGCCCCCGAGACGCCATAAAGTCTCGAGGCCTGGCGGACTTCGTCGCCGGAGTGGACTGAGGTCGGCGACCGCCTAAACCCGACGACATCGAGTCTTGGACGTTGTACCCAGACGGATCCGTGAAAAAAGTATGGCGCCGGCGTCGGGCTCGTCTTCATCTCCCCGAACAAGGTGCGCGAAGTACTCGATCCGCCTACACTTCCCCGCATCCAACAACGTGGCCGAGTACGAGGCTCGGTGAATGGCTTGCGCATCGCGCCTGAGCTCGGCATCCGGCACCTCGAGGTCCGGGGCGATTCGAGCTCGTGAAAAACAAGTCATGAAGGAAGTCGATTGCGTCAACCCGAAGATGATCGCGTACCATCAAAGGTCCGCGAGCTCGAGGAGCACTTCCACGGGCTCGAAGTCAACCACATGCATCGCCACCTCAACAATGATGCCGACGACCTCGCCAAGCTCGCGTCGGGACCGCTGGGACGTCCCACCGGGCGTCTTCATGCATGAGCGGCACAAGCCGTCGATACGGCTCAAGGGGCGACCAGCGGCGTGACGCGAACATGATTGCCGACGCTCGGGCTCGGGTCCTATGGAGATAGGCGCTCTCACGCAGCTCGAGCTCGCCCGACACGAAGGCTTGCTTGGCCACGAGCTCAAGTCCGGCTGGCTCGGGGGCCTGGCCGGGGCCGGGTCGAGTTCGACCGCGACGGCCCCGAAACCTGACTGGCGGATCCCGCCGCTCCTATGGTTCAAGGAAGGGAAGCTCCCCCCGGCAAGAAGAGTCAAGACGCGCTGGCGCGAAGGGGCCAAGTCATTAGATCCTCATCGGGAAGAACTCTACTGACGCGGGCCTGGCTGGCGTCCTCGGCGCATCACCTTCGGTAAGGGGAAGAGCTCATCAAGGAGATCCACTCCGGCGAGAGTGCGGCCATCATGCGGCGCCCGCGAGCCCTCGTCGGGAAGGCATTCCGGCGGGGCTTCTACTGGCCGGCCGCCGTCGCGGGCGCCATTCGGGTCGTCCCGGCGCTGCGAGGCTGCCGGTTTTTTGCCAAGCAGACGCACCTCGGCTCCAGTCCCTCCAGGCGATCCCTCTCACCTGGCATTCACGGTGCAGGGGGCTCGATATGGTAGGGCCCTTCAAGAAAGACCGCTGGGGATACACGCACCTCCTCGTCGCCATCGACAAGTTCTCCAAATGGATCGGTCATGCCCATCGCGCGGTGTCGGCTGAGGAGACCGTCAAGTTCTTCACCGGCATCATCCACCGCTTCGGGTCCCGAACTCGATCATCACCGACAATGGCACGAACCGTGGGAGAGATCTTTATCGACCGGTGCGGTGATCACGGGCATCAGCGTCGACCACGGCTTCCGTCAGCCACCCGGGACCAACGGCCAGGTAGAAAGAGCTAACGGCATGATCCTGCAGGGGCGTAAAGTCACGCATCTTCAAGAGGCTCCGGAGAAATCGCCGTAAGATGGCTCGTGGCAGCTCAACTCCCGGTCGTATGGAGTCTTCGCGCCGCCAGCGAGCTACGGGGCGGGCCAGCCGATTTTCCTCGTCTTCGGGTCGAGGCGTGCTCCCCCCGCCTCGATGCGGCTCGCCCGCGTCGAGGGCTTCAACGAGCACAACAACCGAGAACTGCCGAAGACGGCTGCCGTCAGCTCAACGGCTTAAATGACATACCGCCCTCATCCACTCGCCAAGTACACCTGCGGTCCATGGCGCTACCACGGCCGCCACGTCAAGGGGCGAGCTTTGGCGTCGTCGACCCGTCTGCATGGTCCCGAGCTCGAAACAAGCACAAGCTCTCAACGCCTTGGGAAGGCCCCTTCACCATCGACCAAAGTGCTAAGGCCGGGCACATACAAGCTCAAGGACCACCAAGGCGGGTCCTCACCAACACGTGGAACATCAAACGGCTACGTCGCTTTTATCCCTAAGTGTATTTCAAAATGTTGCGGCTGACGAGAGCTCAATAAAAGCACAAATTCGATGCAAAAAATATGTGCAAGCATTTTGAATTCTCTCCTTAGCACATCTCCGAGCGACCAGGCCTTCGCCTCGGCGAAGACCCGCCACTGCTCGGGGGCTACAAGGAGCGGGGTGCACACCCCATGTTTTTAACACACCGTTTTTTTTCAAAACACACGCAAGATCGAGCTCGGCGATGAGCTCGAGCTCTGAACTCGCACTCTCTCCTCTTAACTCAAACGATGTTCCGAAGCGACTAAGCCATGAGCTCAACATTTGAGCATGGCGCGGCGGCCCTAGCGACCTCCGCGCCCCCGGCCCGGCGAGGAATGGCCCGCCATCCAACTCTCGAATCATGAGCTCACCAAAAGTCGAAGTAGAAGCAGTAGTATAAAAAGAGGAAAAGGCGACTTTCGTTAAACTATCATACGAGCTTCCATAAGTTTTACAATTTGCCTCAACTACGAGGACTTAACAAGCTCACAACCAAAAGAGGCCTAGCCTCAAGCTCCTATTCTTACAGGCGGGTCTTGGTCCATCAGCTCGGGGCGGGGGCGTCACCGCGACTTCCTCCTCCCTCGACGGGCTCCTCTGCCGCTTCACTCCGCCCGCGGGGGGGCTCGAAGACCTCGAGCTCCCTCGGTGGCAAGCTTGGAAAGAGATCGACAGGCGGCTGCTCGGCGGCCGGCCGGCGGCGGCTTTCCGGCTCCACGTCGGCATCGTCAACGCCGGCGCCCGCCTTCTTCACGATGGCGACCTCGAGTAGGGGTAGTGGGTGAAAACGACCTTGTCAGCTTGTAAACCAGCGGCTGCGCGTCCTCCGTCACCTTGCGGCGGGATGGGCGACACCGGCTCGGCCGGATCAGCCAAGTCCTCCACCAGGGGGCGTCGGCCTGGCCTCGACCTCGAACGAACCTTCAGCGCGGCTTCGGATCTCGGCCTCCTCCGGCGCCCGGCAGCGTTCTTGGGGGCTCAGGGCTCCTTCCAGCGCGCCAACAAGGTCGCTAGTCCGCTGCTTCAAGCTCACTCCTCTGCGACGAGTGCGTATGCTTGAGGGAGGGAGGCCTCGGGCGGCGAGCACCCCACCCTTGTCCTCGGCTTCCAGCGTCGCCTTCAGAGAGCCCCGCTTCTCATCTACAAGCGAAAAAGCGGGGTCGGAACATAAGTCCACGGGACTACGAGGATACAAGAGGCGGAAGACAAGCGCCAGCTTACTCCACGGCTCGTCATAGAGCTCCCCGCTGGTTGCACCACAACTCATGGTTTTTGGCCTCCCGCCGATCCTTCTCCGCCTCCGGCACGCAGCATACACCACGGCTCGGAGGCCTGCTGTCATAGGCTAAAGCCCCGCCGACGAGGACAATCAGCCCGAACGCTGAATAAATGGGACAAGAAGACGAGTGGTCAGAGCACTTACTCTCGGCTCGGTGTCGCGGTGGTGGAGTTGCTGGCGAGCTCGTCCTTGTCCTTCGGAGGGACTCCGCGCTCAGCTCGGGCGCCCGGCGCTCAAGCTCCTTGTTGGTCGAACATCGGCGAAGAATTCGAGCTCCTCCCCTGCATCTTCTCGCATTGCCGCTATGGGCGAGCCGAGCCTCCTCCCGCCGGGTCGCCTCCTGCAGCCGCGGCCCCTCCACCTTCGCCGGGCCTTTTGGCAGCCTTCCTCCTCCGCTGCGCGACGAGGTCGGCCGCCTCCTCCGCCCCGGGCCTCCCAGAACTGCATCGAGTTTGGAGGCTGAGCCGAGCTCGTCGCGCACTCCGCGCACAGGCCGCCAGCCGCCCGACGAAACCACCGGCCCCTCGTGGAGGTCTTTGTCGGCGGTTATGTCCCCCGATGGCCTCCCCGTACGCCCCAAACCACAAACGATTCGCAGGGCAGAAGGCACGAAAACGAAACCCCGACTACCACGACATCGACAAACCTCGAAAGAAGACAAAGCGCACTCTCGCCGGCACCAGCGGTGAAGCGACCCGCCTCCTCCAAGAAGCGACCGCCGGGGCAACCTGTGCGTAAGTCGGAGGAATGACGATGTCCACGCCCGGCGGAGGGCGCTTTTGCCGCCGACAAATGGATGGACACCTTTGCCCCGTTCAACCGATCGCCCCTCTGACAGGAGGAACGGCACTGACGCGGCAAAGAACGCTTCGGTGGTTGCAGCCGCCGGCGACCTCATCCTCCAGCCCCTCATCGCCGGGTCCGCCCGGCCTTGCCGCCGCGTCGGCGTCCTCATCATCGGAGATGTCGACGACCTCCTCGGCCCGAGGACGGGCCTCAACCCCTCGCGGGCTCCTCTTGACGCGCTCCTCGGCGGGTCGGGTCTCCTCCGAACCGCCTCCGTCTGGGTGCCGCCGAGGAGCTCGCGGGCAGAGTGCCGTGACGCCGCGGGTCGCCTGAGGCCGTTGGTCACTCTCTTCGACCGAGCTCAAAGACGGTCCTCAATGCCCGCCCACGGGGACGGTCGGCGCCGACAGGAATCGAGCATGAGAGGCTCTCGGAAACCAAATAAGCGCTTGGTCGACAATCCCCTTGAAGGAACAACGCCATCATCTCACGTGACCCCTTCGTGGCCGCTCTCCCGCCGTCGAGCTCGTCGTCACCATCCCCAAGCTGGTCGTCGGCCGCCGCGGGCTCCCGCGGCATCGAAGCTCATCGTCGACGGTCTGTCGAGCTCACCATCTCAGAGCGACCGCGCCGGCCGAGCTAGGCACGCGTCGTCCTCGGGAGCGTTTCCGCGAGTACGCCGCCGCCGCCCCGACACAACCCGAAGTCGGTGCCGGGACAACCATCACGACCAGCGACAACACGGCGCGGGTGGAGAGCTTACTGGCGCCACCCTCTTGCTTTTCTTTCTTTCGGCGCCTCGGCGCTCGAGCCCGGGCCGCGATCGATCGGAGCACCCGACTTTGCGCGTCGGAGGCTTTGGGCGGGGCGGCCGAGGCTGCGGAGCGGGCGCCGCCGCTGCGTTCAAGCCACCACCCGGGGCGGCGAGCTCGCAGGCCTCGGTGAAGCCCCGCCGCCTCGGCCGGGGCATCGTTGGCGCCAAGGCGCCCGGCCGCTCGGCGCCGCTCCACCTCCTCGGCCGCTTTGCTCGCCGTCGCCACCTGGGCAGCCTGCCCCTCGTCCCGAACGAGAGCTTTCTTGGGCCAGCCGGCAGATGTTGGCCTCGGCTCCACGGGGGAAGAGGGGTTGAGAGCCGAAAGGGCGCACTACACGCCGACTGTAGAGCTCGAGCTCATTAGAAGACCCAAGACAACGAAGGAATGAGCGAGGCAAGGCGATCCGGCCTTGAAGGTCTCGGATTAGGGAGGGATGCAGGGAGCTCACGGCGCCCTTACCCTCGTCTTCATCACTTGCTTCATCAAAACTCCACTGGTCGGCCAATGAGGCCGGGGCGTTTGTCCCCCCGAGCGGGGCCTCCTCCTCCCTTATCTCCCCACATCCCGGAGAGTTCGATTTGAGAAGAGGCACCACCGCCTTGCTAAGCGGGCCTCGATGATGTGATTCACCGTCGGCCCGGCATCTGGAGCAACAGATCTTGCTCACGGCCGCCTCCACCGATCCACCCGTGGTGTTGTCATGGGGCCCTCACGCCTGTTGCTCCCCTGGGCGAAGGTGCGGCCGGTGAACCGCGGCGTGGTGTGAGAGGGTCGTTCTTAAGATAGAACCACTCCTCTCCACCCGGGGTTGGCCGACGGGAAGCGTCCTCTCCGAAGGACTCTCGGACCTTCCCCACGCGGCCTGCAGATCGGCACGCGGCGATCGGGGCCGAGCGCCCCGCCCGGCAGTGGCTGAATCCGCGAAGATGTAGTGCTTGAAGAGCTCCCGCTTGGAAGGATCCCCAACCACCCTTCGCGAGCATCGTGAAGGCGGAGAGCAAAGACACCGTTCGGCGTAAGGTGCCGGAGCTCGATCCCTAGTACGCGATGAGCCCGCCGGAAGAAGTCATCAGCGGGCATGCCGAGCCAGCGCTCGTGGAAGGCGATGAACGACGGCGTATTACCCGCCGGCGTCGGGCATCGCGTGGGACGCCGTCGATGATCTACTCCTCCGCCGCCGTCAGGATACGGCAACCCGTCGGCGACAACGCTGCACCTCTCGATCGGCGCCTCCGTCGCCGTCGAGCGCAGCGACCACGAGCCCATCTCTCGTCTTCAAAGCAGTCACCGTTGAAGGAGGGGGAGGTGGAAGATCGGATCTACGAGCGAGGCGGCGGTGATTGATCTCTCTCTCTCTCTCTCTCTGCTGCGAAGGAAGGCAAAAGTGGGAAGGTGAACCCGCTCCCGATCTACGCCTATTTATAGAGCTCCGGGCCACGACGGAGGCGCGAGAGAAACCACGGGGAGGGGCCCACCTCGCGTCGCGTCCACTCGCAACGGATGCCACGAGATCGGCGGTGCACGCCACCGGGCGGAAGTCGAACGGCAGCGCATTAATGGGATAACTCCCCCACCAATGGTAAAACCCTCAACGGTAAGATCCCAATGGCTATTTTTACCACGCAGGGGTAAAAATCTAAGAGCTCGGCGCAACGGTCGAGATCGCCAAGTTCCAAAAAGGGCTCGAAACGCGAGCTCACCGACTCGAGGTTGAAGGCCGACTCAGCTCGAGAGCCGGAGGCCGCTGGGGACACCACGGCGGGAGCCTTGGGAGGCGGCGCCGGCCGACCACGCCCGAGCTCCCGAAAGGCTCGGGGGCTTTACTCGCGCGCCGGTCCGTCGCCGAGAGTCACGATCGACTCAGGCTAACCTCACCGATGAGGGAAGCGCCTCGCCCCCTGGGCATCGCCCGGGGCTCGAGAACCACCGGAATGCAGCTCTGAATCCGAGGTTGACGTCCACGGTGATCAAGCGAACGAGCCGACGAGCGACTCGGACCTCACCTGACTATCCACGACGGCTCACCGAGCACTTTCGATCTCGATCGGGCCGAGGCAAGATCGAGCTCGAGCTCACCGCCTCCCTCGCGGAACAATCACGGGAGGAACAAAGTCGACGAGGCCCACGAAAATTCTAAAAGCCTCCGCGAGAACTTCTTGTTCTCCGCGGGCCTCGGGGTTACTACACCCGGCGGGTGCGCCAAGACACCGCGATGAAACATCAATCATACGACGAGGGCTCCCCCCCGACGAGAGTCGCCGCGCCGACAAAGACATCCGGGAGACCTCATCTCTCCCAAACGCTCGGGGCTACTGTGGGGGATCGATATTTGGGACATCCCTACAAGAGCTCCCAACTTCGTCATCGGCAAAACGCGACCCCGGGTCTCGATCGCGCGGGGAGGCGTAGCAAGACGAGACGACCGACCCACCACGCCGCGAGGCCTTACGCCGCGTATGAGCTCCCGCGCACGCGACGAGCTTCCCCCCGCTGAGCTCCCACGCGCGAGCTCCCCGATCGGGACCCACCTTCCCGCCCATCCGAGCTCTTCCCATGACGAGCCCCCCCTTCTTCATCACACCAAGACCTCGCCCAGGGGACCTCTTTCCGACTCGCCGAGCTCTCCCCGTGACGAGCCCCGCGACGACGACCGCAGAGACTCTCATCCGCCCCTGCCTTCTCGAAGAAGCTGCCGCAGTGCGGGAGTTGGTCAACAACTCCCCGACAAGTTCAACCACTCTCTCGGCGAGCACCGTAGCCACGTAGAGCTACAGCTACGAGGAGAGGCGTCATTCGACCACCTCGCCATACCCGTCGGCTCCAACGGCTCCGCTACGCTGCGCGTGCGGGTACATACGGGGTACACCTTCCCCATCGGCGGTATGGACGCCTCCATACCGAGAAGACGTCTTCCAACTGCGATTAGAGACGGGCGGCGCCCGACCACCGCCCCAAACCGCGATTCCCGCGTCTGACGGCGACCAATTTCGACGCCAAAGCACTCGGGAGCTCGAAGGGGGGCTCTCGCCGGGTCGGAGCTCATCCGAGCTCTTCCCCGCATCTACTTGCCCTCGCACATATGTTTTTATTTCTTCAAGTCCTCAACCCTTGAGGGAGCTCATGTACCCCGCCCCTTGCGACTATAAAAGGGGAGGTAGGCCTCCTGATTCTTGCGGCAAGAACAACGAGGTTCACTCTCCACAAGACAACACCCACTCGATATTGGCACTAGTCTCAATCCGCGTAGACTTGGGAGCCCTCTCCTCTCTCGACCCGCTTGTACTCGCCCCCGTATGAGCATTTGAGCTCGGATAGTGATCACACTGAACTAGGGAGCTGATTGGCCCCGAACCAAAGATAAATCTTGTGTCATTGTCCCTAGAGCTAGGCCATCGAGCACGATTAGCCGGACATTACTTGTGATCGGTGGTATTAGACCACGGCGGTGTACATCCAAACAAGCCTTAAGGTGGGAAATACACTTATAATAATAATAATTAATAATAAAATCATCCTAGTTCAATCTCTTAACGCATGAAAAATAAAAGCAAAAACTATGTCACATTCTCGTTTCTAAACATGCTATGGCAATATATGAAAAAAAAATAGAAGTTAAGACTAGTTCGCCTCTAGGTCAAAAAAAAAAATTAAACTTGAAATCTAGGATGCCCTTCCCTTGTGCTTAAGCTTTAGGTATGATATGTCTTTATAAGAGCATCTCCATCAAACTTACTAAAGACCCACTACTCTATACTTGAGAGTAGTGGATAAAAAACAACCTCCAATAGAAAACCTACTTGGGCCCTTAGATTTGATGGTTACCTAAATTTACTCCCTCACTATTCATTCCCATGGGTGAGTAGAGGCAGCTCTATATATTTTTAGATGGGCCGACTTTTCACTTGCCATGCCCCTGTACTCTCTGTTGTTGACACTCCTCGATGCCCGATTATATCTTCCCTACGTGAGGGCCGCCTCACTCCTTGCAAAGACAACACCGCCTGCACATCATCTTCTCTGCCCCCGATAACTCCTCCTTGCCCAAATCCTCTCGCAGCTTAGTGTGTCGCCGTCTAGTCATCTATTGTCGCCGCCCATTTTCTTCTATGCCCTGACTCCTCCATGCCCAAATCCCTCTCGCAACCGAGCACTCCATCATGTCATGCCACCCAGTATCTCTTTGGCCAGTGTGCATGCTTGGAGCAGCTCACCGCCTACCCCTTTCCATAGACGTGTTTGACACCGGTCGCATTGTGTGTGTTCCCATCTTTGTGATGGTATTGTACATGAAGTATAAAATGGGGGCAAGAAATAAAAATAAGGTAGGGTTCAATGAGAAATCGTAAGAAATAATAAACATTTTGGAAGGGACCCTCTGTTTTTTTTTTTTTGCATAGTGCTATCGAAAAAATAATATAAAGAGAGCCCTACAAAACAGGGGCCCTAAATGGCAACTAGGGGGCGATTATATAGTACTAGAGGATGCCCACGCATTTTTGCGAAGCTTGCAAAGAATTTGAAATGAAATTAAGTGAGATGACATGGATAGCTTACAATTAAGTGGATAAAAGTTAGTGGGATGGGATGACATGGCTATTAGTGAGAGATGATGTGGATATTTAGTGGGAGATGGTGTGGATGGCTTTTGCGTGTTGAGGTAGACTTGTAGTGGGAATTAGCTTTATAAGAGATATAGATATAGATATAGATATAGATATAGATATAGATATAGATATAGATATAGATATAGATATAGATATAGATATGTTGTGTCTCTCAACAAGAGTTTACAAGCCCCGAAACATGCAATGTTGTGTCATTGTTGGATGTAGACACCAGTTGCAAGGAGGACAAAATCTAAAGCCCCATGAACAATTAGAAGCTAGAAACTTAGATAAACAGCTGAGCAGGTCTTTTCGAGACATGTGAAACGATCAAGCTTATATTGCAACCGACCAGAAACACAAATGTAGTAGCTGCGATGGTGATGGTGTCCTTGGAAAAAAATGTGTGGCTGCACGTGCTTGGGTGAGAGCCTGTTTGGAACAAAGGGGTCTAAAATAGAGGAAAGGAAAATCACGGGTTAGAAAAATGAGTGCGTCTGAGAGAACTAAAAACATACGAATTTTTGTAGGAATGGATGTTTGGAACACAAGAACATGTTTATTCCTCCATTCTAGTGAATAGGGACTTCCCATCCCTCTATTAACATATTGGAATATTTTACAAGAGCTTGATGTGGATGTTATATTTCCTCAATTTCAAGGAAAGTGAAAGCCTTTCCATAGTAATATAAAGCTTCATTCCTCCATTCCAATCACCATGTGATTTAAGAAAAACATAGGAATTTGATTCATTTAAAATTCATATGAAAATCCTCAAATCCGAACAAGACCTAAAAGTTATTACTCCATTGTTGCTATGACCTACCAACCAATTTGTTAACTTAGAAGAGCGGAACGGGAACTCACATCGTCATCAACATATCTAGCTATAGATACCATCTATGTCATTCTAGATTTTGACGCCCATATGTAGCCGTCTATCATGAAATATAAGATATCCAAATAATTTAACAACATATTATGTGGTAATAAGCAAATGCCATAATCCTCCCCGCTTATCATTTGAGGTTGTTAGTGATAGACATTAATGGTAGGTGTATGCATGTAAATGTTATCTTTTAGAGTGTTTGTTCACCTAGAATCAATTATCAATTGGTACAAATATAATTCAGAACGACTAGAGTATATATGATCCCATGTTGGTCATTCTCAGATATGCCTTCCTCGGTCAAGCGTGTCCTTATCACATGCCACAATCATCCTCAGTCGGTCCACAACCACCACCTCTTGTAGTCTTTTGCAGGGTCATCGCTGCTACCGCTTGCCCTTTGCGGGATCCGAGCCATCATCACCCTATGCGGCCTTGGTCAGACCCAACGACGGAGCCAGCACCCGGGCTACCCGGGCTCAAGCCCCACCTACGCATGCGAGACATGTGGAGCACCCTAAGTTCTCCTTTAAATTTGTGTCTAATTATAGAGATTAAGAGGTGCTAAGCTTTATTTAGAAGGGTTAAGCCCCCACCTAAATTTTTTTTTCGGCTCAGTCGTGTCGAGACCATGCCGCTACATGGAGAGAACCTTGATGATAACTCTAGCCGCTAGATAAGGAGGAGCAAAGTGAGAGGGAGAGAGGTAGGGGCAAAGGAGAGCGTAGGGGATTGCGCAACGTTTATTGACATCGATTGAAAAGTGAACAAAGATCTTTGTATAAAAAGAGAAAACTCTTCATTAATTAAAAAGTCTAAAGTTTACTCCAATAGGGCTATTGATCAATGTAAAGGAATCCGAGTAATAAAGCATGAACCTTGCTCACTGATAAGACAAAATAGTTATCCAATGGCTCGAAAAAAAATGTGTCGAACTTAGTGGCTAGGGGGCGGTTCCGAGAGGGAGATGGGTGCATGAGGCAGGCAGGGGAAGAGAGATTGTATTATATATTTTTTAACATTGTTGATGGTCTATAGTATAGGACATTGTGCCTAAGAAACTATGGTTCTCGGTGTATCTTTTCTCCGTAGAGTTCAAACAAGAATTGAACCAATCATCCTCCCTTGATGTATCAGGATTCTTTGTGCCTACTGCCTGCTATGCACCCCGTGGAGGCAAGGGAGAAGGGAGATGGGTGAACAACCAAGTCGGGGAGGACAATGCAATGGCGACGGACCATGGACAGAGATCCATGGCGGCCATGCCGACCGGCTGCACGCGAACCTGTGCTTGTGCGAACACGGGGGATCGGCTAGCCGCCATGGGGGGAGTCCAGCTGCAAGGAGGAAGCGGGTGTCGGCGACCACGGACGAGAGTCCACGACGTCCAAAGTCCGCCAAACCAGCTCTGCAGTGAGTATGCTTGCACGGAGAACAAGTGCGGGAGGGAGGCGAGGAGCACGTATGTAGTACTCCCTCTATATCAAAAAGAAGATGTTTTGGAAAAACATTGAGACTATGAATCATGAATAACTTTTTATGACGTTGAGTTTGGAAATGTGAAAATCATATCAATAGATACGTCTTAAAAATTATTTTCATAGAAATATACATATATAACTTTTTAATAAATATTTTTATAGAACAAAACAAGTCAAAGTAGTGCTTTGGAGACCGTATACCGCTCATAAACATCTTCTATTATACGGAGAGAGAGTACATACGTATGTACGTCATACCCACTCATGTACTCGCACGCATAGTTGTGGTTGCGGTGTTGTGTTTCTCGGACGCCTCGCCGGTGACCAAGATGACGATAGTCAAGGTTCATGCTTTATTACTCTCCCATGGCTGCCGAGACTCGTTCAGGTTGTCACTGGAACTCCTGGAATGGACCAATCACATTTTTTCTCCAAACAGTGGCATTCTACAATGAGATCGTCCAACCATAGAAGAAATTTGGTGAAAATGTATTAGTCGTTGTAATCGATCCTGTATCACAGTTTCCCATGAATCAAAAAAGATTGCCTAATTTTTTTAAAAAATAACCTAAAACATTTCACATTAGAAAAAGTGAACCTAAATGCTTGATCTCGAATCGTGCAAAAGCCCACTAAATCCTCAAAAATGAGCCTTACCCACTAAATCCTCAAAAGAGCCCAGCGAGAAAGCCCAATTCTCAATCTTGCTAGACACGCCTCGTGCTCCAATCGAAAACCGAAAATCCGTAGCTGCACATTCCGCAACGATCGCTCCCAGTCCCAGCTCCGAAATATTCCGCCCATCACCACCCCCGAGATCCCCAAAATACGACCGCAAAATTTCCCCAATTTTGGCCTCCGCTCATCCACCTCAGACGGCAATGGAGGCCGCCGCCGCCGACCCTCATCGCTGCCCTCTCTCGTCCCCGTCCTCCTACGCCGGCCTCCACTCTCGCTTCGCCGCCTACCTACAGCCCTTCACCCCGTACCTGCCCATCTTAAACCCTAACCCCAAGCCACCGCAGAAGAGGGGCGACGAGGCAGAACAAGCAGCCGCCGCCTCCCGACGCGGCCACCCTCCGCCCCCTCGCGAAGCGATCCCTCACATTCCTCAGCCGCGCGCTCCACCTCCTCCCGCCGATCCTCCGCGCGGTCCCTGTCTCGAGCGACAAGGGCGGCGCCGGCGAGGCCGCCGACGAACTGCTTGAGATCTACGGCCTCCTCTTGGACTGCCTACAGGCCATATCACCCTGCCTCGAGGGGAAGCCGTACTCCGTGTTGCTCCATCGCGGCCGCTTTGTCCGCTCCCTCGAGTCGCGCGGCCACCTCGCACGCGCCAATGCGGAGGCTGCCGCTACCCTCGACGCCCTCCGCTCCGCACTCTCTCCACCGACCACGAACGCCAAGTCGCGACGTGGCGCTGCAAGCGTTGATTCCGTCCTACTTCCGGACCCTGGCAGCGCTGGGGAGGCTGGCATGGATCCTGAAGTCAGCGTCCTCATGGTTGAGCTCATTGCGTGCCTTGCCAATTGTTCCAGCAAGGGCAAGGTGAAGGAATCTGCCCCTTATGAACGACTTCTCAGACTGTTCAAACAGCTAAAACCATGGCTTCGGTGAGATTTACCAATTTTGTGTTAGGATTCATCAAACAAGAGAGGTACTGAGTGGGCTTATCAGGAGTTTATGTTTGTGGGCTTATCAGGAATTTTTGTTTGTGTGCAGTGTTCTTACTAATGAAGTCAGGAGGAAGTATCTCCCACTTCTTGTGAATGGCATGAGCCGGTGTACCTTTTTTCTGGTTTCTGAGCCTTCCTTTTTCAGTACTGATCTGGTGCATGGATTCTGTCACTACACACTGCAAGAGTGTGTGGAAGAGGGATGGTCGAGCATATGTCAGCTGTATGTGTCATTATGAAATTAATTGCCTTATCGATGTTCTGCAAATTGGAGCCTTAGATTGTTTGTTTAATTTTGATAATGTTTTCCCCTGGCTGCAGATTGCTCGCAAAAGATTTGCTCTTCTGTAGATTTGAGTTGGGGAGGGAGCACACAGCTTTTGTTCAACGTGCTACAAACTGTCACTGATTCTGTTATACGTGTAAAGGTAATCTCCTTCTTCTACTCATGCTAATGGAAGACATGCTAATGGAAGTCATGCTAATGGATGTCTGTTGTAATTTCTCTACTGTGGACCTTTCAATTTTGTGAGTAGCACTTTTATTCATTACAAGGCTCTAGGGCTTGAATATATACATATAAAGGTCTATGCAAAATACAAAAACCTTCTCCTTATACGACTATGAAATACTAGACATGAATATATTATTGGTCATTAATCAGGAGTAATATAGATCGGCTTTTGCACATGCGGGACAGATGATACATGCTTTTGTGTAGTGTATGTATTTGTATGGACACTTAAAACATCTATCAGTGAAAAATGTTGAATTTCACCAAACTTCAGAGGCATGTTACATCATGGCATCATGCTAAATTTAACAGTTGCAGTGATTAATGGCAAACATCAAAAGGACATGCAATGAATTGCCAAACTTAAAAGCAAAAATGATACATTGCTTGTGCAAAACTAAGATGTGTAGGTCATCAGTTTCAAAAATTTTTATATAAGTACGGTTCTGTAGTTTTGGAGATGTGCAGATGTTGCGGAATGCTCTGAAATTTTAGTTGAGCTTCTGCATGGATTCAACTTGTAAAAAGTCTCAAGGAGCTCTGTTTTTCATCATCTTGTATTCATTGGATTAGACTCCTCTGTATAGTTGTAGGATTACTTTGTTCCAACTATACCATATTATAGCACCACAATCTTAATGTTAGAATTCAGTACTGAATTAGTTATTTTTATAGTGCTGAGACTTAAATTGGCCTTCATGTATTATAGGGTTGCTGTTTAAGTAATCTTGATTTCCTTCTTTATCTTGTTATATTTTATGATTCTGAATTTCTGATGAGATAAGTAATTGTGTACAGATATAACTGAGAAATATGTTGCAGATTTCTGATGTGCGTATGCTAATTGTATTTGACTCACCACCTACTTAATGTTCTGTGCTCTTGATCCTATCACAGTAATAAGTTCATCAATATATAAATAATGGCTGATGGGTCTTTTATCATCAAGAGCTTATTTTTTTTTGCAATCATCAAGACCTTATTACCAGTTGTATGTATTGTAAACCATTTTCAGGATGATTTACCAAAATCTGTAAATGAGCTTATGGTATTTGTTGCGTATTTTTGTCGATTCATTCTTTCTACCAAAAGGGATTTATCTGTTGGTGCTTCAGAACTACTTTATAAACAAGGTCATTTCTCTGAGGTATATTGCTGTATTATCATTTAAGCACTGAATTCCCATTAATCATACCATGTTGGTGCGCATTTGTTTTGATTTGTGTAAAATTCATGGATGTATAGGTTTCCTCTCTTACTGCCTCAACGCTTCTTCTCTATGCGACTGGGTTATACTTGGGTGCCCAGCAAGCAGAAAGTGAAATACCACCCTATTTATCTGTGGGTATTCCCAAGGATCAAAAGTACCTACATGCTTTAGAGAAAGGTCTTGGCACATTAGCACGATGTCCACATGATAATATGTCTTTGGTCACGTACTTGGAATCTTTGGAGTTTATTAGCAATGTATTGTTACAGCAAGTGGATACACTCTGGAAGAACTTCTCTGAAAGAAAACAAACCCATTGTGGTAACATTGACTATGTATTGACAGTACTACACCAGTTCATTGATTCCAGCTTCGCCTCTGTTAGGTAGGTCCATAAGATAACACATTGGCACTGTAATTAGTGAAATTTTAAATGCATGCTTACTGTAGAAACTATGGCTTATAAACAGACAATGGTTCTTGATTTCACAAGGTGTTTTTTTTTTTTCATTTGTGCTGTAACAGCTTTACACAAATGTCTCAAGGAGAAAAACGAGAGATGGCATGAGAAACATGGAACCTTACTCACAGTCCTTGTTTCCGCGATCAAGTTTTCCTATGTTACCAAGAAAGATATTCAGGTATTCTAGTGTGTTTCCTATGTTTATATTAGACTGCTACATTGCCATTGCGCCTAGTGCAATTACAAAATCCCTGGTTATGCTGTTAATATTTATCACTGAGAATTATTATTTTTGTTAAGATGTAGTGATCAGTAAACCTGCTTGGTTATATCCAGATGCTAGCTGTTGAAAATGGCTGTTGAGTTGCTTGCTGTTACTTGCTTTGTATCACCATCCTTATTGTCCATTAACACCTTTTTCTTGCAGAAGAGCTTGGGTTTCATTGTCCGTGCTATTTCAAGTAAATGGTTAACGTCTGAGGAGCTCAAATTCTTGATACCTGCACTTGGCAACATCGGAGTGACACTTCATAATACTGGACATGTTAAAGAGGTATTCCTTCTAAGTTCTAAGTTCCTTTTTCTTCTTTTGTTAGGCCAACCCCTTCTGAGCTACCATTGAAGTGAATATTGTTGTCTCTGCTTCAGGCACCAAAGGTTTTAGAACTGTGCTGCCAAACAATATGGGCACACGTCAGGCTTTCTTACTGTAGATTATCCTCAGGGACAAAAAGGAAACGGCATTTTGATGGACTTGCCGATGGATACACTGAAGGATGTGAATATAATTTTGGATGCATTTTCAAGGATTGCAAAGATGATTGATGCTCTATGTAGATGTGGCACAGAAATAGAAACAACACTTGGGATTGTTGCAAAGAGCTTGTCTAAATTGTTGTCTGATGGCGATAATTCTGAATATTTCAAAGGTTCTGCTATACTAATCAAGGCATGGGTTAAGGTACTGACTACAAATACTTCTGCTTTTTTAACACATTATGTTTGTGTAACTATATTCTGTTTCTTAAATTATAGGCTGTACACAAGGCTTTTGGGGATAATAAGGTGGATGATGCTCCACTTCTCTATCCCTCTCTCTTGAAATATCGGTCTCCATGGCCAATTAAGCTGATAGGCTTAGTAGTAGAGCAGGTACCATATTTTTTTTTTGATTAAATTTGGTATAGCTGTAGTTTTCTGTTGTTGGGGGCCTTGGGGCTAACCAATCTTGGAAAACATTGTATTCTGCAGGAATTGTTAGCATATGGATTCACTGAAGCCCGAAGCACAAAGTTCTGCTTTAAAATGCAGATAAGGATCATAGATGTTCTGCTGCATAAAATTTACTGTTTGAAAGAACATTTTTTGGAGAGATCAAGGGTTTTTATTAGAAAGGCAGGTGCACTTCGTGTATCTGGAGTGGAAAACATAAAAAGCTGCCTTGAATCTTTACATGAGGCCATATCTTTACTGGTGAGTTTGGATCCCATATTGCCTTTCCCTTATCTACAAAGATAGGGAGATATAGATTAATGTTTGTTCATCTAATCAGTAAAAGATCTCACAGGGTTCATCTCATGCCAACACTACTGTGAACAATCAGTTGGCCATTGCATACTGCTTGTATGCACATTGCGCTCAGGAAGACAAACTTGGTGGGGAGGTAACCGCTTCAAATCCTAGCTATTTTAGTGTTCATATAAGCAATACCAGCAGTCTCATGTCTATGTTTAGTGTAACATGGTTATGCTTTATCTAATTATGTTTAGTGTTATTATTGTTATTTTGCATAGGTAATATTTGATAATGCTGAGAAAGCACTTAATTTATGGTTGAAGATGGAGACTTTTGATCATTCTTCTTGTGATATGGTCTTGCAACAGCCATCAAAAACTATTGTACCACTTATTTGTTTCCTGGTTGATTTGTTATCTATGAAGGTAGGGTCATGATATTTCTTCAGTTTATTAAGTTGAATGAGATGCAATTGCTTTCCTTTAGCAACATAATCATGTATATTTATTCTACCATCTCAGGGATGTTTTGAGCTTCAATTTAAATTGTGCAAGGTTATGATAATGATATGGAAGCAAGAAAAATTACCCCTTGAAAAGCTCTTGTCCTTGCTGTTCACCAGTGGGCGCCTTAGTCATGCATGCTGTTATCTTCCACTGGATGAGCGGTTTCTTTCTATTGCCACTGAGCATCTTGGTGTACATAGCCACCATATTGAATTTTGGATAAATTGTTTGAAGGAGACCGTCCTTCTCTCTGTATGTTTCTTCAGAAGATGCTGCCTAGTGACTTATTTATTCCTCGATCATGTAAGCATCCCTTTGGAAGGCAGTCCAGTTTTGAAACGACTGTTGATGAAGTCTGCAAAGTTGCCTCATCTCTGGTATCTGAAGTAAGTTCTGGTGGTTGCATTACATCAAATTTGTTACCATGTTCTCTTATTCTTTCTCAATTATTGTATTGTATTTTGCAGGTTACTTCAAATGACCAGTCAATCTTTCTAGCTGGCTGTTTATACTATGACTTGTCAGAAAGAGTTTTTTCACGCGGACAACTTTTTCAGGTAACTGCTCCCTTGCTTTTAACAATTTAACTTTGTTGTTTAATTTCTGCAAAACATTGGTGCAAAATCTTCAGTGGACATGAATTATCTCTAGATTTTGTAGTTTTTATGTAACTACTAAACACATATAATGTTTGTTCTTATAGGCCTTTTCATATGGAAAAGAAGCCCTCCACTTGCGCAAAAAAACTTCTAAAAAGAAGTTCAAACTCAGTTCGGGCATACCCGGATATATGGAAAGACAAAACTGTGGGGACATTTCTCTTGAAGTGTGTGACCCAACAATAGTTGATATTTGGCCAAATTCTATCAGATCAATCAACACGAGAGATTCTTTCCTTACTCCATGGAGTGTCCTTAGGTGCTATCTTGAGAGCACTTTACAGGTATTGTGATAGTATAGCATAACACAAACAAAGACTGTAGAAGTATGCTACTGGAACCAATTGAATGGGGGCTGGGGTTGTATATTACATTATTACCACAGCCACGGGCAGCACAGCACTGATTTCCTTATGCATGAATTCTCACTACTTTATGTTGGCAGGTTGCAATGATGCACGAATTGGTTGGCAATGGTGCTGAAGCAGAAGCTCTTTTACGGACAGGAAAAGAGATATCAAATTTCCATGGTTTATCAGTTTTCTGTATTGTATTTACATCATCTCTAGGTAAGTAGGTATATAAAATTCTATTTCCATGGCTTATCAGTTTTTTTGTATTGTTTTTATTTAATTGTGTTTCTGTTCTATTTGCTTGAACCCTACCAAGGGCTAATGTTAGGTTTCAACTCTAGCCTACCCCAACTTGTTTGGGACTGAAAGGCTCTGTTGTTGTGTTTTTGTTCATCTGTCCCTTCTGTCTCACATTCCTTGGTTTTTGTTCAGGTCAACTATACTGTAAGCAGCAACTATGGGATGAAGCAAAGAGTGAGCTTAATTAATTATGCTCGGGATCTTGTGAAAAATGATGCAACAATTTCATGTAAGCTCTGCAGTCTGACTTTGGGGATATCAGTTGATATGCGAGTTGGTGATCTGTTTTGGAGTCTATGTGGAAAAAAAATTCAGAAACAGATGACAGTTGATTTGTCTAACCAATCTGCAATAGACAAATTGAATAGCGCTGACTTAGAATATTGTAACGGGTCCTTTGATAGACGCAAAACTGGTTATCTTGTGTGCAGCAAAGACTGTATACAGAGCAAGTATAAAGTTTGTAATTTGGGGAAGAACCCCTAACTTCAAAGGATGGATTGTTAAAGGACAGAAATTCATCTCCATGTAGTGTTTGCATGGTAATACAAGTTCAAAGTAAAAACTCAGGGAATGCTGAAGCTGGTCCACGCCCACCATTAGATGCTAAAGCTAGGATGCCATCCAGAAATTCATCACGTTTAGCTAAGGGACTGAATGTAGAGACTCTTGCACAAACGAGAACTCGCTCTAGTAAGCGAAATGCATGTACGGAAAGTGAAAAGGTTTTACCTGAGCTTAACATAGCTGGGAGTGATGAATTGGCTGCAGATGCTTTAGTTTGTGGTGAAGCAGAGTGTTTTCCTGGTGTCATTGATCACAGCAAAGATGACCTCTGCAATATATTTGGTTGCTGGAGATGCCTTTTCATTAAAGCCCTCAATTCGGGGTGCATTCAGAATATTTTGCAGCTGAGATTGGACTGTGTTGTTCACCGGCACTACCTTGTGTCACTTCTATTAAAAAAAGGTACTTTCTTCTTAGTTTATCCTTTCTGTGTGCTTGAAGACGAGACATGCAATCATTGGCTTGATATTAGTTATAAATGATAAATGTTTGTATAATAATTGTCATATTTAATGATTATTAGGTGTACCTTGAGACATTGTTGTTGTCGTTGTTCTGTCGGATACTTGCATGTGATGCTGCTTAAGAAGTTTGATCAAATTCCTGTAATTGAGCTATCTGTTGGTTCAGCTATGTTTTTGCCTTTTTGCAGCTAGAGCCTTGGGATCTCATAGCAATGGGGACCATGAAGTTCATATTGTCTATTGGAAGTGCATATCACTGCTGTTCTTCAGGTCCCTTCCACAGGATTGCTATAGCACTTATGGGACTTATTTAATTGGACTAATCATGGATAGGAGCATTGGTGTTTTTCTTCCTTTAGAGTGTGCAGAAATTCTATGCAGTATGAGCTTCTACTTGCTTAAAGGCTCCCTTTATAAACAGCCAAGGTTTGTTTCATCAAGTTCTTGTTATGCAATGCAACATATGAGTATCTGATATTCTGGTTGTAGCAATTCATGATACTTCTTTAATTTTATTTTGTTTCATCAAACTTTTCTGCAGGGATATCTGCTGTACCTTCTCTAGTGTAAAAATGGCTCATGTTGTTGACTGGCTGCTCAAAGCTTATGTTCTATCCAGAGAGCCCCTCACTTGTTCAGGAGGTTTGTTATGCCCATGTTATCTTGTGCAATTGTACCTTGGACTACTTATAATGCTTAGTGGATATTACTATTTTTATATAACAGTCAGGCTACCGTTTTCTTTAATCATTAGATAATATTCTTGCTTTACTGCTTGTGGCTTCTATATTAAAATCCGAATTGCCCATTGCAGGTTTGCAAGTTACTTGCGTGTATATTCTTTCTATCAGCTACAGATTCCTCAGTTCAACTGTCTTTGGGTTCTGATAAAGATTTTCCATCTTTGAATCACTGTGCCGCATACTTCCACCAAGTTTCTGTGGGAACTTATCTCAATTGCCATTACTTTTCTAGCTTGCAAACATTGTCCGAGGAAAAAGGTTTCGGAGGTTTGTATCTTAGTTAAGAGCTGGATTAGAACAGTTCCGTATTCTGTATCTTTTATTCATATATCTACTCACATTTTCAGGGCACCTATGAAGATTTCAGAAATAAGATGGATGGCGATGTTTTGGAAGTGCTCAGGTTTAGATTATTATGTAACAACTGAACCTGTGATCATATTGCATCTGCAAATGTGTAGTAAAATCTAAATTTCTTTACCAGGTTGTCATCAAGGGACATAGAACATATTGAGAAACATATGACAGATTTCTTCCAAAAAACTTCCTGATGTACCAATCTTGTGCATTAGTATGTTTGGAGGTGATTATGTTAATGCTCTTTTGAAGTTCCCTTGCGATCCTCCGCCTTTTCCTGCTTGGATGTTGCTTTCAAGGTTTGATTCAACAAATGAACCTACTACATTGCTTCTTCCAGTGGATGGTATGTCAGGTGTGTGGATTACATATTGTTGTTGCATGTAGCCATAACGAAATCTAATCTTGGATCTTTTTTACTTATCATTGGTTAACAGAAATGCAGTTTGAAGATTCCTGCATCAACGATTTGGGCAATCCAACAAAAGTTTTAGATAAGAAGTGGAAATGCCCTTGGGACTATGGAATTACAGACTCTGTGGCCCCAATTTTCAGAAATATACTTAAGGAGAATTTTATGTCCCTCTCCAGTGCAACCCTTATTACTAATGATGTAAATGCAGATAATGTCAGGTGGTGGTCGCATAGAATGAGGCTCAACAATTACCTTGCTAACACACTGAAGTAAGATTACCTATGCATATCAAAGTTTAAATTGGTTCAATTGTTGGAATTTGGCGGTGTCAACACAAGATAATGTTTCTATTCCTGATATCATTTTCATTCTTTGAAACAGAGACATTGAAGATTCTTGGTTTGGACCCTGGAAATGCCTTCTGTTGGGCCACCGATTATCTGATGAACACATTGAGTCTGCCTCATCAAGTATTATCACTGCTTTGCGTAAAAAATTCAAATTTGAAGCCAATCCAGTGCTCATCAAGGCTATCCTTGGTGGGTCTGTATCAGTGGATGAAGTACAAGAATGTTTTCTCCAACTCATTTCGTATAAAGGTTACTTTGTAGGGGGAGGTTGCTGTGGGAAAGACCAAATAGATGACAGAGATATGAAGCCACTCAAACGTTTAATACCACATGCAGTATATGAGTTGCCTCAGCCAGCTGATAGAGATCCAGTTATTTTAGTTCTTGATGTAAATGTTCAGGTGAGTAACAAAATAGCTTGACTGTTAGCTATTTCATATGTGATTTGATAATTTTACATGTTCTTGATACTTTTCATCTGCATAAGTCTAGAACTCTGGGTGAAATTGTTATTTGACAGCATATTTTTCTGGTAAGGGTGAATACCATGAATGCTATTATATATTATTTGTCGTTAGGCCCACTTTGTCCATTTCAGTTTCCTTTGGTGCTATCTGGTAGATAACTACACAGTAGATGCTGTGAGGCATAAATTGGTACCTTAGATTTCCCAGTCAAATTAGCACCTAGTGCTGCTAGGCAATTGCTAAGTTATTGCTTTGCACTCTGGGATTTACTGCACTGTTTATTTAGCACTATTATGTCAGTAATATCCTTGTATGAAGCATATTATTACTCTCCCGCTTCATTTAAACTGCAGATGTTGCCTTGGGAGAGCCTGCCTGTACTAAAGAATCAAGAGATTTACCGCATGCCATCAATAAGTAGCACCCTTTTAGCATTATCTCGAATCAATAATAATGATTACAAAGATGGCGGTTCCAAAGTTTCTCCTTTTCCTGTCATCGATCCTTTCAATACATATTATCTGTTGAATCCAAGTGGTGACCTGAGCAACACACAAGAAGAATTTGTTCAGTTATTCAGAAACTACAAGTGGAAGGTAAACACATGGCTTGTCAAAACTTAATTGGTAATCATACTTGTCAAAACTTAGTTGGTAATCATACAATTCATACCAGAATATTGGCTTCGTTCTCCAAACTAATTATCTCTCTTGTCAAAATTTCCTTTACTGGATGCTCAGATGAGAGTTTGAAATGCAGAAATTTTGTTCAAAATAAAAATTTGAAATGTAATATAAGTTTCTTATAAAGTAAATATGTTTATGGTGTATAGAAGTGGTTAGTAGTAACTTTTGTTAAGAATATGGTTTACTCATAGTTTTAGGTGTCATTTCCACATCACTGTATCATCAGTTCAACATCAATCAGAAGTGAGTTTATTCATAGGAACTGTACTCTACAAAATTTATTGCATGTCATTGTTAAGCTAATTATAGCCTTAATTGGAGGAACAATTTTGGACTCTATGTACAGACAGACAGTACATACATATTTGTATACAGATTCTTTCCATAGCTGTATATGCTGTCTGTACCTATATGTACCACTAGAATCAATGAAGAATGCATTGGGTTTTCTCTCAATCCTTTTGCCTTGAAGTGAGATCGTAAGGATAGTGATCCAAATCATTTCATGGGGATAAGTAATTTCATGGACATAGAATCGCAGCAGGTTGGCTAAAGTGGCGTCAAGCTTACGGCATCCTTTGTGACAAGAGGGTGCCACAGAGCTGAAAGGGAAATTCTATAGGGCGGCGATTTGCCCGGTGATACTATATGGTGCTGAATGTTGGGCTACAAAAGGCGACATGTCCAGCAACTAAGCGTGGCGAGATGCGTATGTTGTGTTGGTTTTTGCGGGCATACTAGAAGGGATAGAGTTCGAATGAAGAGATTCGGTATAGGGTCGGGGTGGCTCCTATCGAAGAGAAATTGATTCAACATCGGTTGAGATGGTTTGGACATGTTCCACGAGAGGTCTCCCGAGGCGCCAAAGGCGTAGTGGGGTTTTAGAGCGGGTAGATAATGTAAAGAGAGGTAGAGGTCGACCTAGGCCGACTTGGGGTTCGTACTTGGGACGAGTCGGTTAAGAAAGACCTTAAGGAGTGGAATATCTCCAAAGGATTTAGCTATGGATAGAAGCGAGGCTAGCTATCATACAGCGTGCCTGAACCGTGACCTTTGTTTCTTTTTCTATCTACCATCTTTACCTTTTGTCTTATGCCTTTGTGTGTGTGTGTGGTCTTTTATACTTGTTTCATATGGGTTTCATCTCTAGCCTACCCGACTATGCTTGGGACTAAAGGCTATGTTGTTGTTGTTGTTGTTGTTGTTGCCATTGGAAGCCACCCATGCTAGTAAAGTGCCAATTAAAAGATGTAAAAGGACAAACTGATTACCAATGGCAACATAGTAATAAGCTTTAATGTGTTTTCATTGTCCTTGTCAAGGATCCATTTTCCTTTTCATTTGCATGTTGGAAGGTAAATTTACATTATGCTATCATAACTACAAATAACGTAATGACGTTGTGCAGGGATTGGCTGGGAATTCTCCAAAGGCTGAAAGAACTAACGAGCTGGTCTTGGCCTTGAAAAATCATGACCTTTTCCTGTACTTTGGGCATGGAAGTGGTATGTTTAAATTTTGTTGGACATTTGCCTTGGTATACAACTGGCAATGTTGTTCATCTTAGTTGTTTAGAATTGATTTATACCCCTCCCTTTTGGCAGCTTGATGCATCACAACTAACTTTTTTTTAACTGTGATAGTGCAGGCTACATCACTAACCTACTAGTACCAGTAGAGCCCTAGGTGAAGTTTTTTTAGGTTAAATGGCCCTGAGCCCATTTTTTTTTTTTTTTAAAAAAAAATCTTCACCATGGACTAAACGTGATAGGGATTGAGATTGACTTAGGTAGATGGTATAGCAAGAAGAAACTGCTAGGTGCCATCCCTCTGGAGGTTCTGATTGCTTTTAGGTTTCTTCTTCCTTAATCCTAGAGCTTGCCATATGCCTTTCTTTTATAGGCTGGCTCTGAAAAACATAGCTAACAGATTCAACTATATATGATCTTATCCGACCAATCAATACTAATCTAATCTTCACATGGTTCCTACTTTCCTTGCCTGGCACATCTAAGCTGTTGTATTGATGTGCGGCTGTTGCTTTGCCTTGTGCTGCTGAACCCAGGTCCCAGGCCTAGTCCATAACAAAACTAGACTATTTAGATTGTGGCTTTGCACTATATGCATGCTGGCTGCAACTAGCATACTGGCAGACATAACTGGGAACAATCTGCTATTCTGGTTGTGCTAGAGCCATGAACTTCTGTTTTAACTGTCTCATGTCATTGAGTACCAGTCTTTTACACAGCTATTGATGAATATGAACCAGCTCAAGTAATTCCTATGGCCTTGTTTGGCTGCACTCAAATACACCTCAATCCACATGTATTGGGTTGGATTGAGGTGGAAAATTTCCTAATTTCCACCACAATTCACTACAGCGCACATGGATTAAGATGGATATGAGTGCATTCAAACAAGCCCTAAGTGTGTATTGTTTATATACTCTTTATGCAATGCACGATGACAACAATGGCTGGTTGAATCAACATAACGAGTCTGTGATCTAACTAACCTGTAAATTGCTGCAGGAACTCAGTATATTTCTAGTAAAGAAATCGAGAAGATAGATAACTGTGCAGCTGCTCTTCTTATGGGATGTAGCAGTGGAACACTTCACAGCAAAGGGAGTTATGCTCCTCGAGGGGCTCCGTTATCATATTTATTTGCTGGTTCCCCTGCTATCATTGCGAATCTCTGGGATGTTTCAGATAAGGATATTGATCGGTTCAGTAAAGCTTTGCTCAATTCGTGGTTGCATGACAATTCTCTAGATGGCAACAATTGTTCAAAGTGTTGCCAGCTAACAAAGGAATTTGAGTCCATGAGTATAGCTTCTGAGGAAAAAGGTAGAGCAAGACGACAAGGTACGCGAGGAGAGAAGCAACAGCAAATAAATGATAGTACCAACTGCAGCTGCAGGCAAAAAGGCGAAATAGCTTCATATCTAAGTGAAGCTAGGCGGGCTTGCAGGCTTCCATTTCTGATAGGTGCATCTCCTGTGTGTTACGGTGTGCCTACAATCATTAGGAAGAAAGTAATGACGGATTCTTCCACAAATGAGAGATGACCTAAAGTGCGGTAGTATCGGCATTGTATTGGCCACTATTAATAGTGTGATCTTGTAGTGTTGATGGTGGTGGCACAAATGCGTTACATGGTATTACCCTTGCTTTCCTTTAAAGCTTAGCACTGATTTTTCTTTCTGTTTTCTCTGAATGTCAGCAGCTTACATGGGTGTATATATATGTGGTAGGTTACAACATGGGACAGACAGGAGGCATGCAACTGGTTTCGTCAAGGACTGGAGGGCATATGTCTGTTGTGGAAAGTAGGGGCGCTTAAAAAAAGGCTATGCCAGAGCAAGAACTATCTGTTCATCAGATAAAAAGAGGTACTTTGCTTGTCATGATACATTGCACAATTTGGAGCAGTGCACAATAAATACAAACTGGTTCCTGTGTCACGTCAGTGTGGCTATACTACAAAATATCCATTTTTTACAGTGGGGGCCAACATTGCTGTATTTAAGGTTCAAAAAATATATATTTATATATATATATATACCCATTTACCATGATTCAACCTTCAGAGGAGACGATTGAGAATGAGAAATTCTTTCATCATTGTGTTTTAATCACATCCAATCTCAGTAATATGGACCAGGGATATTGAAATCTGAACTGCAGACGTTTTGGAAGCTGTCCGGTGACTGGGAGCTTAGGAGAGAATGCAGCAAGAGTTTCTTGGTCTCTTTCAGCTCCGAGGATGACGTAATAAGTTATTTGAAGCATCTTAAGATAGAAACACTACTGGATGTTAAGGAGTGGAACAAAGCGACGAGGAAAGTTTTGACTTGATTGAAGAGTAGGTTCAAGAATATACAGAAACTGGTAGGGATTTATATCAAGTTGCTTCCGTGTTTGGATTGTTGATTGATGTGGATGAGGAAAGTTTGGAAGCTGGAGATAAGAAACCAATTAGGCTCAAGATTGCACTAAGAAGCCTTGATGGTGCTCCCTTGTCTTACTACTATGCTCTTGGTCAGTTTTCCAGACTGATCATGCTCACAGTTATACAAGAGAAAGCAGAGTGTATACAACAGCAATATAAGGAATCAGACAAGGAGCATAGTAAGGAATTAAATGCAGCACAAAGTATATTTCTGGAAGAGCCAGAGTGCATTGAAGAGTCAAGGTTGGGAGAAGAGATCAAAGAAAACAAAATAAATGCTCCAGCAGCCACTACATCCAACACCAAGAAAACAACACTGGACAGTTCAAAACCTGAAGAAAACAAGCATGATTGGAGAACAGCACTTCGAGGAACTGAGAACATCCATATATATGGCAGTTTCAGTATGGGTCTTCATGAAACCCTTCAAGGGAATATATCAATATGGTAAGTCACGTGTTATATTTGTTTTCTTAAGATGCCAATACGTAACAATTATTTCTGTACTAGGAACACTTCATAGACCCGATTTTGTGCTTATCCAACATAACTGTGCAGTTTTGTTCAAGGTTTGTAGAAGCCTTACGTGCTTATCAAATAGGAATTGTCCCATTTTGCAGTGGCCAGAGTGTTATCCACGAGTCTTTGTCTGGAACAACTGTAACACTCTTTTGCACTGTTTGCACTGGAATTCTTCAGCGACTTGATTATGGATCTGCAGGATGCCAAACTTTTATCATTGTACCAATGTGAGACTTGTTAAAGCTTGGAACGAGTTTCCACGTGAATCCAGCAAACTCTGAAGACCACATTAGAATGTTTGTTCTGGATGAAGATGAACTACTCAGAGGAGGTTTCAAGGACCATGTTGGTTTTAATTTATTTACCTACCAGCTATGTTGTGGTAAACAGTAATCACGATGAATGACCACTGTAAAACCCATACTAACATAGAATGCATCGTCAAATATAGGCTCTTGATATGTTCATATGTTATAATATGCCACACTTCAGTGACTTGAGTACCTATCTTTTCTGCAGAATCTAGGTAGCCGATACAGTAATTTCTGTTACGGTCGAGAACACAAACATTTGGTTTTCATGCACCAACCAAGTGAACCAATCCACTGATACGTCACAACATAAACAATGAATATCGTAGAATGAAATTATCTAGTACTAGTGTCTTGTCGATTACTCCTCCGTCTTAAAATGTCAAAATCGCTTTTGGTTTTTATGCCACAACTTTGACTTCGATTTGTACAAAATACGTGTAACATTTATATCTTCAAATAAATTTGTTAAAAAACTAGGTTCAAAGATCTTTCCAATGATACTAATTATGTATGATAAATATTACTATTTTTTAATCTATAATTTTTTAAAGTTGTTTCTCCGGGAAGCGTAAGTGACAAATATTTTTTTGGGATAGAGGGAGTACATATAAACTCACTTGTGTGGTCTTTGTCCAACGAATAAACCTTAGGGCAGGTAAATTGATATTGTGTCACAGGCAGTCTCATGAGTGTCATTTAAAGAAAGTAGAACGGGGAGGCTTGCCGCGACCTGACGGCATCCACGGTAGCAGAAAAATTTCCTGCCGTCCTGATCTGCATGGATGGTGGTGCATTCATTGACCAAGGCTTGGTATAGGCAGGTGGGTCCCACTGGCCCTGTTGTGCAGCCCTTCGAGCTCTGTTATTGGCCGGCCCCTTGGCTGCCCTGCTTCAATGTTGACCATCTTGGTCGTTGTCCACCACCCATTGGTTGGCAGTACAGCGGGGCCCTGCTCTGGGATGTTTTCTTGGGCTTTTACAGCCAACGCGTTAAGAGTTCGCGCGCTTTTGCATGTTAGCGCTATTGTATCCTTGGCCGTTGTCGAGCAATGGTTGGTCGAGCCGTCCATATGGGTCCTACCTGGTCCTTTCATTGCTCCTTCTCTCATACGAATGGCCGAGCAGCCGAGCAAAGAAAACGACAGCAGTTCCATTACTCCCTCGCTCTTCCTCTCACTCGGTGGCGTTGGCGGGCCTCGCGAGGCGGGTGGCGGCGCGGCGCGGCGATGCCCCCGCGGCGGCGGCACAACTCCGCCTCGCGCTCGCTCTCCTCTCTTGGCGGCGGCTAGGGCGGCACTCGGCAAAAAGTGGCGCGGGTCGTCCCCGTGCTGGCGCGGCGTTGCGGCCGGCACGCACCTAGGCGTGTTGGTCGGCCGGTGCTCCCGGCGCGGTGGTGCGGGCGGCGTTGGCCCAAGGGTGGTCGCAGTCTCGGATGTCGGCGCGTGACGAGGTGCTCGGTGTGTGCTTCACCGACTTGGCATCCTGGTTTCTTCTATAGTTCTATCTCAATCTCATCCTTCCCTCTCTTCTCTTCCTCTCTCTCTCTTGGCGGCGTTCCTCCCTGCGTGCTCGAGCGGATCTGTGTTGCATGGCGGAGAGAAATCCTACGGCGGCTCTCGGAGATACGATCGATGTTCATTGTGCGTGCAGGGGCGACCCCGGCGCGACAGCGCAGATGGGCCCTGACGGTTGGTGCGAACGAGATTTGCCAGGCTTCCCGCGTCCGGTGTGCGCTTTAGCAACTCGGCGACCGGGATTTGCCAGGCTTCTTCTCTCCCCCACTCTCCTCTCCGTTGGTTGCTGCCAACTTGCTGGCCGCCGTGCGCTCGGATAACTCCATGGTCGGAGGCCTAAAGCGTTTTCTTGGAGTCGAAGGTCCTGTCCCGCGACGCAAGCCAGGGGCGACATGGACAAAGACGCTGCACAATCCTTGGAGGTGACTCGCCCTAGCCTATCCTCATCCTATCATTTTCTTCCCTCTCCCCGTGCGTGGAATGCGTCTTCCTGATGGCCCTCCTCAACACGCGGTTCACCGCGCGTGGTTTCTAGGTACTGAAGAAAGTGCAGTGGACCTGTGCGGGCTGTCTTTGTCTTGCGATCCCTCGCTATCTCGCATTTGCACCCGGTATTGACAAGTGGCGGTGTGACATTTGCTAGCTCGTGATGAGATTGTTGTTCCATAAACGTGCATGACATTTTTATGAAATTTCCTTTCTTTTTTAGCCTTAATTTTCTTGTCTTGTCCGCTTAGTAAACCTGACAAAGTTTCCTGGTTTAGGTATTTTGTTTCGCTTCCTCTGTTCGCTTGGGTTCCACATACCCGAAGCATTTAGTTAATTCATTCAAAGAAGAGACTTAAGATATCGGTGCTCGATTTCTGCACCATGGATGTACGTGATTTCTGTAAAAAAAATATAGTAAAATTAGATGGAAGATTATGGCTCTATGCTTAGCTTACCATTTAGCCGTACATGTTTCATAGATTCGTAATCCAACCATAACTGGAATAGCTGAATGAAAATATTAGGATTCTCAGTTGCTCCTGCTGGTTAGATACTGTAAATTGGGTTCAAGTTAATTTTTGAGTAAAATCCATTGGAGGTCCTTGAACTTGTCTCAAGGTCTCATCCGTCCCATGTACTTAGGAAACTAGGTAAACAGGTCCTTGAACTTGTTTAAATGTGTCATCCGGGTCCAAAACGGGTTTGTCAAGTGGTTTTGCTACAGTAATAAGTGGTTTTTGTCTTTTTTCCATTTAGATTGAATTTTTGAAAAATCATAGTAAATAATAAAATGAAAAATCTAATTTTTTAGACTCCACATGAGTAGATCTACAAGTGAACATACAATATGGTATGCTTTAGTACAATTTTTTTGCTACGAAGCTTTTATCTTTTTCTTTTTTATTTATTTGGCTGAATGTTTAAAAATCATAGCAAATCACTGAAAATTTATAAAATAGAAAATCCAGTTTGTTTGACTCCACATGTGCATTTCTACACAGTGACTATATAATATGATATGGTTTAGTCCAATAAAATATAGAAGTTGCAACTACGAATTATTTCAATTAATTACAAAAAAGCAGAGATCTAAAGCTACAATAAAAATTTTGTATTAAAACATACCATATTATATGTTCACTTGTAGATCTTCTAATGTGGAGTCCAAAAATTTAGATTTTTCATGTTATGATTTTTCTATAATTTACTATTATTTTTCAAAGATTCAATCTAAATGTTAAAAAGATAAAAGATAAAAAACCACTTACTATAGCAAAACCGCTTGCCAAATCCGGTTTTGGACCTAGATGACACATTTAAAAAAGTTCAAGGACCTGTTTACATGGTTTTCTAAGTACATGGACCTCGATGAGACCTCGAAACAAGTTCAAGGACCTGCAATAGATTTTACTCTTAATTTTTGTTGCGGTGGGGATAGCTATATTGATGAATTTGGTTATTTTTATGCCAATACTTTGTTTATTTTATGCTATTGTTTGTACCATTGTTAGCTCACTCCTAGATTAGCTACATCTTTTGGTTTACTGTGTACGGATAAGGACCTGCATTTCACATGAAGGTTTAGTTTATCGATTCTCTCTTCTTTACATAACATGTCTGCTATCTTCTCTGAGCTTCAAGAGTAATTATCAGTAGTGTACCTAGATTTGCGCATTCCCTCATCTGCATTAGGTGAGTCTCTCTCCCTCGGCTGCTATGTTTTCCTTCCTGTCTATTTAGTCCTGCGAGTGTGATGCAATAAGTCCGATTACATCGAGTTTCTTACGTTTTTTTGTTCGTAGGAGTTCCGGATCAAGTGTCTGATTTTGTTGCCCTTTACTGTCAGTGTCTTTGATTTGTGAAATTCCTGAGGATGGGTCTGTCATGTGTAGGGTGGAGATTGAGTTTCCCACTTGCGGGTTTCATTCGGGTTCTACAAAGCATTTTTGTTTTGGTTCTGTGCGATCGAGATCATGCCCATGTATAAATAATATCCATGGGTTTCTTGTCATAGACTATAATTTCCAGGGGATTAGTTTTGTACAAAATGTCTAGCAGCCAGAGCTATTGAAGTGACAAATATTGTTGCTGCTAGCGAAGTGAGATTCGAGAGAGGAATGAAGATATAGTAAGCCAATGTCATTGCTTCCTTAAAGGGTTTTTGCCGCTTGACTTGTTTGTTTATGTTCTTCTTTTTGCTTATTTGGGCTATGGACAAACTGTTGATATGTACTTTTGCTGATGAATAAGAAAATAGATGCTAAGTATGTTTGGGAATATTTGTTTGTTTTACTCAATTCAGACCTACCTACTCCCATCTCTTGTTAAGAACTCCATACACAGGGTGCACCCCTACATAGGAAACACTCAACGATGGAGGAAGAGGACCACCTTCCCAAGGTATTCTATCATTTGTCTTTAAGTCGCAGTGATCGGCTCTTCTCCATGAAACATGCATCCTCTTTGCTTACAAATTACGCCGGGGTTCCAAAGGTGATCAGCGTTAATCCGAAAGTCTTCTTCGCTATAGCCGCAAAATGGTTGCATCTTCAAGTGAAACAAGAACACACTTTCAACATCGATGATGATATGGCATGTCACAAAAATAGAAATTGAGAATATGCAACCTAAGGACTATCTCATGTAAGATATATGCACCATTTAGATAGCTCACATCCTGGTTTAGAAATCCGGCTTTTGTACTCTTGTCTCATGGAAAGCATTTAAACATGTTGCGTTGTTTTAGAAATTGAGACTTCTATTCAGCTTGTGTTGCCGTGGACCGTGTAATGGTAACAAATACATCTATTCATTTACCGGATAGAATCTATTATATTCATTCTTTGTCAACATTATTCCATTTTCTATATAGAACCGTAGCCATCACTTTCACAAGCATGGGCGCGCCCAAATCGCTAGTGTAAATATGAGACAACTTACGAGGTAACACGTACAATGGATTATTTTTATGTTGTTTTGTAATGTGACAATAGACACTTGTACAATGGTATGCAAGTTGTCTAGTTATAAATTTTAGCTCGTGAGGTGGTTACAATAGAAACATATGGAATCAACTGATGTGTGGCTATCACTCGCGCGCATGGGCGCGCCCAAATCGCTAGTGTAAATATGAGACAACTTACGAGGTAACACGTACAATGGATTATTTTTTATGTTGTTTTGTAATGTGACAATAGACACTTGTACAATGGTATGCAAGTTGTCTAGTTATAAATTTTAGCTCGAGGGTGGTTACAATAGAAACAGTATGGAATCAACTGATGTGTAGCAATGTTCCTACCCTTTTCCTGGTTGACCCTTCTTTGTCACCAGTGTATTATTAAACCACCTGAAATACCTACTGCTACTACTATACCTTCGCTGCAGAGCTACAAGGCATAGACTAAGGCCATAGACTAAGCGATGTGATCCAATCAAGAAGCAACACATACACAGGTGTACCGTCGCTGGCGGCATCGTTTTCTTACCAAGGACAGGGTTGGCGCCTTATCGATGCAACGTAGCTGAGCGCCAACCGCCAGGCATGGAATGGCAATGAGGTCGCCAAAACATAAACATTGCACCGCACGCAGAAGGGAATTCTAACACGTACACTACCCCAGCCTGCCAGCCCACGTCAACTAACTTGATCATCTCCAGTAAATGTACTCCCCGTCCCAAATTAAACGTAGTTTTGGGTGTTCGTGATATGAAGTTTGGCTCGATTTGTAGAAAATACACACAAAGATTTAAATTAAACGTATGTTACCACCCCCCCAAAAAATGTAACGATGGGTTCGTGAGCTTGAACTTCATGTCTTTTGGGATGGAGGGAGTAAGGGGAGTAATTACCTACTTTCAAATAATCAAAATATCTTTATCCATAGATTAACACAGTAGGATGCGGATGCCTTCAAAATTATCTCTCTTAATGATAGTATTAAGAGAGGTGGTCTCTTAATCATTAATTAGGCCCTGTTTGGAACAAAGGCTTTTCAAAGGAATTTCGTAGGAATCGAATTCCTCCATTTGGATGACGTCACAGGGCGTTTGGAATGGAGGATTGCACATTTCCTTTCCGCCGGAAAGGGTTGGCTTCCTTCGAAAAACGCAGGAAAAATAACATCCGGTCTGAGCCCAGTTTTTCTCCTAAGCCAGAGACTGAGAGACGAGTGGGAGGACAGTGGTTGTGGCGTTGGTTAGACGAAGCTGGATGAAAACAAAGAAAGACGCCGGAACCGGTCGCTCGCGCCGGCGTGCCATCGTCACGCTCAAGCTGCTCGGCGCGACCCTCTGCCGAACTGGACCTCGTCGCGCTCCAGCCGCTCGGCACTAACCTCCTACCTGCTCTGCTCGGCTATGGACAAGAGAGAGAGAGAGAGAGAGTAGAGAGAAGCAATGGAGAAGACTAGTGACTGGATGAGGACGAAAGCTGCAGAGCGGATAAGGTCCATAAGACTGTCTGCACTGGGCAGACGGTAAAGCGCCGGTAAAGCGATAGAAAAGATTTTTACAGAAAAAATTGCTGCACTGGTGTACGCTACCGCCTATGTGGCTTCTCTATGCGCCGGCTCCCACGCTAACTGTGGCGTGATAGCGTTGTTTCGCTATGCTGCTGTTGCGGGCCCGACGTCGCACGCGCGTGAGAGAAGCAGGAGGGAGGTGAGAGAATCAGGAGGGGCCCATTAGTTTTAAAAAACTAAAAATGTTATAACTCGCAAACTAAAAGACCAAAATAAATTCCGATTACACCATTAAATTTGTTTTTTGATTAATTCTTCAAAACTAGATCTCACATGAATATGTTTAGATAAAATTATAAGTAGGCCCCACTGATGGTAGTTAATATAGAGTAGAGATATAAAGGGGTGATGGGTGCGGGAGAAGATCAAGTAAAGGAGAGAATCTTGATGACTAAAAAAGTATAGAGAGCCAATAGAGAAACGTGAGTGCGGATAGTCTAAGATGTGATACACCTTGTGTGGCTGCTGGATTGAGTCCATGGACCATGGGCCCCACAGGTAAGGGAGCTAGAGGAGATTACGCATGTGTTTAATTTAATTAGTCACTTGCTATTATAATTCTCTTACCATTTTCTTGTTTTATGATTCCTGTAATATAGAGTGCTACATACGTTTATTTGTTAACCGTTTTTGTAATGACAAGTATTTGAATAATAAAACAAGTATTCATCTCCTTAATCACACATATGTTTTGGGAATCATGTGTTACAATTCCTGCGTTCCAAACACCCCTATATATAGGTTTCTTGTGTTTTTCCTTTCCTCTGTTTTGTATTCCTTTGTTCCAAACAGGCCCTTAATATAGTGTTTGGTTGGACGATAATGTGAAGGGGATTGTTTTCCTCTGTTGGTTCACGTGGGGTCACCCTCGACATATAGGGTTAGGGTGGAGCTCACCCTCACGTAGCTTGGACAAAGATGGAGCTCGCACGCATGGCATAGAGTGAAATATGCTCCTAGAATGAAATGACTCGAGCCCTATCGCGAGCATTTACATAGGGTGTGTCCGTTTGCAAGCCGGATGCCAACCGAACTAGGATGGCCAAAAAATTGTTGTTTGGTTGCAAACTCGGAGCCCCTATGTGAGCCCTATATAGCCATATGTCGGGTTTACGTGGGGCCAACCCGACATATGGGGCGGCGTGGAGCTCACCCGCGTGTAGTTTGAGCAAAGCGTAAGCTTCGCCGCATGGCATAGAGTGAAATATGCTCCTAGAATGAAATGACTCAAGCCCTATACGAGCATTTACATAGGGTGTGTTTGATTGCGAGGCGGATGCCCGCCCGGGCTAGGATGGCCAAAAATCGTTGTTTGGTTGCAAACTCGGGCTCCCAAGCCGGGGGTTGGTCCGGCCACCCGTAGAGTCGGGCTCGCGGAGAACGCCCACGGTGGCGTTCTTATGGAGCCCGGCTTGGGCGAGGCCATGTGCTCGATTACTCGACCTCCTCGGTCCCGCCTCCTCCCTCTCGCCTCAACTCGCCGCACACCTCACCATGGGGCCGGACACGCCATCACCTCGCCACCTCCCCACGTTGACCGACTAAGCCCCGCCTAGCGCCGCCACCGCCGATGAAGACTGGGCAACGACACGCGGTGGCGGGCGCTACTCGCCCGCGTGCAAGGGGAGGGATGAGCGCAATGAGATCCGGCGACGGTGGTGGTGGCCAGCGGCGCCTGCGGGCCGCACTTGGGAGAAGACCCCTCCGGGGCCGCGGTTTACCGGCGTGAGGGATCGACCCAGCTCGTCCATGGAGGCGGCGGTGTTGACTACGCCGAGGAGGCGGACATCTTTGAGTCGCTGCTAGAGGCTGCTTGTGGCGTGCTCCCGAGAACGGCGTCGCCGCACGGGGCTCTTGGAGCTCCAATCTCGTGTCGCCCTTCTCTTCTTCATGAGCTTGCTTTGTCTTCTCGATTTGTTGCTAGATTCTGATGCAAATTTAGAGCTCATCTTGCATGGTGCAAAGGGGTATCCTTTAGGTGCATCTCCAAAACCTCTTTGGTCCAAGTATTTGTTACTAATTTGCACCCCTAATCTTGCTTGCGTGTTGTTGGTTGCCGTGCTCATCTTGCTTGTCTGTTGTTGGCCAAGCATTGCTTCCTTTGCGTTGTGCAGGAGACATGCCGACAAAGCGAACACATCTTGGGGCTAGCAAGGCTAACATTACGCCGGTAACCCAACAACTAAACAGTCCCTCTATAGGGACCGACTTCAACTAGCCTGCCTTAGTTGGGCTAGCTAAGCTCATCTAGAAAACGAACCAAACACGTCCATACTACTCAAAAATCGGAATTTTAACGATACACGCTCCTCTAGAGACTCCACCCATGGAGAAGACAATTCCACTTTTCCCTTCACCTCCACCAGAGAGGACTAAATGAAATTCCAATACCAAAAATTTGCATAGAAAGACTCTAATCGTAATGACTCTATGTACAAGGGAAAAAACTGATTGAAAGCAATGTATCCCCACTCTCTTCAAATGACGACATGCCAGATGGAAAGGGAGGGGGACCGCGGTGGTCACTGGCGGAGGGCGGTGGCGGCAGTCCCTAGGGCAGCGAGTCCTTGCCTGATTGCCTCTTGGACTAGAATTTATATTGTTTGACATTGATTCTGGTACCCTATCAAATTTGACTCAAAGGTTAGATTACGAGCAATTTTTTTCATAAATCGTAAAATAATAAAGTAGTGTCTTGTTTCGTGCTACTGCAGCAGGGCCTTCAAATTCTCAGATACCTACACAGATTGAGAGTCAGCCTCGACCATGGACACCAAATGAAGCAGTCTCATCTATAAGAGTTGTGAATCGGGACAATCGCTTATTTGGCCCTGAAAAAACTTCATCTGACTTATTTGGCCTCTTTTTTTCAAACTTGTCTATTTGGCCTCCAAATGAAACTTTTTTTTTTTCTTTTTAGCCTTCTGTTAGAATCAGCAAGTTAACGGTGTGAAGTGGCACCTAAAATGTCCATTTTAGCCCCGGCTGAAAAAAAAATAAAAAAAAACAAGTTTTATTTGTTTATGGTATTTATGGTATATTTTGAGTGGATATTAATGAGTGATGATGAGTACTTCAATGTTCCTTTCTATGACAGTGGGGCTGATTTTTTTTTAATAAAGAACTCGGATCATCAGTTCATACGATTGACAACAAGTAGTCATGAACACAAGCCAAATCGAGAGCGAGGGGTGGGACGCACGCATACAAGGAGTTCTGCCAAGAACGAACTCTGTTTCAAACATCTCCAATCCTCTAGAGTCTATACAACCAAGAAGCAACGGCATGGTGATGAAGCCATCCATAATCCTCGACACCGGCGTTGCAACCACCGTTTCAATCAAGATCAATAGCTACAACTCAACTAACCAAAACAAACAAGTGCTGGAAAAGATAAGCAAGAATCTACTGATACAGCTAGAAGCTAGCTAGCTCTCTCCGGTGGATTGACGATCAACGGAGCGCCGGCTCGAGTTGCTGGACAGCGGCGACGGCGAGGGGCAACCAGCAGCGGCTGCGGCGCAGGGGTGCTGGTGCCAGCGGCGGTCGTCGAAGTTCTTGGCGTAGTTGTCGGCATCGTACTTGAAGGTGGCAGCGACGGGCGCCCTGCAGGCGTAACTGCAGACGATGCTCTTGCTTTCCTCACCAGCCGACGGAGCAGGCCTCTCCACGCGCGTCGGCCGCCGCCGCGGCGCGGCGTCGTCGTCCCCTCGGGCGAGCAACTGGAAGCGCGCGGGTCTTCAGGTGCCAGGGCGCGCGTGGCATGCTTGCCAGCGGCGCCTCCCCGTCAGCCCTGGGTGGCGGCGGATCTACAGGTTGCGGGGTGCAAGGGGCCTCCTCGCCGGTTAGGCTGCCGGCGGCGGCGGCTCCATTCTGTTTTTTCTTTTTTCTATCGGGAAACCCGCGGGAGTGGGTTCGGTCTGGGTGGGAGTGCTTCGGGTCTGGCAGAGTGAGGATGAGGAGGTAAGGGTATTTTTGACATTTCGCATGTGGTGGACTGGTTGACCTAACAGAATCAACCTAGAATTCTAACAGAAGGCCAAGAGAGCAATAAAGTTTCGTTTTCGAGGCTAAATAGGCAAGTTCGTTAAAAAAGAAATCCAAATAAAGCAAGATGAAGTTTTTCCGTACAAAACAAAGAATTATCTCTTGTGAATCCCTCATACACGAATTGGGCTCGACCATGGACAAGTTTTATTGGACAATTTAAGCCTGTTATCCATTCACAGCGTGAAAGGTTCCACTATTTTCTTATGTTTGGATCGGGAGGCCCGTGACAGATTGCAGCGTTAACAATTACTGCTAGCGTTATTCTCAAAAAAAAAAAATACTGCTAGCGTTAACAATTACTGCTAGTTTCTAAAAAAAAAAAAAGCCTAGTAAAACACCATTACTGTCGGATCTAGTCACACTACAACCTTCCACAGTGAACCAAACATGTCGGACACTTCGTTCCCATGTAAGCTGCAAAAACTGCCACCACAAGGAGCTCACGTCGTTGTTCGGCGAACAAGCTGCTAAAACTGCTACCGTAGGCGGGCGATCCTACGCGGCGCACGCCGCGCCGCACTGCAGCGTCGCGGCGCCGCCCGCCCTTTACTGTTCTTCTTCCCCACCCCGCCCCGCCCCCCCCGCCCTCGCCGCTCGCGCTAGGGCTCGCCGGAGCTCCGGCGACCTAGGGCTAGCGCCGCGCGCACCCCTCTTCCTCCCCGCCGCCGCGCCGGGGCTTCGACGCCCCGCCGCCGCCCATGCCCACCGAATGGGCCCGCCCGCCCGCCTGGCTGGCGGGCGCGCCGCCATCGCCGGCCGATCCGCCACCACCGCCGTAGTTCACGATCGCCACCGCCGGGCCGGCAGCTTCTATAGCCGGGGAGAGGATGGAGGCGGCGGGGTAGAGCAGCGCGACCGCCGGAATCCTAAAGCTAGGGCAGTCCGACGGAACCCCAAAGCTAGGCACGGGCGGGCGCCGCCGCCGCCCACCGCCCGCCGCGGCGCCCGCCGCCGTCCGCCCGCCCGCCACCCGCCGGCAGCCCCCCTCGCACGCTTCCCGCCGCCCTTCTCTCCCCGCCCCGCCGCGCGCCGCTATCTCGCGGGCGCGGCGCCAAATAGTGTTCGTGCCGTAGGCCTGCTTGGCTCTTGGCTGATCGCTTATGTGACTAATAAGCCAACCGGCGTTAATTTGTTGTGAGAAAAAAATGGTGCACCATAAATAAATATGTTCAAGCGAAAAGCCAATGCAGCAAGACACCATTATAATCCACGTATAAAATAAGACAATTGAAGACATGTAAGGCATTGCAATTTATACTTGGTTTGCCTCGATGGTTAGTTTATATAGCATTACGTACAGTATTATATCTGTGATTGGTTTCCTACATAAATAGTCAGACTGAACCCATAGATGTAGCCAAATTGAACCAGAGCTGCAGACGAGGTGAAGTAAGACTGCCTGCACAGAACTCAAGGTTTGGTCACACAGATTGAGGTGGAACATTATTCTGACGATAAAATAGAGAACATAACCAAAAAATGTCGAAAGTTGCAACAGCATAAGAATTCTCATGCATACACTTGTACGTCACAGTCCAGGTCGCATCCCTGAGTTTTCTTTCATTTCGATTTGCAGAATGTAAATCAACAGTCATAATATGTAACCAAATCCTTTAATGGGTTCCTAGTTATAATCACCAAATGTGGCAACAGTTAAATCTTGCAACAGCAATGTTACAGCACAGAATATAGGGTTCTACCGCACCAAGTACTGTTCCTACCATAAAATGCTTGTTCTCAGGGTTCTAAACTCTGCATACCAAACTAAAGAATACAACACAGGTTGCATGTGTAGCTTGTACAGCAAACAAAGGCAGGCAGGCGGGCAGGCTCAGCAGCTGCAATTACACAGTTGTTCTAGGGATGGCTTTGAGTTTAACCCAACTATATTCCAATGCCGCTGTTTAGGTGGGCAAGGCATGAAAACTGAACTCCTAGGAGACCCAAGAGGAACTCCTAAGACCCAGAAAAATGGATCAAACTTGTCACTTATTTTCCATATGGATGATACCTGCTAGAACCCCGAGCACCTGTACTCCCACCACCAGTACCACCAGCTGCTCCACCAGCTCCGCCATAACTGCCATATCCGCCGGTGCCATAACCACCTGGAGCACTACCATAGGCGCCACCTCCATATGCACCGCCTCCATAGGCACCCCCTCCATAGGCGCCACCACCGTAGGCAGCATAGGCGCCATATGCGCCTCCATACATGGATCCACCATAACCACCACCAAAACCAGACCCAACGCCAGCATTGCCTCCATAGCCATATCCTGCTCCTGCACCACCATCATATCCATAACCCATCGCAGCAGATTGATAAGCACCTACATAATCATAACCACCGCCACCTCCATTGCTGCCACTGCAGGCACTAACAGCTCCACCACCTCCACCACTACGATAAGAACTGTGGTAACCTCCACCTCCGTGGCATGATTGATCAGATCCATGTTTCTTTGGTTCAAACTTCTTTATTTCAACCTGCAAACAGAAACCATAAAAAAGTTAACTAACATGACTAAAACATATGAACCAACAGGAGAACCATTTCAAATTAAACAACATCAAACACTCTTTTCTGTTAATCAGCACAGTCATCTTAGATCATATTCAAATTCTATATGATTCATCAAGAAAATGGTAATACAAATAACCAAAAAATAAGGAGATCACAAGGTGTGAGCAATACCAATAAATGTGAATTTTGAAGGGAAAGAAAAACAATGCCTTTTTCCTATAGAACAGCTATAGAGTTCCATTCAGAATTTTGAAGCACCTATTATAGCCAAAATACTGGTCACATATCAGGACCTAAGTCGTATACTAGTCTAGAGTTTCAATACCCCTTCACTCCAGTAGCATATGTATTTCTAAGTCTATTTAGTTTTCTTGTTTTACTTCACTATTGACTGAAACATAAGTTTACAACAAAATAAATTTAAAAAATCTAACCTGCTTCCCACCAAGATCATGCGTTCTCCCCTCTGATATGACCCTTTCAACAGAATCTTCACTTTCAAATGTGACAAAACCAAACCCTCTAGAACGCCCAGTCTTACGATCAAACGTTATCCGATGTTCAAGTACCTTACCATACGATGAAAAGTGATCCTTCAACTCATCTGAAATTTTGTACCTTCTCAGTATCATAAACAAATTGAGTTCAAGATTTCTTTGTTGGTAGCAAACACCTACCTTCAATAAGAGATGGCGGTAGCCCACCCGATGAAGATCTTTCTTGTCTTAGGACCGTCTTTGGTGGTCATCTCTTCCCTCGGGACTGTCCTCTTGACTTCAACCTGCAGAAACCAGAAGTTGATAGGGTAATAGCGGTCGAGAGAAGCTAAATGTCAACTAAATTGCAGGGGTTTGCAGTGCTGCAAACTGAGGTCCCTGTTACGGCCGATCTAAATTAGATGTCCTACCGTGCTGCCATCTATAACGTGATCATCCTCCAAACCCATGTCTACAACAGATGGTTCAGAAAATGCAACAAATCCAGATCCATGAGGCATCTTAGTATGCTTGTCCTTCATAATTACAGAATCAATTATTTCCCCATACGTCTAAAAATGCTTGGAGAATGATTCTACATACAAACAAATAAAAATACAGAATTGTCAATTCGCAAAAAGAACAGAATCACAAAAAATAGCAAACCTCAGGAGCCTCCAGCAGCTCGTCATCTCTTCCATCGTTATAAACGGCGTTGACAAGTACCGAGGGAGCTGAATTCATGAACCAGTGGATTACGATCAGGACAAAAGTGGTCATCATCAGAATCATCGGCCCTTGCTGTGCCATAAGGTTCCTCATCATCCTCAATTTCAACATATCCGCTGCCAGAGGCTATACAAAACACAGGCAAACATGGAAAACAGCTTCAGCGTAGTAACCTTTCGGACATGTAACAGAAGCACGTTAACAGAAACACTACTTTCCGCAATACCAAAAGACATATCATCCCTTTTTGACAACCTGCTGCGCAGATAGTTAGTGTTTCCGCATTTTTATTTTAGCATTCAAAACATCGAAAGAACAAAACTAAACAAATCGAACTCCGGGTACCTTTATTTTATTAGCATTAAAAACGTCTAGAGAACCCAACTAGACAAATCAAACTCCGGGCACCTTTATTTTATTAGCATTAAAAACGTCTAGAGAACCCAACTAGACAAATCAAACTCCAGGCGCACCAAATCCAGTAAATATAACATGTAAATTGTACCTTCAGTTGTCTCCCCAGCAACACCTCCGACCAAAATCTTCCTGCGAAAGGCAAAAGCATTAGATCTCATGCAGACCCGCATCCATAAATTTCAGAAGCCGGCACAAATCGCTCTCAACCCGACGAAGTAAGCTGCCCGCCCCCGCCCGTCCTCTCTGTCAGCATCCCTGTACCCAGAGGGCCCATCCCGCCTCCGCGACCTCCCGGGTGCCCTTCCTCCTCGTCGACCTCCTCCTCATCGTACCTGTTCAACGCGTGCTGGTTGTCCTCCACGTACCCCGCCACGGAAGAGGGCGCGGGGGAAAGGCGGGTGACCTCGGATTCAGAGTGATCAGAAGGTGGGAGTTCGGGCCTGAGCAAACCCTAGAGGCGAACAGAAACCATAAAAAGTGAAGTGACATGAGTAAAACATATGAAACAACAGGAGAACCATTTCACATTAAACAACAACAAACACTCTTCTCCGTTAACCAGGACAGTCATCTTAGATCAAATTCCAATTATATAAGATTCAACAAGAAAATGGGCAAGACAAATAACCAAAAAAATAAGGAGATCACAAGGTGTGAGCAATACCAATAAATGTGAATTGAGAAGGGAAAGGAAAACAATGCCTTTTTCCTATAGAACAGCTATAGAGTTCCATTCGGAATTTCAAAGCACCTATTATAGCCAAACTAGTGATCACATATTAGAGTTCCATTCTACATACAAATAAATAAACCATACAGAATTGTTAATTTGGCAAAAAGAACAGAATCACAAAAATAGCAAACCTCAGGAGCCTCTAGCATCTCGTCATCTCTACCATCGTTATAAGCATGTTGACAAGCACTGAGGGAGCTGAATTCATGAACCAGTGGATCACCATCAGGACAAAAGCGTCTGATGAGCTCCATTGCTTCTTCCCTCCAAGCAGCAACAGGGTGGGCATCATCTGAATCAATAGCCCTTGATGTGCCATACGGCTCCACATCATTCTCAATTTCAACATCCACACTGTCAGAGGCTATAAAAACACAGGCAAACAAGGAAAACAGCTTCAGCGTAGTAACCTGTCGGACATGTAACGGAAGCACGCTAACAGAAACACTACTTTCCGCAATAAAAAAAGCCATATCAGCTCTTTATGACAACCTGCTGCGCAGATAGTTCGTGTTTCCGCATTTTTATTTTAGCATTCAAAACATCTACAGAACCAAACTAGACAAATCGAACTCCAGAGCACCTTATTTTATTAGCATTCAAAACGTCTAGAGAACCCAACTAGACAAATCAAACTCCAGGCACACCAAATCCAGTAAATATAACATGTAAATTGTACCTTCAGTTGCCTCCCCAGCAACGCCTCCGACAAAAATCTTCCTGCGAAAGGCAAAAGCATTAGCTCTCCTGCAGACCCACATCCTTAAATTTCAAAAAGCCCTAGGGCACAGATCGCTCACCCGGCGACGAGTCATTGCCCACCCCCACCCATCCTCTCCGCCAGCATCCCTGTACCCAGAGGGCCCATCCCGGCCTCCGTAACTCCCGGGTGTCCTTCATCCTCGTAGACCTCCTCCTCATCGTAACCGTTCAACGCGTGTTGGTTGTCCTCCACATACCCCACCACGGAAGAGGGCGCGGGGAAAGGCGGGTTACCTCGGATTCGGCGATCAGAAGGTGGGAATTCAGGCCTGAGCAAACCCTAGCGGCAAACAGAAACCATAAAAAGTTAAGTGACATGACTAAAACATATGAAACAACAGGAGAACCATTTCAAATTAAACAACAGCAAACACTCTTCTTCTCTGTTAATCAGGACAGTCATCTTAGATTAAATTCCAATTCTATATGATTCATCAAGAAAATGGGTAACATAAATAACCAAAAAAAAGGAGATCACAAGGTGTGAGCAATACCATTAAATGTGAATTTAGAAGGAAAGGAAAACAATGCCTTTTTCCTATAGAACAGCTATAGAGTTCCATTCGAATTTCAAAGCACCTATTATAGCCAAACTAGTGGTTACATATTAGACTTACATTCTACATACAAATAAATAAACCATACAGAATTGTCAATTTGGGAAAAAGAACAGAATCACAAAAATAGCAAACCTCAGGAGCATCTAGCATCTTGTCATCTCTACCATCATTGTAAGAATGTTGACCAGTACCGAGGGAGCTGAATTCATGAACCAGTGGATCACGATCAGCACAAAAGTGTCTGATGAGCTCCATTGCTTCTTCCCTCCAAGCAGCAACAGGGCGGGCATCATCTGAATCAACAGCCCTTGATGTGCCATAAGGCTCCTCATCATTCTCAATTTCAACATCCACACTGTCAGAGGCTATAAAAAACACAGGAAAACAAGGAAAACAGCTTCAGTGTAGTAACCTGTCGGACATGTAACGGAAGCACACTAACAGAAACACTACTTTCCGCAGTAACAAAAGCCAAATCAACCATTTATGACAACGTGGTGCGCAGATAGTTAATGTTTCTACATTTTTATTTTAGCATTCGAAACATCTACAGAATCAAACTAGACAATCCAAACTCCAGGGCACCTTTATTTTATTAGCATTCAAAAACGTCTCGAGAACCCAACTAGACAAATCAAACTCCAGGCACACCAAATCCATTATATATAACATGTAAATTGTACCTTCAGTTGTCTCCCCAGCAACGCCTCCGGCCGAAAAACTTCCTGCGAAAGGCAAAAGCATCAGCTCTCCTGCATACCCACATCCTTAAATTTCAGAAGCCCTAGGGCACAGATCGCTCACCCCGACGAGTCGCTGCCCGCCCCCCGCACATCCTCTCCGCCAGCATTGCCGTACCCAGAGGCCCCATCACGGCCTCTGCGCCTCCCAGGGTGCCCTTGCTCCTCGTCGACCTCGTTCTCATCGTACCCGTTCAATGCGTGCTGGTTGTCCTGCATGTACCCCGCCACGGAAGAGGGTGCGGGGGAAAGGCGGGTCACCTCGGATTCGGAGCAATCAGAAGGTGGGAGTTCTGGCCTGAGCAATCCCTAGCGGCAAACAGAAACCATAAAAAAGTTAAGTGACATGACTAAAACATATGAAACAACAGGAGAACCATTTCAAATTAAACAACAGCAAACAATCTTCTCTGTTAATCAGGACAGTCATCTTAGATCAAATTCCAATTCTATATGATTCTTCAAAGCACCTATTATAGCCAAACTAGTGGTTACATATGAGACTTACATTCTACATACAAATAAATAAACCATACAGAATTGTCAATTTGGCAAAAAGAACAGAATCACAAAAATAGCAAACCTCAGGAGCCTCAAGCATCTTGTCATCTCTACCATCATTGTAAGAAGAATGTTGACCAGTACCGAGGGAGCTGAATTCATGAACCAGTGGATCACGATCAGCACCAAAGTGTCTGATGAGCTCCATTGCTTCTTCCCTCCAAGCAGCAACAGGGCGGGCATCATCTGAATCAACAGCCCTTGATGTGCCATAAGGCTCCTCATCATTCTCAATTTCAACATCCACACTGTCAGAGGCTATAAAAAACACAGGAAAACAAGGAAAACAGCTTCAGTGTAGTAACCTGTCACATGTAAAAACATCTACAGACAAATCGAACTCCAGGGAAAGTTTATTTTATTAGCATTCAAAACGTCTAGAGAACCCAACTAGACAAATCAAACACCAGGCGCACAAAATCCAGGAAATATAACATGTACATTGTACCTTCAGTTGTCACCCCAGCAACGCCTTCGACAAAAAATCTTCCTCTAAAGGCAAACGCGTTAGCTCTCCTGCAGACCCACATCCTTAAATTTCAGAAGCCCTAGGGCACAGATCGCTCACCCAGACGAGTAGCTGCCCCCCCCCGCCCATCCTCTCCGCCAGCATCGCCATACCCAGAGGCCCCATCCCGGCCTCCACACCTCCCGGGGGTGCCCTTCCTCCTCGTCGACCTCCTCCTCCCTCGTTGTACTCGTTCAACGCATGCTGGTTGTCCTCCACGTACCCCGCCATGCCTGCATACTTCTGCGCCGCCGCCACCTGAGATCGAAACGCCGGAATCTGAGCCAATACGCAGAAACCCTAGCTCAAGCCACGGAAGAGGGCGCAGGGGAAAGGCGGGTTACCTCGGATTCGGAAGAATCAGAAGGTGGGGGTTCAGGCCAGAGAAAACCCTAGCAGCAAACAGAAAACCAAAAAAAAGTTAATTGACATGACTAAAACATATGAAACAACAGGAGAACCATTTCAAATTAAACAACAGCAAACACTCTTCTATGTTAATCAGGACAGTCATCTTAGATCAAATTCCAATTCTATATGATTCATCAAGAAAATGGGCAACACAAATAACCAAAAAAATAAGAAGATCACAAGGTGTGAGCAATACCATTAAATGTGAATTTAGAAGGGAAAGGAAAACACTGCCTTTTTCCTATAGAACAGCTATAGAGTTCCATTCGGAATTTCAAAGCACCTATTATAGCCAAACTAGTGGTTACATATTAGACTTACATTCTACATACAAATAAATAAACCATACAGAATTGTCAATTTGGGAAAAAGAACAGAATCACAAAAATAGCAAACCTCAGGAGCATCTAGCATCTTGTCATCTCTACCATCATTGTAAGAATGTTGACCAGTACCGAGGGAGCTGAATTCATGAACCAGTGGATCACGATCAGCACAAAAGTGTCTGATGAGCTCCATTGCTTCTTCCCTCCAAGCAGCAACAGGGCGGGCATCATCTGAATCAACAGCCCTTGCTGTGCCATAAGGCTCCTCATCATTCTCAATTTCAACATCCACACTGTCAGAGGCTATAAAAACACAGGCAAACAAGGAAAACAGCTTCAGCGTAGTAACCTGTCGGACATGTAACAGAAACGCTAACAGAAACACTACTTTCCGCAATAACAAAAGCCATATCAACCATTTATGACAACGTGCTGCGCGAATAGTTCGTGTTTCTGCATTATTATTTTAGCATTCAAAACATCTACAGAATCAAACTAGACAAATTGAACTCCAGGGTACCTTTATTTTATTAGCATTGAAAACATATAGAAAACCCAACTAGACAAATCAAACTCCAGGCGCACCAAATCCAGTAAATATAACATGTAAATTGTACCTTCAGTTGTCTCCCCAGCAACGCCTCCGACAAAAACCTTCCTACGAAAGGCAAAAGCATTAGCTCTCCTGCAGACCCACATCCCTAAATTTCAGAAGCACTAGGGCACAGATCGCTCACCCGACGAGTCGCTGCCCGTCCCCTGCCCTTCTCCCGCCAGCATCGCCGTACCCAGAGGCCCCATCCCAGCCTCCGCGCCTCCGGGATGCTCTTCCTCCTCCGTCGACCACCTCCTCGTCATCAGAATCAACGGTACTTGCTGTGCCATGAGGCTCCTCATCATCCTCAATTTCAATAACCACACTGTTAGAGGCTATAAACCCTGGGTCCACGTTTGTTGATGGGCGAACGAGAGCACAACCATCATTATTAGGACTGTCTCCTGCATTTAAAGCACAAATAAGGATAGCATTGAGACAAAGGAAAGTAATGAACGAAGAATAAGGAAAGCCAAATCATTACTAATTCACTTACTAGGATGATTCTGGGTCAAAGGGATCTCCTGAGGAGCAACATCATAAATCCCACATGCTACACGGACACCAAGACATACACCAACCTCATTCACGGCGGATTGAGCATCGGGCACCACAACCATATCTTCCACATCCACCTCGCGGTAGGGTAATGGAGGCTCAGAGTGTGCAGGATTCTCCGATTCTGGTGACAACCCATGAGAGGGTGAATGACCATTAGGGGGTGAATACCCATGAGGAGTGGGATCATTGGACAACTTCCGCACAACCACATCTATACACTGAAACTCATTCTTCATGACAGTTTTGACATATTTGTCCCATTGAGCCTCCGATGCAATTGGGACCATCCGCTGAAAATATAGCCTGATTTACCATAATGAAGCACCCCCTGAATTGAGATGTCAACATCATTTAAATTGCAGTGAAGCTCATCTCGAGCACTACCAAGCAAATCAGAAAACAACGGCCGTTAAATCGAATATGAGAGGCACCATTTGCATTCCAACAAAACTGACATTCCAAACTCATCTTCCTGTAGACTTCCTCCATGATACAGGTTGACTACGTTGTCCATCTAGTTGGTACGCAGAAAACCAAAGTTATTACGGCTAGATTGCACAAAATAACTAGCAACATTATCTAAATATCTACAGTTGCTAAATAACTAAATAACCTAAGTAATTAGGTAACTATTACCATTGCACAAAAATAACTAGCTACATTATCTAAATATCTACAGTTGCTAAATAACTAAATAACCTAAGTAATTAGGTAACTATTACCTTACTAAAAAAAGTACCTAACTATTTAACTAAATTTTATAACTACATCACCTAATAATCTATGGAAAATTGATAACTACATTACCTAAGTACCTATCTAATCTAACAATAATAAATAAAGAACTAATTTACCTAAACTGATCCAACTAAATTACTAAGTTACCTAAACTAGATAACCTAAATAACTACAGTAAAATATTAACAAAAAGAAATTACCTTCCTGTCACCGACGGGGACGAAGAGGGCACCAATGCCGTGGACGGAGGGGTTCAGGGGCGAGGCCAGTGGCGGATCCCGGAGGCCCGCCGGCCGGTGGGATCACCGGCGAGCGGTGGCGGGCCTCCCCTCGCCGCCGGTCTCCACGGACGATAAGAGAATGGGGCGACGAGGGCGGCCAGGGCTGGGATGGAGAAGGTGGCGCGGACAACGGCGAGCGACGGGCGCCGGGCGGAGGAGGGGCGCGGCCGACGGACGGAGGAGGTGCCGCGGCCGCCGCAAGAGAAAAGCGGAGGACCGCCGGGGCTCGGGAAAATGAGGTGGCACGGAAAACGGGCGGGGGCGAAACGGCGGGCGGCGGGCCGCGGCCACCGGGCGGATGAGGTGCGCGGCCGCCGGGCGGAGGAGGAAGGGCGGCCGCCGGACACCGGCTACAGAGGACGGCGGCGGTGTGGAGTGCGGCGCGCGTGGATAAAGGAAAGGGTTCGGTATTTTTTTTTTTTGAAATTAGGCCTCCTGTTTTACCTGTTATCTCGACGCCAAGATGTCCGGCTCGAAGCCGAGAGCTGTCGCTCTCAGCTAGTGGCCACGTCATCACCACCTCGGATGCTAACTTGTCGCGGGTCGGGTCGTCGTCGAGACGTTTTATCTTGAAGCCACGATTGTCATGCCATTGCCTCTGCATACAGTGATCGGTTACGTAGCCATGGATGGGAGATGGTGTGCTGCCACATGATCTGCTGCCATGTTGTCCGACTGTCAAACCATTGGATAGAGAAGCATGGAGTGTAGATAGCTTGCTAGTATTTTTGCTTGCGGTTGCGGAGGAGAAAAGAACAAAGAGGAGGATTGACCTGTCGTACGTGTCTTGTGAAGAGAGAAGCAAGCATTACGGAGAGAGAGAAGACGTTAAGCTGTCACATAGGCCAAATCAATCATGGATAAGTGTAATTAAGTGGATGGAGAGCGTTTGGTTATTTGGTTCTACGTGTGGTAGCAGATCAGGGGCGGTATACACTGTTTTGCATGCAATTTTTTTCACCACATGGCCTCGTCCCTTGCCGCCGATGTTCTTTTTTCGTTTCCACGTGCGAGGTGCCCATGTCACTATGTCAGGTGGACCTTGCGGGTGCTCGGTGCTTGGCTTCATACAAGTGGCAGCTCGAGGCCGTAGCAAACCACAATGGATCAATTACATTTTCCCCTCCAAACAGTGGCATTCTACAATGAGATCGTCCAACCATAGAAGGAATTTGGTGAAAAATCTATTAATCATTTTAATCGATCATGTATCTCAGATGTTGGGGACGAAGCTAGGCGCCCGGGCAACCCAGGCTCCAGCCCCCCTACGGATTGCGGTGTAAGTGGAGCGTCCCCCCCACCGCACCCCACCCAAACCTCTCCTTGCATTTTTATCTATAATTGTATAGATTAAGTGGGGCTAAGCTTCGTTGGAGCTTTATCGGCTGGCCTAAACTTTTTTTTTTTTTTGTCTTAGGTCCCTACAACTGCCTATGAATTGGCTAGACAAGCTTTACTATAGAAGAGTTCCACGGGTTTGATAGATGATCCCCTCATATATAGTACATTTTATTGTAAACGATGTGACCACTTATGTGAAACTATAAAGTTTGTCTAAAGTTTTTGCATAACAACCTAAAATATTTCACACTAGAAAAAGAGAACATAAATGCTTAATCTAGATTAGGTGCAAAAGCCCACTAAATCCTCTCGAAAGTGCATCTAGCCCTTTAGTGGGTTTTGGATGATTAATGACAATACGATTAAAGGTCTAATGAGTTTGCTAAGTGTTGGCGATAAATTGATCATCTCACATGCACTTGAGTAAGTTGAATAAAGCCAAAATGATGTATTGTTGTATAAGCAATCTAGTTCAAGCACAAGACAACAATACAAATATAATTTACGCAAAGGCTTATCCATTGTGAGATATCTAGGATCTATGAGAAAGCAAGCACAACATATGTTGGGTAATGAGACATAAAGAGGTTTCATATGGATTGGTCTCATCTTTGAAGCTTGCTAGTTGAGAGATATATGTTTTCAAGATAAACTTAACAAAGGATTCAACACCAAGTGCGACTTGATGGATTGAGATAGTGAAGATAGCAAGGAAAGGCTTCGAGTACTAAGTGAAGGACGGTGGCAGACTTGGTGACCGAAGAACCTAGCTAAGGTGAAGAAGGAAGTACTTGCGGCATCACAACTCACGTCGGCGGCGAAGTGGCCCACTCATGCAAAGAAAATGAGCTATCTCTTATGGAAACCTAAGAGGCCAATGTGAACGAACCTCACCAGAATTAGGCTAAGGGGAGAATGACTTATCTCGTCGACTTTTCCACTATCAAGCCCAAAAACCCAACTCGCCTTTTACGTAAAGTTGCGAGTAATGATTAACCTCCGGATTTGAAATCACTACTTATATACCGGTATTGGCCATAATTTATAAGAACATTATGTAGTATTAGTAAGAGGAGGAAGGGTTAAGGATTTACCCGGTGTGAGAACGTGTTGGGCGATTATGTGAAAGCTCGGTTGGACTATGACCTCCTATGTGCCTCTATGGTCAATGGCATCACTCACTTTGGACTAAACGGACTTGAAAGCCACAAACCCTTTCTTCCGAGGTCGGATGAAGGAAGGGGACGGGAATAGAGATCTCAACTAATGAAATCGAAATTGGAAAACACTAATCCCTCCCGAGGTAATGTCACACTCCGGCAGCTGGCGTATCACATGTATGCATTTCTAGCGGACAAATCTAAACGATAAAGATTTAACACTTTCATTTCTTAAAAGAGACTACTTTTTACAGGTTATTTTCTAGAAAGAAGAAAACCGCTAAAAAGAAAAAGAAGACCCCACCGCCAGGGCAACCAAATTATGCAAGTGAGGACGACTCATCCTGCAAGAAGTACTTAAGGTCTCGTCGTGGCCAAGCACCACCACCACCCTGAAAGGTCCTAAATGGCTAGAGGGGGGGGTGAATAGCCTAATAAAATTTTCTACAAAACACTAGACAAACTTGTTAGAATAACAAATGGCGATAAACGCGTTTGCTCTAGCTCTACTTGTCGGCAAGCCTCCTATTGTCAATTCTAGATGATATGATCTCTAGTTCACACTCAAAGGCTAAGTCACTACTTTACCAACTAGATGAGCAAGCTAGATTACTCTAAACAAGGCCGAGCAACTAAGCAATTCTACTCCAACTACACTAGCACAATATATATGAATGTAAAGCAAGAGTGTAGAGGAGATATACCACAATGTAGAGGCTAGTCAATCCAATCACCAAGGATGAAACAATATGATAACCAATTCGAAGCCAATCACCGAGAGACAAATGGAGACACGAGATTTAACCCGAAGTTCACTTGAGCACCCTCAAGCTAATCTCCGCGTTGTCGACCTTCTCACGTGTGGGTCGAGGTGGAGCTCACTCAAGCCAAATGCCTTTAGGCTTCTCGCACCCAAAGCAAATGAGAGGTACCCAAGACACGAGCAATAGATTACTCACACTTTGTCTTCCCGACGAGGAGTGTGTGACCCTCTCACAAATCACCTGAGGTGGCCAAGAACATTCACCTTCTCTTGCCAACGCCTCCACCAATCACCAAGCCGGCTAGGAGTGGTGCTCTCCAAAGCAACAAGAAAAACCACCGCTCACAACGATCCACAAGTGCCACTAGATGCAATGATCAAAGCAAAGTGCACTTGAATCACCTCAACTCACTAGAATAGATGCTCTCAAGCAAAGGAGTGAGGAGGAGGATGAGTGCTCGACTCTAGAGGTGTTAGGATTGATTCAAAATGACCAAGAGTACTCCTAGAGCCGGGACAAAGGGGTATAAATACCCCCCACCACGAAATGGGCCGTTGGGGTGCAAATCACGCACAAATCAGCTGACGGACGCCTTGACCGGACTCACTAGTGAGTCCGGTCGGTGGGTCGGTCACAACCGACAACCCTAACCGACCGCCCGTAGAGCCGAGCCGGGTCCGGTCGCGCGTCAATCGGTGCTTCCGGTCAGCACCCGGAAGCATCCGGCCGGTGCGTCCGGTCGCTCCTCGGCCGAACCCCGAAAAACATGCTCGCCGGGGACGCGGTCACCGGTGGCGTCCGGCCGATAAACGCGGGCGTCGGTCGCGGGTCCGGTCCCGCGTCCGGTCGGCAGCCTGCGAATTTTCGTCGTTCCTTCACCGCCTTTACTCCAACATGCTATCCACCAAGTGTACCAACTTGAGAACAAGGACTAGCATGTTTTTACCACCACGATGCATCCTGGCGCAATAGAAAGTAGACGTTTCATTTTCTCAAAAGCGCGAATCCGCCGAGCTTGCTCGGCGGGAGGGTGAGCGGTACCCAAACCCATCTCAACCCTGCAACCATCATCACCGCCATGCAAATGTGCCAACACCACCATGTGTACATCACAATGTGCTCGTGTGTTAGCATTTTCACAATCAATTTCGAAGGTTGGGTTAGCTCTCTAGGTTAGAATGCATGCAAATGATTTTGAACCTAGAGGCACATGAGGATCGATATGTGCGATAGTTTTCCCTTCTTTATAGTACGGCTTATCGATCCTATAATCACTCACACCCTCTATGGTGTCTTGAGTGTAAAATCAAAATGGCCCTATGGATATACCTTTGCCTTGAGCCCATTTTGATCCTCGATCCACTCCAAGTCATGCACTTGATCATCATTTGAATCATCTCGATCCATCCACCATGACCACCATGCATGCGTCCTTGGCTTGTCCAATCTCCAACTAACACAACACTTAGCATAGAGAGATTAGTCCTAAGGATGTCATCAATTAGCCAAAACCAATCTAGAGATCTTCACACCCGGCGAGTGCCTGGAAAACTTCATGAGGAAGAACAACAAGGAGGAGAAGTCATCATGGGTGTAGGGCATCCTTGATGACCATCTCGACCGAGACCTCCTTCAGAACCTCCCCCGGCCTACTTCACGAACTTCCGGACATAGTCCTCCTTGATTGGGCTGCCCGGATCGGCGGTGACCGGAACACTCGTTGAGGCAAAGGGCCTCCTCTCCTAGCCTGCCACCAATGTCGCGGATGCCCCTTGTAAGTTTCCCCTTCCCACCGCTTCCTCGACGCGGTGATGACCTCCTGTAGCCGCTTCGCCGAGGTGTTTCTCTAACACTTTCGAGGAACCCGCATGGTCTTCTCGACATCATGAAGGTGATCTAGCTCCCTCGCCGCCGCTGCCACGGCGGACAAAGAGTCAAGGGATGAGAATCCTCCAGCGAGAAAACAAAAGGTCACACACTCACCCAAAGCCATGGCCTCCTCGCACGCGGAGACGCTTCTCGAGCCCCTTCACTCGCACCTCCGATGCTAAGAACTTGTGGTGAAGCTCCACCACCAAGTCGCCCTTATGCCCCAGCAGCATGAATGGACGACCTTGGGAGGGGTCGCCCCATGAATCGAGTGCGAAGACCACGGTGACTTCAGCCTAGCTTTCTTTTCTTCTTCTTCTTCTTAAATTATTCTCCCTATAATCCTTCGTTGTGACCAGGATCTAACCACACCAAACCGGAGAAGAGGCGGGAGAAAATTATTCCGTGACGGCGACACCATCTCCGCCTCGATGCGCCGGCTAGAAATAAAAGTCTTCATGTTGTCATGTCAATGAAGATCTTGACGTTGAAGTTGTCGCCCCCCACCTTCCACGAGAGCCGCCATGGAGAAGACAATTCCGCCCTTCCCCTTCACTGTCGCTAGAGAGGAGGAAGAGATAAAATTCCAATACCAAGAATTTTGGCATGGAAAAACTCTAACTGTAATGACTCTATTTGCAACGGAAATTGATAAGCCTCTGATGTTAATTTGTTGTGAGAGAGAAAATGTTACCATGGCCGATATGTTCAAACGAAAAGCAAGTGCAGCAAGACTTGAACCCAGAGATGTAATTTATACTTGGTTTGCCTTGATGGAAAGTTTATATAGCATTACGTATAGTATTATATCTATGATTGGTTTCCTACCTAAGTTGTCAGATTTATACTTGAACCCAGAGATGTAGCCATATTGAACCCGAGCTGCAGACGAGGTGAAGACTGCATAGAACAAGTTTGGTCTAACTGTCGGTAGGTTTGCTTTAATAACAATGGCTAGATTATAATATGCAGGCTGGGAAACGACGCAGGTTTCCGTTCCGATTCCGTATTTGGTATTCCAAATTTTGAACCGAATTCAATTCCTTTCAAAAAATCGAATTCAATCGGATCAAAGGTAGAAAGCGATGCAGTTCAGGATATTTCCGTTTTGTTTCCAACCTTAATCATGGACACAAAACATTTTCTGATCTGTTGATAACAAAAGAAACTAGGAATAATATTCTGATGAAAATGAGAACCAAAAAATCGAAGTTGCAACAGAATACAAATTCTCATGCCTGAGTTTTCTTTCATTTCCAATTGCTGAATGTAAAACAACAGTCATAATATGTAAGCAAATCCATGCATTAATAGGTCCCTAGTTATAATAATCACCACATGTGGCAACAGTTAAATCTTGCAACGGCAATGTTACAGCACAGAATAGGGTTCTACCGCACCAAGTACTGTTCCTACCATAAAATGCTTGTTCTCAGGGTTCTAAACTCTGCATACCAAACTAAAGAATACAACACAGGTTGCATGTGTAGCTTGTACAGCAAACAAAGGCAGGCAGGCGGGCAGGCTCAGCAGCTGCAATTACACAGTTGTTCTGGGGATGGCTTTGAGTTTAACCCAACTATATTCCAATGCCGCTGTTTAGGTGGGCAAGGCATGAAAACTGAACTCCTAGGAGACCCAAGAGGAACTCCGAGACCCAGAAAAATGGATCAAACTTGTCGCTTATTTTCCATATGGATGATACCTGCTAGAACCCCGAGCACCTGTACTCCCACCACCAGTACCACCAGCTGCTCCACCAGCTCCGCCATAACTGCCATATCCGCCGGTGCCATAACCACCTGGAGCACCACCATAGGCGCCACCTCCATATGCACCGCCTCCATAGGCACCCCCTCCATAGGCGCCACCACCGTAGGCACCATAGGCGCCATATGCGCCTCCATACATGGATCCACCATAACCACCACCAAAACCAGACCCAAAGCCAGCATTGCCTCCATAGCCATACCCTCTACCATAGCCATATCCTGCTCCTGCACCACCATCATATCCATAACCCGCCGCAGCAGATCGATAAGCACCTCCATACCCATAACCTCCGCCACCTCCACTGCTGCCACTGCTGGCACTAACAGCTCCACCACCTCCACCACTACGATAAGAACTGCGGTAACCTCCACCTCCATGGCTTGATCTCCCATTACTGCTGTGATCAGAACCATGTTTCTTTGGTTCAGCCTTCTTTATTTCAACCTGCAAACAGAAACCATAAATAGTTAACTGACATGACTAAAACATATGAAACAACAGGAGAACCATTTCATATTAAATAACAGCAACCACTCTTATCTGTTAATCAGCAGTCACCTTAGATCAGAGTCCAATTCTATATGATTCATCAAGAAAATGGGTAATAAAAATAACCAAAAAAAATTAGGAGATCACAGGATGTGAGCAATATCAATAAATATGAATTTAGAAGGGGAAGAAAAACAATGCCTTTTAACTATATAGAAGAGCTATAGAGTTCCATTCGAATTTCAAAGCACCTATTATAGCCAAACTAGTGGTCACATATCAGGACCTAAGTAGTATTCTAGTCTAGAGTTTCAATACCCCTTTACTCCAGTAGCATATGTAATTATGAACATTTCTAAGTTTATTTATTTTTCTTGTTTTACTTCACTATTGAGTGAAACTTAAGTTTGCAACAAAATAAATTTAAAAATCTAACCTGCTTCCCACCAAGATCACGCATTCTCCCTCTGATATGACCCTTTCAACAGAATCTTCACTTTCAAAAGTGACAAAACCAAACCCTCTAGAACGCCCAGTGCTATGATCAAGCATTATCTGATGTTCAACCACCTTACCATACGATGAAAAGTGATCCTTCAACTCATCTGAAATTTTGTACCTTCTCAGTATCATAAACAAATTGAGTTCAGGATTTCTTTGTTGGTAGCAAACAGCCTACCTTCAGTAAGAGATGGCGGTAGCCCACCGATGAAGATCTTTCTTGTCTTAGGACCGTCTTTGGTGGACATCTCTTCCCTCGGGACTGTCCTCTTGACTTCAACCTGCATAAACCAAAAGTTGATACGGTGATAGGGGTCGAGGGAAGCTAAATGTCAACTAAATTGCAGTGGTTTGCAGAGCTGCAAACTGAGGTCCCTGTTACGACCGATCTAAATTAGATGTCCTACCGTTCTGCCATCTATAACGTGATCATCCTCCAAAACTTTGTCTATAACAGATGGATCAGAAAATGTAACAAATCCAAATCCACGAGGCGTCTTAGTATGCTTGTCCTTCATAATTACAGAATCAGTTATTGCCCCATACTTCTCAAAATGCTTGGAGAATGATTCTACATACAAACAAATAAACCATACAGATTTGTCAATTTGGCAAAAAGAACAGAATCACAAAAATAGCAAACTAAGATTGGAGATGAATGGAAAAAATATTTCACAGAAGAGCAGACCCAAAAACATCATTCGAGAAACCAATCAACAAATGCAAGTTTAAAGGTAACCTACTTCACAAATGGCATGCCCTTCTTTTATTTTATTAAGCAGCAAAATATGATTTTCTTGCATAACCCATATCCGTGTATGTATACGCAAGAAAACATATGAATTTGAAAGGAGTTTATGATTATGTGCAAACTATCTCATTACTTGTCAATACATGTACTAGCTAATTCAGGCAACATATCTAAGCATAGTGCACTCAACTACACGTATAACAGAAATATTAATTTTACAATTTACTATGCATTGTGGGACAACTCATTAACAGAACAAAACCAAGCAACAAGCATTGGAAAATATGGAACAGCTTTCCATGTTGGTGTATCCTTTACACAAATACCAAGTGGGTTATAAATCCAAATGCAGTACAATGAGTAAAAGCAAATCTGGGCATGATGCAAGAATTCACGATTCTACTATAACCTACTGGTGTATAATATTGAAAAATGTTTGAAAGGTAAGTACCAAAAATAAGCTCAGCAGCAAACAACATGCAAAAGAAACATGAATCTATCAAGTGCGCATCAACAACTATGCACATATTTCTTTATGACTAGTCACCCAGGTATATCATTCATATGCCCTATTACAAAAAGTTCACAAACTTGATAAAAACATGGAAATATTCATGAGACAATAACAGCAGCAAGTCAACCAACCAAACAACTGCCACGTCCAAGAAAAAATATGCAAGAAAAAACATGAATAACATCAAAACATTATAGCAAAAGAAAAAAAAAACAGGCAAGCAAGGAAAACAGCTTCGGCGTAGTAAGCTTTTGGACATGTAATGGAAGCACGGCAACAGAAACACTACTTTCCACAATAACAAAATCCATATCAACCCTTTATGACAACCTGATGTGCAGATAGTTTGTGTATCCACTTTTTTTACTTTAGCATCCAAAACATCTACAGAACCAAACTAGACAAATCGAACTCCAGGGACCTTTATCTTAGCATTCAAAACGTCTAGAGAGCCCAACTAGACAAATCAAACTCCAGGCACACCATATCCAGTAAATACAGCACACAAATTGTACCTTCACTCGTCTCCCAAGCAACGCCTCCGACAAAAATCTTCCTGCAAAGGCAAAATATTAGCTCTCCTGCAGACCTACATCCTTTTATAAAAAAAAAAGAATTAGAAGCCCTAGGGCACAGATCGCTCACCCCGACGAGTCGCCGCCAGCCCCCGGCCATCCTCTCCGCCTGCATCGCCGTACCCAGAGGCCCCATCCCGGCCTCCGCGCCTCCCGGGGGTGCCCTTCCTCCTCGTCGACCTCCTCGTCGTACCCGTTCAACGCGTGCTGGTTGTCCTCCGGGTACCCCGCCATGCCGGCAAACTTCCGCGCAGCCGCCGCCTGAAATCGAAACGACGGAATCTGAGACAACACGCAGAAACCCTAGCTCGAGCCTTGGAAGAGGACGCGGGGAAAGGCGGGTTACCTCGGACTCGGAGCGATTAGAGGGAGGTTCAGGCCCTGAGCAAACCCTAGAGGCGCTGCTGCGGGTGCGGGTTTAGACGGCGAGGCGAGGTGGGGATTGCAGGAGATGAGAGAGGGAAAACGGAGGAGGCGGCGGCGAGGTTCGGTTTGAGTCCAACGCGCAGGCGGCTCCGGGAATTTATATGAGCCGTGCGCGACGGTGCGGGTTACAGAGAGGGGTTTGGGTTTTGGACACGAAGTTGACTACAAGTCTAGAACCAGGACAAATTTCTACAAATCACTTGCTACGACATGTTTGGATGCCGTGGTTTCAAGAAACATTAGTTTGAATCTAATAAAAAATAAAAGTGTGAAACTATATAGTTTAGAATTAGAAAATATTTAGAGTAGAGTTTTAAAAAAAACTTCGAGGCCGGGGTTTCAAGAAAAAAAAAATTGAATCTAAAAATAAAAGAAATGTGAAATAATGGTTTAGAAAAAAAAAAATAGTGTAGAGTTTTTTAAAACTTGAAAAATACAGTTTTAAAAAACACTATATATAACGACTATTCTATCCAAACGCTCTATCGCGTTTGAAACCAACGTATTTTACAAAACTATGGTATTTATACTCTATACATATCTTATGTTTCTATTGATATTAAAGAGGAAAATTTTCTCTACCTGCATTTTTAGTTCACCTCTGCTTAGCGACAATGGTGAGGTTCTTCCATCATGTTCTTTCTAAACGGCCGATCACACCGTGCTCGTGGCTCGCAGCGTGACTTGAACTCATGATGTATTGTGATACGTGCTAGGACAACTTCGTGTCTAGTGATGATAGGGGAGTCGTCGTATACATGACAAGCTAGTTGTGATGTAATGGAAGCAAGGTGAAAACGATATAGATATCGGCCGTAGAAACCATCGGCTTAGCTTGTACTCGAAAAGAACTTGTTTGCAATTTTACTTCAATAATCCTACAATACCTCATGTATCTAATGTTGTGTAGATGGGAATAAAGCGAGATGATTTGTCTTCATGACATAGATGGCTTAGAGACGACTATGACCGCTCAATAATCCTACAATACCTCATGTATCTAAAAATAATGTTAGAATTGAAGGAATACATCCCTTTTATGTAAATAACTTGTTTGGTTGGCAAATGGAAGAAACTAAACCGATATTTGTCTTGTTGCTAAAGGAAAAGAAAAGAGGAAGATACACTAAGAAAGTAACTAAAACCCAACAAACCAATGTGGAGCTAGTAAAGTCTAGAATTGTGTAGGGCTTGAATTGGGTGTAATAGAGCTAGGTAGTGTATAGTTGTTGTGAGTTTATAGAAAAAATTCAACAGGTCATCCATCGTTTCTCTAGCCATCAAGATCCTTCCCCTTGCGTGCTCACACTGCCTGACCAACTTGAGAAGCTGATAGGACAAGTCCCCCTTGCCACCGACAACGTTTGCGAGAAAGTGAGACCAACGTTACGATCACTTGCTCTAAATAGAACCGTCGACAAACAGGTCAACAATTAGTGGATAAAAAAAGAAGAAGCCACACTCTCCTCACACCATGAAGGGCTCAAAAAACCTTATAGGAAAAGATAGAAGTAGAGGCTTTGATATGATGGCACTTGTTAAAGTTGCTTTAAACCAAACCTCTTATAGTCTAATACCATTAACTAGCATGTGGTCCCATGAAACATGGCCCGTGCATCATAAGCAAATGTTTTGTAAAGGTTCTAACAAACTCTAGGAGAACAATTTCACCATTATGTATTCAAATGTCTAGTACTATCATGTACTCTATGCAATTTCACCCAACAACAAAAAAGCTAACCGCTTCATGACCGAACTCAGGGCTTCCCCAACGCAGTGATGTGGCGTGCTGCCCCGTTGTCCACATTTTCACCCAGTCTCCATGTCACAACAGGTAGTGGCCTTGCAGCATGTCAGAGGCTCTTGCAGGGAGTCGATGGCTTCACCTTCTAAAAGCTGCAAACAGCACGCAAGCAGCACGCCGAGCAGCGTTGCTACAAGGGAGCCACACGGAGGTGACGCACGCCCGAACAGACACGGATAAAGTAATCCACGTTCTAGGCCCGACAAGGACAGACGTCACTTGTAGCCTGCGTTGGGAATTTTAATAGCCCAAATCAGCGATTCCGATGTGGCTTGGGCCTTTAGCTTGAAGCAGTACATGAGTTATGGCCCGCGTTGGGGAAGCCCTCACGGAACCGTAAAGACAAACCACTAAAGCTAAAAAGAGTAGCTTGTACCGATTGAAGTCACACAAAACCGTAAGACAAACCAAAAGTCTGTCCGAAACAAACCAAAGTATGACATGCGAAAAAATGGCTTCTACCAACTCCTTTATCCCTAATTATTAGAAAACTACTTACTATACTTTTTTCTAAATAACTTTTTTTTGGACAACACCTTTTCTAAGGGTTATTTGGTTTCAGGCCATTACAATTTTCACTTATTCGAAACATGCCATTACAATTCGTGATATGGGAAGCATGCCATTGCAATTTTCTCCACCGCTGAAATATGCCATTGGATACGTATGTAGTGTATTTGAGCCCACCTGCAGGCCCACGTGGCATACGACGCACCGTATGTCGTCTGTATCCCGTTGCTAGTTAAACGTCCGTGACTGTCCGTCACTGCCATCGATCCCGTCCTTCTCCTCTGTCTCTCTCGCTCCCTCAGCTCAGCTCGAACCCTAGCCCAACGGGAGGCGGCGGCGCGGCTGTGGAGGCCCGGCACAGATTCGACGCCAGCTGTGACTTGCGGCGCGGCGTGCGGGATGAGCGCGAGCTCCAGCGCAGCATGCAATCGAAGGGTGCAGTACCCCCTACTCGACTGCCCCCATTGCCATGTGCCTCTGATCTGAATCATCAGCCAGCAAGAGCACTCCAAGGACATCCCATTCGTGAAGTGGCCAAACAACGTAAAGGTAAGCATTTGTCAGCTTTATTTCTTCTTCTTTTTTTTTGTTTCAATTGAACTAATTTGGGATTCGCAGGGTGATCCAACGACTTGTGGATTTATCTGTTCAGAGGATCAGTACGCCTCCTGGTTTCTTCAGCAAAAACAGAAGCATATGCAGGCTCAGTAGCCCTTCATTCAGCATTTAGGGACGGTATTGGTGATTCCAATCAACAGCTGCGTGAGATGAAGGAAACACTGGACCGTGTAGTTGAAGATGTACGCATACTGAAGTCAAAAATTGGAGACAAGCAATTAGTTGGAAATAGGAAAATGCAGATTGTGTTGGATGTTTCTGTTGTAGTAGGTGTCCTCGTTGGTGTATTATTAGGCGTAGTTCTTGCCCAGATGATGAAGTGATTGTAATGCAGTCTTTGAAATGAATGAATGGATGAATGTTGCCAAATTTTGCTATGCATTGTGCTATCATTTTTTTCTTTTTTTTAAAAAAAAAGGCAAGAGTTTCAGCAGCATCTTGCCTTCTTTTTTAGAACATTTTGACAGCAGACAACATAATAGTGAATACATAATAGAGTTCAAACTCAATTTCAGAACCAAGTTGGCATCAATACATACACAATATAGTAACAGCAGTAACTTAGGAGTGGCACAATACGGTTCTTAGTGCTGCCTCATTACATAGTGGAGTTCAACAGGTACCAACAGAAGTGGCACATTACATAGTAGAGTAGTTCTTAGTCTCAAGTCATTACAAACCAGCTAGTCCAACTAAATAACCAAAAGCTGCCCATATACTGGCACATTATGGCATAAGTCACTGGTCATTAAAAACCAGCTGCCTGTATCTGCTGAAGCTGCTGGCAACCACTGCTGGTGGTGGATTAGCTTGTGCCTTCATCAGTTTCTTCTTCATCGGGGTCTTTTTCTTATTATTTGGTGCACTCTTCTTCAGAGCTTTCTTTGTCTTAGGCTCTGAAGGTCCAGGAACAGCTTGATTTGTCCTCTTCCTGCAATTGGAACACAAGTTTTGTTTAGTCCATTAATAGGATAGTTGGAAAAAGGAATTACATGTTAGAGTTTCTGTACCTTTTTTTAGACCCTTGCCCTATCTCTCCATCGTCCCCTAGCTCTGCAAGCTTGCATGTCTTCTGAAAATGGCCAAACCCACCACATCTTTTGCACCAAACCTTCTTTTTTGTGGATCTCAGTTCCATGTGCCCTCTAATTCTCACAATTTTTGGTCTGCCAGGTCTCCTTCCTAATAAAGAAGGGTACACTTTGAAGCCAAGGTCCACATGAGGCCACTCTGATCTATCTGGTATAGGTTCAATCCTGTCTGCATAAGCTGCCCTAAATCTTGCCACTGAGTAGTACTCATGCACAAAATCTTCATAAGCTGCCCTAAATCTCTACCTGCATTGTCTTTCCACAAATAAAATAGAACTATGAATTACTATACCACAAGTAACTACCTGTATTGTCTTTCCATCATGTAATCTGGATGCATGTATGCGCCAAGGACAACGCTCTGCTTTGCACTTTGCAATAAACCTTGTTTTGTCGGTTTTAGTATCCTTGAACTGAAATCCTTTCTTCATAGCATGGTGCACCGATAGCTTTCCCGAATGCTACAATATCGGGAAACAATTCTCCCTTCACAATCTTGGGATTCTCTGGATCATGGATAACATGGATCTCTTCGGGTCCGCATCGCTGACCTCCCGCCTCAACAGAATAGCATCGGCATTTTCATAAACATGAACAGGGAGGTGGACCGCTAGATGGATCGCTAGATGGTCGTGCACCGCTAGATGGTCGCACCTTTGCTAGATGGCTGTGTACGAGGTAATTCCAAGTACATTGCCTCATCATCATAACCAACATACTCTTCAAGATTGTCAAAAATGTCCACCACAATGTCAGCTCAAGTTCAACCTCAACTCCGGCCTCCAAGGGAACCAGTTCATTCTTGATGATCGATTTGGGATGACAGCTGATTTGGGATTAGATGGCTAAGTTGTAGGCTGCTAGAGCAAATGTCAAGAAAGCATACATAAAGGCTCCAGTTCATCAAATTCATCAACATGGGAAACAATTACTATTGAACACTCCTACAATAATTTGGCATTTCATCCGATCCTTATACATGTCAAACATTTCATCCATCCGCAGAATCGGTTTTCTAGTCGACATCTTTAGACAACCTTTTTGTCAAAGAACCAAGTATCTCGCACACACCGGTTAGGAGACCATTTGACAAAGATCGTTCAATCTGGTCATCGGCAACTCAAAGGAAAACGAGCCTATCTCCACATCCCACTTAATCACCACGACCCTTTGTGTAAGTTTTTCTACCCAGAGAGAGTCGGTGGTAGCGAATCCTTCCAATTTGATTTCTAGCGCAAAGCGGTGGAACCCTAGAATCATTCAAAACCCATCAAATTGAGGACGCAAAATGCATAAATCGTTCCCCAATCGACTCAATTCGCACCTCGGGAGGGAGAACCGACCAATACCTTTCGTTGTTGACGGCCAACCGCGCCCCGCTGCCGCCGCCGTCCATCCGTGGCGAGCCGCGGCGGGTGAGTCGACCATTGACTCGCCCGTCACTCCATCGTCGGGCCGCCCGTTCTTCCTGGCTCTCCACAGCCGCCCCGTCTCCACAAACCGCCCCGCCCAAATCGCCGCGGTCGCCTCCCTAGGGTTAGGGTTCGAGCTGAGGAAGAAGACTGAGAAGAGAGAGAGAGAGGACGGGAGTCGTTTGCGAGCGAGAGGAATAGACGGCGCGGTGACGGATGTTTAGCTCCGGCGACGGGATACAGACGACATACGGTGCGTCGTATGCCACGTGGCCTGCGCAGGGCCCAAATACACTACATACGTATCCAATGACATATTTCAGCGGTGGAGAAAATTGCAATGGCATGCTTCCCATATCACGAATTGTAATGGCATGTTTCGAATAAGTGAAAATTGTAATGGCCTGAAACCAAATAACCCTTTTTTCTAAATAACTCTAACTTTGAAGCTGAAGCTACCTGCACTAATCCTTCGGGCGAAGAGATAACGATTAATACGGTGGGGGGTGTGTAGTGTGGACTACTTGAATCGTGACGTCTCACCAAAAGAAAAGCACGGAAAAATAAAGGGTTATTTGGATATAGGCCATTACAATTTTCCGACTTCTGAGAAACGCCATTGCAATTCTTGTTATCGGAGAAACGCCATTACAATTTTGAGACTCACTCAAACTCACCATTGTCTACGTTTGGATCGTATATGGGCCCACCTGCAGGTGTATTCGCGTACACAGACGAAACGATCGTCAAATTCCCGTCCTCCTCCGTTACTCTTTTGTCGGTGCCTTCTATTTCTCCCGTGACCATCGAATCGATCCGCATCCTTCCTCGTTCCCCATACCCGTTCCCCACTCCTTCGACGAACCCTAGCGGTCGGTCGGATGGCGGTCTTGCGGCGGCCCGAAGGTGGCGGCAAGAGCGATTGAGGGCGGCCGCTGGAGCGATTGAGGGCGGCTGGCGGGGTTGGTGCAGCGCGGCCGGATTGGGCGGGCGGGCGGCAGGGTTGCAGCAGGCGTCGGGAGAACCCAATGCGTTGAGACAACGAAGCAGGCGATGGGGGCTGGGGATTTGGCGCTGTCGGCAGCGACAGGGGAAGCCGGCGGCGGCATTGCAGTAGGCGACGACGACAACAGGTATAATATGCACTGTTCTCAACGTTCAGTCCATTCATTTTGTTGGGATTTGATTGATTGTTAGTGTAGATGTACGCCTTTACTTCATTTTACCCTTACAATTTCATCTCCGTTAGGTTGGAGATGTTCTTGCTAGAGGTCAAAGTCGAAGGTTTCACTTCCAATGGCTCTGATGGGAGGAAATCTTACACAAAGGGATCTGTTTTTAAGTGGAATGTCCAGTTTGGGAGTTTAACACTAGAGTTCCTGCTGACTAGTTTGTCTAAGGAGCTAAATTTATCTTCTGCTCAGACACCTACAGTGTGGTTCTATGACAGAAGATTGCATGACAATGTCAGGTTATCTAGTGAGATTCAGATGATTGATATGTTTCAAATGTACAAGGAGGAGATGAGGTGTCAGGTTGTAGTTGGTGTGTTTGACAATGCTGATTTTGATGCATTGGAGCCTCTTTGTGCGGTTCCTCCTGATGTAGAGTTAGGCAACCTTGATGCTAACATGCCTACTGAGCCAACTAATATTGCAATTGTGCCTACAACCGAGTCCATTGTTGCTGATGATGACATTTCAAAGGCAGCTGATCTAGACTTAGATAGAGAGCCGGATATGTTTGATAATGATGAAGAATATGTTGGAGTGAATGATGAGGCTCAGTATATTCCGAGTGCCAAATGCACAGGCACCTAGGAATGCACAGGAAGCTGATGGCAATGCACAGGCATCTGAAAATGCTTTTGGTGCAGATTTTGTTAATGATGATAATGTTCCTATTCTTGATGAGGCAGAGGTTGGTGATGAAGACCCTCTTCATGTTGAAGTTCTACATGATCCAAAGAATCCAAAAATCGAGAAGGGGGAGCTATTTCCTGATATTGTTTCATTCAGGAAAGCCATAAGGCATTGGGCCATTGTCAAGGGGTATGAGTTTGCACACGGGGTCCGAAACAGACAAGTCAAGATTCATTTGCGAGGTGTGCACACCCTACGTGCCCTTGGCGGATACATGCTTCTACCATTTTTGACAAGAAAACTGCACGGGAGATCACGACCACCTTATTATGCCTTTTACTTGTTCATTTGTGTTATTGAGTTATTGTCATGTGTCTTTTTCGGATCAAAGTCTTACCTGAAGAGCACAACCGTCCTACCACCAAGCTTCAAGTAGGTAGAATGGCCAGCCCGGGGTTGGTGTCTTTGATAACCTTGGGGAATGGGTCAAGCGTAACCCAAATAAGAGCGCCAAGGAGGCTAGAAAAAAAGTTGCGGGGTGATTTTGGCATACGGCTCAAGTACTCAAAAAGCATGGTCGTGGGGCTACAAACAAGCTCTAAACCAGGTTCATGGTAAGTATGATGAAAGCTTTCAACTCCTTTTCAATTGGGCTGCACAGCTTGAAATTAGCTCTCCAGGAAGTAGAGTGAACATAGAGTTAACTAAGGTTGGTAAAAAGCATAGGTTTAAAAGAATATTTGTTGCTCTGAAGCCATGCATTGATGGCTTCTTAGCTGGTTGTAGACCATTCATTGGTGTAGATGCATCTGCTCTGAATGGGAAATATACTGGACAGTTGGCTTCAGCAACTGGGGTGGATGGCCATAATTGGTTATATCATAGTGCATCCTCCTTTGCTTGGTAGAGGAGCTGGTAGGCCTAAGATTGTGAGGATAAGGGGCTGCACGGAACAACAGGCCAACATGAAGAAAGTAAAGTGCAAAAGATGTAAGGGATTTGGTCACTTTGAAAAGACATGCAAGTTGCCCATGGTGGGTGAAGATGGTGAGACAGCAAAATCAAATAAAAGGTAAAGAGCATTACCATTTCATTTAGTTTTTCATTTACTTGAGTTCTAACTATGTCATCTCGTTTTATTAGGAAGAGGCAAGATGAAGGTGGTGTCGCTGGGACATCTAAGAAGCCCACTAAGAAGAAGACACCTAAAAAGAAAAAAACTCCTAAGAAGAAGAAGACCCCACTGAAGACCAAGCAAAATAGAGATGCAAGTGCTCCTCCAGTGACAGTGGTTCGAAGCCTCCTGGATTTCCTGAATTAAGGAAAAGATTAATTGTGGTGGTCTGTCATTTTGATGCCTGTAATACAAGTTGGGTGACTCAACTTTTATGCTTGTATGGCTGTCATTTTGGTGCTTGCTTGTAAAATATGTTGGTAGCCTGTATGGCTTTCGAACTTGTAGTAGCTTGTATGGCCTTCCTGAACTAAAAGTCCTATATGGCTGTCCTCAACTTGTAGTAGCCTGTATGGCTGTCCTGAACTTGTAATTTTTTTCTAATTTTTCTAGTTGAACTACTTCTGCTACCTATCAAATGTGTGTGCTGTGAGGGCATTTGATCCAAGTTACCTGTCAATTTATTTTGGTAAATGTGTGTGCTGTGAGTGCACTTGATCCAAGTCTACACTGTCAATTTTTTTTTGGTAAATGTGTGTGCTTTGAGTGCATTTGATCCAAGTCTACCATCAAATTTTTTTTTAAATGTGTGTGTGCTTTGTGAGTGCATTTGATCCAAGTCTACCCATCCAATTTTTTTGGTAAATGTGTGTGCAATTCAAACAAAGGTGTTGTGAGTGCATTTCAGACAAGGTACATGTAAAGTTGAGGTGCTCAGACACAATGTATCCCATGTAAAGCATAACAAAGATAGATAATAGTGCATTGTTGTCATTGCATTACAAGGTCATAGCTACCATACATCAGTGACATACATGAGAAACAACACAGACGAGGGCTTTTCACTTCCACATTACAGCAACAATGCAACCAAGAACAACACCTACAAGTAATGTTCCTAAGACGGAATAATCGATCACAATCTGAGCTTCTTGGGCTCAACCAGCGCCACCTTTGGCTCTCCAAGCTGCTGGAGCTTCAGTGCCTTGACATCGCTTAAACCTTTGGTTTTCCAAGGCCGAACCAGCGACCCTCATCCCGCTCTTCTACCCGCAGCCCCCGCACCGCCGTGTTTCGGCACCTCGCTCCCCCTGCATACGCCAGGTTGTTCACCCCCAGCGCCGCCGCGCCGCTTCGCCTGGGCCGCTTCGCCCTTGACTAAGCTGCTGCCGGGCAGCATCGGCCGGCGCCCGCCCGCCAGCCGCCGCCCGCGAGTGGGGAACGGGACGGGGAACGAGGGAAGGATGCCGATAAGGCGGGGAACGAACGGGGCCGAGAAATAGAAGGCACCGACAAAAGAGTAATGGAGGAGGGGCGGGAATTTGACGATCGCTTCGTCTCAGGTATGCGTAATACACCGCAGGTAGGGCCATATACGATCCAAACGTAGACAATGGTGAGTTTGGAGTGAGTCTCAAAATTGTAATGGCGTTTCTCCGATAACAAGAATTGCAATGGCGTTTAAGTCGAAAATTGTAATGGCCTATATCCAAATAACCCAAAAATAAAACAAAGAGCCGGAGCCGCGACTCATCGGCCATGGCGAAGCCGACGGCGGCGGGGAGGAAGCCCTCTGCGGCGCCGACCGTCGCACTGACACTGGCTCTGTCCCTGGCCTCGGCTGGCCTCCTCTTCCTCCTACTCCGCCTCTCTCCCTCTTCCCCGTCCCCCACCGCGCATCCGCACCGCCGCCTCCGCCTCCGCGCTCGCGCGCACGCGCACGCGCACCACCACCAGATCCCATTCGACCCTGTCGTCGCGGACATCGAGCGCCGCATCGAGGACCGCGAGTGGGAGCGCCTCGCCGCCGCGGGGCTGCACGCCCCGGGCATGGAGGCGGCGCCGGTCCCAGAGGATCTCATCGACGGCGAGGCCGACGCCGGCGAGGACTACATCAACGACGACGCGCGCTTCAACGTCACGCTCCGCGTGGAGGCGCTGTTCCCAAAGATCGACGTCGACCCTGCCGATGGCGCCGTCACGGGCGCCGAGCTGGCCGCGTGGAACCTCGCGAATGCGCGCCGGGAGGTGCTGCACCGCACCGCCCGGGAGCTCGAGCTGCACGACCGCGATCACGACGGCCGCGTCGCCTTCGGCGAGTACGAGCGGCCCAGCTGGGCCTGGCGTTTCGACGGTAGGTACATTTTACATATATATAATATGTATGTACGATTCCAGCAGTCTATGTTTGATTCTTCAGTGAGGTTTGGATCTTTGCACTAAATTTGGAAGTTGGTTGGATACTCGTAAATCGTAATCTAGCAACGAGAGCTGGTAGGTAAGCTCTGAATCTTGGTGCCAAGATTTGTTTCACCACGTCCTGTTGTTGGATTTGGGGATTCATATGCTGATTTGGGGATTCATATGCTGATTTTTAGGCCACATTGTGATGTACTTTTTACATAACGGAAATATGGTTATGGGGGTGTTTGGATCCATTGCCATTTGTTTGGTGCTAAAGTATTTAGCCCATATTGTAAGATTTGGGACACTTTTAGCACTCCTTTTAACACTCCTGTTTGGATCCCCATGGCAAAAATGGCCTGAAAATGAAGTGCTAAAGTTTAGCACTGGGATCCAAAATGTAAATAACCCGCCTTTGCTAGTCCTTTTTGCTATGTATTCTTCGCCACCTTGAAGCCAAGCAATTGAACTTTCAGTTATAACTGCTATTTTAGACTTTTAGTAAGATATCCTGGAAAATCCTTGCATTATAATTTTGCTTACATGTAATACTTCAAATTGACCATTTTTCAAATAAATGAATGAGGTCTGCTGCATATAGTTATAAGAAATGTGGATCCTTTTCCAAGGCCCCTATGCCTGAATTATACTCCCTCTGCTCCAAATTATAACACTTTTTGGCTTTTCTAGATACATTGGTTTTACTATGTATCTAGACATAGTGAGTATCTAAGTTCATAGCAAAAGCTATGTACCTATAAATTCCAAAATGTCTTATAATTGGGAAAAGGAGGGAGTAGCAAATATGTATATATTTTTAATCCCTAGTCTTCAATTGGGACTTGGGAGCTGCACCATTTGTGGCAACTGGGAACCTTTATAGTCTCCCGTGATGTAAACATATGCCTTTGTGAATTATCACTAGTATTTTTCCTTGAAACTGTAATTATGATTTGTATGCTCATATGAATGTTACTCCAGATCAGTGCCTATGTAGTGGCATGACATAAGCTGCAAGTGATATTGCTACCAAGTTGGGAGTTCTGATAAATTTTCAATATACTTGAATTGTGCATTTTAGATGTGTTTGTGGTGTCAACTAATAGACATTGAATTTCCAGTTTTCCATATGTGTTGAACAAAGATTCAGTAAATACATAACAGCTTGAATAGTTGTCAACTAGTCACATGGATTGACCAAGTTGTATACATTACATGAGATGAAAAAGTTTAGATGTGTGTAAATACCAATCTAATAGAAAATAGTCCCATTTATGTATGGATCATAACTCAGCAAGAAATGGTATGTGATTCTGGAAAGAGTTCAATAGGCCACAACCTGCAATGTCTAAATCATCACATACATACCTTAGTTCAGCACTAAGCCTCGTCTATGTCCAGATCATAACTCAACTAATGATGGAGTGGGATGGTGGAAGGAGGAGCATTTTAGTGCTGCAGATATGGATGGTGATGGCTTTCTAAATCTTACTGAGTTTAATGAGTATAACTTCTTCTCTGATCACTCATTTTCTAAACCGCTTGTTTTCTTATCCAACATTTATTAGTTTGCCTTTCTGCCTACAGCTTTTTACATCCAGCTGATACAACCAACCCAAAGCTAATACATTGGTTGTGCAAAGAAGAAGTCAGGTACAAGTTTTCCCCTCTAAACTTTTCCGTTACATGTTTGTATTTGAGTCCATTGTCTTGCCTTATCTTAGCAGTATTATTTCAGTTCTGTTCAAGAACAACAGTGATTGAAGTGTTTATTTTTCTTCTATTTCAATGGAACTAAATTAGATGTTCCCTTACCAGAAGTAGAGATTATAACAATAGCTATAAATAAAAGAATAATAATTCTGGGGTGCTCTGCTTACCAGGTGCCACACAGCGTTTATTCCATGATGTAAATTATGCACGCGACACAGTAACTGATTATCCATAGAGTTGACTAAGCAATTCATGTGAGGTTTAGCAGTAATTTGAAACTATAAGCATCCACATTTCTCATATGGCTGTGGTTGAGTTCATTTGGTTAATAACATGATCTTTTAACGCAAATCGCTTCCTGTGCTATTCTATGTTTACAAAAAGAATCAAATCAAATTCTACATGGTACATATAATCAAGGAATTAATATTTTGATTCTCGTTGACTATTTAATTCCTCCCATTTCTCATATTTTGATGTTGATACTACATAAGCATGTATTGGCTTCCAAGTCACATATTTTAGTGTGCTATTCTTTAGTGTTTAGTGGAGCACACAGCCAGATCAGATTATGGCTACATATTTCAGATGCTTTATATGACATTGTTAAAATCTTAAATTTTTATATTCATTTTGTCAACTATGTAATGCTGCCACGAGCTTTATTTAGAAATTATGGGTAGTCAAACGAGGCTCTGGGCCTTAATTGGAAGATATCCCTATGAAGGATCTATGCTATTTCTTACTGGGTTCGATCCCATTTTTGGATGTAAATGCAGTAAGTATAACATTTCTGAAGATGTAGCTGATATCATTTTTTTAAGAATCATAAATTCCACCAAGCTACACTGGCATCCAATCAAACTTCATGCATCAATTTTGGATTGTCCAAATTATTTGCAATGGCATACCATCTAGTACCAATACAAGTTAATCTGATTGAAATGGATAGTTTTATTAATTCTGTCAGAATTATGTTGCTGTTTGGAGCTGCACAGCTAGCCATTCTAAGATATCATTTAAGATGAATTGTGTCACTATTTAGGGAAAGAGATAAAGACAATGATGGAAAGCTCAATTTCCAAGAGTTCTTCAGTGGATTATTTTATTCAATTCGACACTATGATGACGAAGGCATAACAGATGACACTGGTGGATCTGATGCACCAGCTAAAAAGTCATTTTCACAGCTTGATCAGGATAATGATGGGTAAACATTAAAATTTTCAGCGTTTTATAAGTTGTTTCTATGCATTTAAGGAAGATCCTCTCTGACTGACATGGGACGGTTTTCGCCATTTTGAAGGTTCTTATCAGCAGATGAGCTAAAGCCTATAATTGATAATCTCCATCCGTCAGAACACTTCTATGCCAAGCAGCAAGCTGACTATGTAATATCTCAGGTAACAGCCAGCTGCATCTTGCTTATAGGAGAAGTTGATATCCCTTTGTCTCTAATTCCGCCATTATGCACTATGGATTCTGGGCTTAATTTTTTTTTTTCTAATGTTTGGGAACAGCTTGATCTTATTTATCATGATAAGCTTCACTTTGTGCTGAAAAATGAATCTTCTAGCATATTATGTTTTTCTTGGTAGACTTCGATAACTTTTACTTGCTAATAACCTTTTTTCTACAACTATGTAGGCTGACACAAAACAAAGATGGACAGTTGAGCATGAACGAGATGATTGAGAACCCCTATGTCTTTTACAATGCTTTATTCACAGAAGATGATTATGGCTTTCATGATGAGCTCCGTTAGTTCCTTAATCAAGTAAGGGCACAAACCTGTACTCTGTTCTGCTTTCTGCATTTGCCAGCTTTCATTTGCCCACAACTTGGCATTCTGTAGCAGCACAAAGCTGTATGGAATCGGCCACTGTAGGAAGTCGGAACTCGGAAGACTGTTATGCACTGCTGAGATCATCTCAGTGGCCTGTCTGAATTCATCCACCATCTGATGGTACATCACTTACCTACCTCTTAGATTTTTTTTTTTTGATAATAACTATCTCTTAGATTTAAGCCTTGTATATTTATAACCTGGGCGGTTTTTGTTTCTTGACAGGTGATTCCATGTAAAAACAAGCATGTTTTTAGATGCACCTGCTGTAGAAGCTTATGTTCTTTTGTAGCCTTTAGCCCTTTTCTAGTTTATTTTTTAATCGTATATGAACGGTGAGGAGTGAGGATGTGAGTGAGTTTTGGTTCTTTCATTTTTTGATACAAAAAGCTTCTATCAGAATCGCAATTTGTAAAACCATACAAAACCAGGAAGTTGTTACTGTAAGCCATGAATTGCCCATCCTGAATTTTAGCTGTAAAGATTGTGCAAATCTCGTTAAATCTGCCACATTCATACAAATTCTTCTACTGAAGTTGTATCTGCAATACGACAACACCTTCACCGGCTGTTCAATACGTGCAATCTTGTTCACCATCTATATTTACATTACATATATATATATCCTATATATATGCTCACTATATGCAAATTATATGAATATATATAGAAGTAGAAATTACTACAGACAAGAAGACACGCCGTGGTACCATCACGTGACCCCAACAGTGGCAGTCTCAGTCCCTCCTGATGGCCCTGAGCTTGACGCCGTGGCGGAAGGCAAGGACGAGGTCGAAGTCGAACTGGATGGGCGACTCCATGGCCGGCGAGTGTCGGAACGTGTACCGGCGGTAGAGCTCGGCCACGGCGAGCTTCACCTGCTGCAGCGCGAACTTGTGCCCGATGCACGCCCCTCGGCCCGACGCCGAAGGGGATGTGCGCGTACGGGTGGCGCGTCCGCTCCTCCCCGCCTCCGGCGCGAACCGCTCCGGCCGGAACTCCTCCGGCTCCGGGAACTGCGCCGCGTCCCGGGCCAGCACCCCCGGCGCCAGCCACACGTACGCGCCCTGCCGTGCAGACGAAGCAAAAACCTTTCGTTACGTTTGTTTGCTGCAAGCGGTCCAACTGGCTGACAGCATGAAGCTCGATCAGATCGCCGGCGGCGCCGCGTTACCTTTGGGAGGACGTAGCCGCCGATCTCCACGCGCCCGAGGTCTGCCTGGCGATGAGCGGCGAGACGAGGTGGAACCGCATGGCCTCCTTGATGACCTGTTCGAGGTAGGGGAACCGGCTCTGGAGCTCATCGGCGTCCGGCGCGCGTCCGTCGCGCGGCGCGAAGCCGTCCACCTCCCGGAGCAGCTTCTCCTCCACGCGCGGGTGGCACGACACCAGGTACACCACCGACGACAGCGTGAACGCCGTCGTCTTGGTGCCGGCGATGAGGTGCTCGTACGCAAGCGCGCGGACGTGCCTGTCCGCCAGCGCGAAGTCCTTGGCGCCGCGGCCGTTCTCCATCGCGTCCAGCAGCGCCGCGATGAAGTCCAGCGGGCGGCGCCGTCGCGGTCGCCGTCACCGCAACGCCGGCGCGTGGCCCGATCTCGCCGCCGGCCGGCTATGATCGCGTCGATGCGGGAGCACAGCCGGCGCTCGTTCTCGTTCATCTTGTAGTCCGCCGTGCCGGGCACCCGCCGCCGTAGCAGCCGCTTGCACGGCGTCTGGACGCACGGGAGGAAGAGCCCAAGGATGGTGGACAGCGAGCTCGACAGGTCCATCTTGACGAACTCCATGGACAGCTTGTACTCCTTGAGGAACTCCCTGACGTTGTCGTCGCCCTCGCCGCCTTCGGCCTCGCTGCCGCCTGCGGCATTCTTTGACAGGCCGAACTCGATGCCGAACGCCGTCTTGCCGATGATGTCGATGGCCATCCGGAGCGAGAGCTGGCAGAAGGGGATGCAGTCTTGGTCCGGGCAGCCGGCGATGTTGGCCACCAGTATGTCCACATACGACTGCATCACTGGAATGAGCCCGGCAAGCCGCGCAGGCTGGTAGAGCGGGGACCACTGTGCTCCTCATCGCCGACCATGTTGAGTCCCTGACATCATATGAGTAAGCTCACTGACTCAATCAACAAATCCATGCTTTTCAGACAACAAATTTTATTCCATGCCTTCTATCTGAACATTCATTCGGTTCAACAGCAACTAGCAGCACCTGGTGAGGAAGAGGGCGTCCTGGTGCAGGGAACCGATTGATGGCGGCGGGGTGCTCCGATTGCGGATGTCCTTGAACTTCTTGATGCCAACCTCCTTGCACAGCTCGGCATTGGCCACGATCACCAGTGGCTGCCTTCCCATGTGAAACCTGCGCATGGTGACCATGGTTACTTCTCCTCTATGCATTAGATCTGTAGAGCCTTTAACAACTCAGGAGGATTACCTGAAGATTGGACCGTACTCCTTGGCAATGGCACGGAAAACGTCTGGCCCATTCTTGGCAAGAAGGTGAAGATGGCCTATGGGGAATCTGGTTGGAGGCCCTGGGACTCTCCTCACACTCCACAAGGGTGCATAGAAGTATATCAGAAATATGCTGAACAGGGACAGAAAAGATACGAGCACCAGGACAGGTACGCTTTGGTGACAAACAGTGTCAACTGTGAGTGCAGCAGCATCACAACTGGTTGTAATCTCCATGAGAGAAGCTTGGACACTGGCAAGTGTGGAAGAGAGGAGCTGCCTGGTTGCTCAGAGTTTTGGTGTCCGACTGATGTTTCTTGTGCCAATTTATAAAGGGTGAGGAGAATAGTATCCGATGTTGTCCTCATGTTTGTAGTCATCAGATCATGCTGTTCCAGTCGATCTGCGCCATACGATGAATATTATCAGAGGAATCACATGCTGCATATGACAACACATCAGCAGTCGATCTGTTACCAGTCCAGAGGTTTCTGTCACAACATGTCAATCAACGCTATCGTCCTCTGATTTTTCATTCCTGTGATCAATTCTATGATGCATTATCAATCACGGATTGTTACAGCAATTATTTACATACGGTGGCTATTTACTTCTGATTTACTGTTTTTTTTAATCTTTGACAATGCCTGATTAATTAACTTTTTCTTGTAATTCAGTTCATATATACTCAGTTCTGTTGCATAATCAATGTTCTAAACATTGGAGGGAATTATAAATTGGATTTTACTGCATGCACTGGTAGTCTGAAAGGGTCACAGGAACAACTGCAGCTATTTAGACCAGCAGAAGAAGCTGGTCACAATTTTATTACATTTATAATCAAATACTAGTAAAAGTCTTGTGCACGAAAAAGCAGATAAAGGTAAAAAAAAAAAAATAATAATATGCATGTGTCGGCATACAAAAACGGTGATTTGTTTCAGGACTGACTTCACCTAAGTAAGCCATACCAATTGAGTTCTATTCAAAATTATGAACCTGCAGCCAGCATATGGACGACAGCACAAACAGAATAAAGCACTAAGTTCTGGAGTTCTCCTCACATCATTTTCTCATGGAATTGGGGTCTGGTTATGGACTAGTCACTTCAGACACACTGTAAAGCACATGTCGCAATGACATCGGTCACACGATGGCGATAGTAACAAATCACATTGAAAGGAAGAATCAATTTGACCAGAATGATGCACTGATTCAGCCACTGTAATGTGTCCCAGAGATTCACACCATCTATTTCATGTGTTGGCCAATTCCAATCAAAATTGCTGTCTGATAATCAGTATATGAATGGAATAAACTTTCTAAGGATCTCCAGATTCCATATAGGACACTACGATTCTGACAAAACAGAATTGACACCACCATACTAGACTGGCAGGTATCTTTCAATCTTGTTTTTCTTGCTATGAGTTTGTACACTACAAAGCTCCCAATCCATCAGCTGAATAAACAGCAGCTGTAAACTTGAAACTAACAGGTTGTCCATGAATCATGACATGATAAATTTCGTAGTTACTAAAAAGTCAAAAATATGCTAGATGATAGCTACTGTTCGATGAAACAGTATGTTATATTCAGCTTTAAAAAAATCACCCTGATGATTATAATGATAGATAATTGTTTTCTTGCTATGAGTTTGTACGCTACAAAGCTCCCAATCCATCAGCTGAATAAACAGCAGCCGTAAACTTGAAATTAACAGGTTGCCCATGAATCATGACATGATAAATTTCCTAGTTACTAAAAAGTCAAAATTATGCTAGATGATAGCTACTGTTCGATGAAACAGTATGTTCTATTCAGCTTAAAAAAATCACCCTGATGATTATAATGATAGATAATGATATAACAAACTGGGTTTTTGAGGCAGAGGCGCAGAGCACCAGTCATGGTGTAGCGCAGGGATTTTTTTTTTCTTGGTGCTGTCTTTTCTTTGTTGCTTTCAAAACGTTTGACAAAACACATAGGCTCTAGGTACATTTTAGGTTAAGTGCAGAACTATGCAGTCAAGAAGACGAAGATGGAGAAGACTATTGAGCATAGAAAGAACAAGACATTTCAGAAGTTGCTCCAGCCTTCTCATTTCTTGAGGTAACTATCAGCCCTAGAAACTTCATATGACAGACTGGTGGTTTATGTATTGTCACTAATACTTCATCCTTGTTTAATTTTAAACACAGATGGCATGCATCAGTTACTACAGCTGATGAATATTTACTGGAAAGCCTGACAGAAGATATTTTGTAGGTCGTAGGCTGATAGGCTATACCAATATCCTCGAATATTCTTGGCCCCGCCAAAGTCAGAAATGTACCCCGAGCTACACAGTTTATTCCATTGGAAAATGTGAGTGAATGATACACGGACCACCAAAAGTGACTGAAGACCTGTCACTTTTTTGGGCCAACTTGCAAACGCACCACAATGACAACGATAATCATATATATTACATCATAGAGCTAAGTCATAGGGTCTTGTGAGCACCTCCTGATTGTGTACTACTAGTTCAAATTATATGCTGGTTGCCGTGGCGTGATACCTGGTTCCAGAACTGAGTGGAGTTGGTGATTCACAATTATTGAAACCAAGTTCACACGGCTAAATGTTGCAGTGCACTACTTCTGGAGCCTTTCTGATTGTGTAGTGATTTCAACAATGTAGTGCACTAGCACAATACAACACATCATTAAACCTGTAGTGCAAATCTCTTGATTGGATGATGAATTCTGTGGCTTTTGTTCATCAGTTTTGTGCCCCCCTCCCCCTCCTTGCAAGATCAGATTTGACGAGTACTGTGGGAGGAAAAGAATTAACATGACAAACCCCTAGCTGGCCAATTATTGTACCAAAGGGTTTGAACTGCTTCTGTTGCCCTTTTGCATGGTCTTTGGTGTGTAGTGTATTTTTTGCTCCTGAATTCTGCCTCTCCTTTTTTCTGACAGTGATGTGCAGAAAGCCGAGAAACTCTCATTTGGACGTGCAACTTGATTGCTCAGTGTTTGGAGATGGTTGGCTGGGCCGGCACAGCCTATGCAGGATGAGTCAATGGGTACATTTCAGTAGGAAGCTAGGTAGCTGGTGGGTTTGTACAGTTTATGTGGATACCAAGGATTCAGAGTTGATGACTGAAAGTGAAATGCTCTCATTTGTGTGTCGATCCTCACATCTGACATCTGTTTGGGCACTCTTGAATCGTTGTTTACCATCAGGTATTCAAGCCTGTAGAGTTAGATTCAGGAAGTGAAAGTGAAGACATGAGGAGTAATTGTTGGAGTAACCATTTGGGGGCCTTCTTGGCATTTCGCAAGGAATAGCAAAATCTCTCCAAATCCCACAAGAATGCTCCATTCTTAAAAGCGTCACTGGACCATCTGATCAGCAATTGTGCAGTCCGGAATGAGACAAGGAGCTATGAGCCTATGACAATCAGTTACCTACCTTTCAATAATAGTATATAGTGGGACAACAGTACCCCATGCTCGACCCCATTTGGATAGAAAAACTGGAATACTAAATGAACACAAAGTCTCCTAATCTATAGATAGCATAGAATCTCCTCTCTTAAAAGAGCGTTCAACAGGTAAAATCTAACAGGCTCATAGCCAATAGGTGTTCTAAAGTTGCCCCAGCATTGGCATCAATCTGGCAAGAGTACTTTCCTTTGGCTCTATTCATACTTTACATGACAGGTGCTCATCTACATGAGGTCCCCTAAGCCCTGTGCTACTAAAGATCCATCCTTTTTGGTCTTTGGATTTTCCTTGGCCTAATTATTCTCTTGTTCGTAGGGTGTCAGGGACAGGCATTAACAGACAAAGGTCACAGGAGAATCACTGCGTCATGTCAAAATGCTAATGATCTAGGTCCTCACAAAGTGTCAAGTGCTTGATTTGACTACCATGCACAGTGTCCCTCTTATTCTAGTTTATCATAGATGAATTACACACTGCCTTTGTCCCGAAAAGAAAGGCGATTCTAGTTTTATTCTTAGTCACACTATTTTATGTTTGACCAAATTTATGAAAAGGGCATCAACATATATGACTTCAAATAGGTATGGAAACATATTTCATACTTATTTGGCACTATAAATAGCTGGACGTTTTTTACATAATATTTATATAGTGTTTGATTTAAGAAATAACTCTTTCTAGACAAGTTGGTGCATCGTGAGTCCATTCTGCAAATTTGATGGAATGACTTCGTTCCCTATACTATTATTACTAATTCTTAACTTGTGAGAAACAAACTGAGCCCATTACTTTGTATTAACCAACAGAAAAGTAAGAAGTGAGAAGACGATGAATTAACCATTTCTCAAACAAACACTTTTCGATGGAGGTAATAACATGAATAGTAAATTTCAAGCAACGTCAAAGTGGAATTTAAGAGAAATTAATTAAATAAATATAAACTATTGTCAGATTATTATTGTTTCTTACTATGGGACTCATGTTGCTGCCAAAGTTTTCAGAGTACGCCTGGAAGATCAGAAATTCAGCATGTCCATAAGGGAACCAAAATAGTAATGAGAAGTAGAGGGATTCAAACCAAAACAGTCACGATTCATGCATTTGTTGAGAGAACCCAACAACAACATGTAATAAAAAGGAGAGGGATTCAAGCCAAGCCACTCACAATTGATCTGTCTTGCAGCACAATTCGGCGGAGACAATGTACGACATCAGCAGGACGACGGGCGGGCGGCGGTCCTCCTTCACGACTACCTCTAACCGATGCTACTGCCGACACGAGGCAAATCGACCGCGCGGCCGGCGAGGTAGAAACCGGCGGCGTCGCCGGGCGAAGCCGGAAGAGGTGACGGGCGTTGATGGAGGAGGGAGGAACAGAGGAAAGCGACTCATCCCCGCCATGAGGGTCCACTCGCCGTGGTCCTCGATGTTCTCCTCCCAACCTCAACTCCGGCGGCGGTTCCGTCACCCTCGCATGCCTAGCCGCGACGACTCCTCGATCGCTGGCGAGTGTCGCTGTCCCCGACTCTCCGCTCGGTAGCTCCCAAATCCCCCGAGCGACCATCCTCGGCGGTTATTGATCTAGTGTGAACTGCACCTCGAAATCTCAATTTCTTTTTATGATGATTTATTATTTGAGCGTTTATGCCTTCAATTCAGAGAGCCATGCTTAGGATAAGGACTCAAATGCAAGTGGATGGTTCAAGGGTGGATTTTCTACTGTTGTCTCCAGAAGCAAACCCAATGGAGTTCAGACCCAAAGCCCCAAAGGTATAGGAGTTCTTGCTGAAACCCACACCATTTGTTGTTGTTGAATCCGGATATGTAATACTAATAAGTAGAAGAGCAGGTTACGGTGCCCTGACGCACAGATAAGACCTGAGTCAGTAAGATATATCTGATCAGGTGGAGCATCTAGCGATGACTCCAGCAATTTGGCATACCCATGCCCTTTGAAGTTCTTGCTGATTTTTTCAGATGGTAGAACTAAACATCCGGCTTTATCTCCAGACCAAACTTATTACAAAGTCTAACGCACAAAAAGTCACATAGTTCATAGACACCTGTAGTTAAAACCAAAAACCAAACCTAAAAGTAAAGGGCCAACAATGAGATACAAAGAAAGTCATCGCTGCAGCCTCCAACTTGCCACATGCCTGTATAATCCATTCTTTTCTCTCTTCATTTTGCTGCTATTGGGCTCAGAGACGGAGCCACGCGCGTCCCCTGAATAGAACCTGCAAATAAGTTTTAGGTTAAGATTTATCAAAAACCTTTGTTTTCTTCTTCTTGCGGATAACCACACCATTGCGTTTTTCTGTGCCATCTGGCTACACATCCATGATTCGATTCAAACTGCGCGTGCCTTATTCAAGGAAAATTTGCAGGGATTGCTCTAAATTTGGGGGCACTTCCTATCTTAATTGAAAGGCAGAGCTCCTGCCAAACCTTTCAAAATAAATTTGGGGCACTTCCTATTTGTTGCAGGTTGTGGCAAGCTGACAGTGACAATGTTCCTTCTCTTCAGCTGAAGAGTGGCTTGACTCCAAGTACCAGTCTGAAGTTCCAGTCAACTAGTGCCTGCTATATCTGACTCAATTCCCTTTCATGACGTACTGCATATTGTCTTGTATGCCAACATCCGTTTTTAATTTTATATATTCCAAATGTCAACAAAGTTTAGAGATTGGTTGAAGGGAAGCTTCTTGGATACTGCCCTGGCCTCCAATCTGGGATATGTATAAATAAACAGCAGCATGTATAAATAAACAGCAGCATTGGAGCCCCTCCACTCCTACCATTGATTTGTTCAAGAGATTTGAAGCTCCCAGTTCTTGTTGGCGTTGTTGTAATTTGTAAATTAAGCAGACACACATGGAGGCGCAGGAAGGAAGGAAAGGGATACCGTCGTTGCTCTCCTCGCAGGGGAGTGCATTGCGTCGAACATTACACAGGTGGCTGTTGTATTCCCTCTTTCTGTTGCATCATTTCTTCCTAGGAATACATGAAAGTGTTGTGAAGTCTGCTATTTTTGCTGTTGATGCTTGTTGCAAACCTGCAATTTGTTTGAAGTAAATTCTCTGCCTTTCAGCTGATTGGTTGGACGCCGCTGATAGAACTGAAAATATTTCCAAAAAGAATGGCATAGACGCTCGCCTGATTGGGAAGATTGAGCCGTACCAGCCCCTTTCTTCTGTAAAGGATCGAAGTGCTCTCAGGTGACTGCTCTACTTCACTTCACCAGTAATTCAGATGTAAAGTAATGAAGCTACCTTTAGTATGGAAGTACCAGTGCACTATAGCACTCTTGTGAACTGTGATCAAAAGGCTAAGTTCTAACATGTCTCATTGATGACATTCTTCAATTCTTCATTGTGAGAAAGGGCTGTTAATTTAAATACTGTTCAATTAGCAGAAAAATGCTGATAATATGGAATGACTGGTAATTGCACATGACTTAACTGATACACATGAGGCTTGATTCCTTCTTTAATGTAATTTTCTTTACTTCATGCCAGCCAAAATTGAAATATCATACAATTGTTTGTGAAATAACTCAAACCATTAAATTGTTTTCCTAACAATTCGGGAATTCTAAATTTGCAGATTGATTGAAGATGCGGAGGAGAAAAGCCTGATCTCACCTGGAATAACAACACTAGTGGCACTCACAAGTGGTAATCTTGGTATTGGTCTGGCATTTGTTGCAGCTCAGAAAGGCTACAGATTCATTGCCGTCATGCCAGCCAAAATTTTGTCCCATAATAGTCAATTGCATCTTAGAGTTGCTCCATGCAAACATGAAAAGCAATAGATAAGCAGATACTGAATACAGTTGAGATACATGGGCGTTGAAGTGATATTAGTTGGTAAGAAGCTACATACCATGTCCAATCGTCCATTATACCAATTGAGTAAGTTTCTCTGAACTCTAATGGGAACTGTAACCACTATATGTTTTTGAAAAATATTATGTTGATCTCTTGCAGATGCTACAATTAATGGATTCAAGGGGCTACTTGATAGAGTAGAACAGCTTAAGAACGAAATGGAAAATGTTTATGTTATAGACCAGTTCACTAATCCTGCAAATCCTGATGCACACTTCAGATGGACTGGTAACGTGATCTCTTCAATGTAAATTGGCTGTGGTAGTAGTTTTGTTGGAACTATGTTAGAAGTCAGATGTTTGATACTTCCTGGAACCATGCTCTTACAGTATTTTGTCCCATAATAGTCAATTGCATCTTAGAGTTGCTCCATGCAAACATGAACTAAGCACTTAAAACTTCTGGAATAAAGCAGTCTGTGCAACTAACTCTTTCATGGAGTCGAGGCCGTGCTGACTTTTACATGAATACAGAATATAGAATAAAGATGCTGAAGGAAGTCCTTTTCGAATCCTTTTGTTTATCTATTGCTAATCCTGTAGCATTATAATCCACAAACGAGATGCTGCCGGTCTACTTCAGTAAATTATTGCTCTATTCCTGAGGCTTCTTTTTCTATCCTAAAATTTGTTTATAGGACCTGAGATATGGAACGATACAAAAGGCAAAGTGGACATATTTGTTGCTGCAACAGGTTCAGGGGCACATTGACAGGCACTGGGAGGTATCTGAAGATGATGAATCCATCCGTAAAGCTAATCTGCGTTGAACCAGCTGAAAGTGCAGTAATTTCAGGTAAGACATGTAACCACTATATGTTTTTCGGCCACGAAAAATATTATGTGGCCACTATGTGTGTCAATGTTCCGCCGACGTATGTTCTTCATAGTTTCCTTGCTTAGTGCGTGGAAAATGTTGGATCTTTATGTTTGTGTATTATTTGACCTGCAGGTGGTGAGCCAGCGTATCATCAAATACAAGGGATAGGGCCTGGTTTCGTCCCAGAAATACTAGACACATCACAAATAGATGAAATCATAACAATAAATTCGAAGAAGCCATGGACATGGCAAGAAGATTGGCAAGGGAAGAAGGATTGCTCGTTGGCATATCTTCAGGGGCAAATGCAGCTGCTTGCTTAAAGGCACGTTTTTTAGTATTTACTCTACCTTTTTGTGCAAATTCTACAGTTATCTATTCCTTATTGTTCCATGGGCATATATATGTTTGTTTTACTACCTTGCAGGTTGCGGCAAGAGAGGAGAACAAGGGAAAGATGATTGTGACGATGTTTTCCAGTGGTGGGGAGAGATACTTGAACTCAGAACTCTTTGCTCAGGTGAAGGAGGAATGCGTCAACATGAACATGGCCTTCTAAATTAAATGTTCAGTTTCAGTGCCCTATACGGTCTACCTTGCAGGATTTCATTTTATTGTAGTTGTAAGGAGTGCCTTTGTATGTTACATAAAACCAGGCAATGTATCTTTTCCCTTTTATCAAGAAAGCAAACGTTGTGATTAGTAGCGTTGCTGAAGCATGGACTCTGGCTGTCAATTTATCGTACATCAACATCTCATTACACAGAGACAGAGAATGATATTGTTGCTTTCCCACATTTTTTTAAGAACCCTACATTGCGGCAGCGCTGGTCCATGCGAAAGCACTCAAACAATGAGGCCCAATGTCCTCATTGAATGCCCAGAGTGAATCCCTAGTGAGAAGACGCGTGAACAAGTGTGTTACTCTGTCGTTAGAAGCTGGCAAGACTACTAGTATTAATGGAATGGAATAGATAGAGAGAAGAAGAGAGACCAAAAAAAGGTAACCTAAGTGAATATATATCGAAACCGATCACGATATAGATGTGAAAGAACCGTAAAACATGCATGACTCAAGGGCAAATTCTTGATGATATGGCTCATATAAATAAACAAAAGAAGTGATCGTGTAACTAGGACTGCTGATTATAACTGCTGTTCTTCAAGTGGTCTTATATGGGAGCTCAAAGATTGTTTAGCTAATAACTTTGTTTCCTTTTCTGTAAATCAATCCCTCATTCATGTAATGGAGTAGCTGACAGTCTCACTGTTCTGGGTGCAAGTTTGAGTCTGGGTGCTGAGCTGATCATGGACAGCATTCCAAATGTTGCCAATGTTCACGTGTAATGGAGAGCCTTCAATGTTCAATAAAATATACTCAAGTGATATTGTGGGATAAATCTCCTAGGATCATGTCAAGTGTGAGCAGCCGCTTTGTCGGATAACACTAGAGCTTCTCCTTCGCACAAGGAGTGACAATGACTCGCTCATCTGGAGCGCCTGGATAATGGTGAAGTATGGGCTCCACCATCCCACAAGCGCCTTGAAGAGCTTCCGCTTCACACGAGGGGGAACAATATCCATCAGAGAAGGTTGAGCGGCCTGTGCTGTGCAAAATTGCGAGGTGCCGAAGTCTCTCCCGGATCCCTCACTCTTCGAGTCGTCTCCCAATCCGTAGCAAAGTCTGCTTTTGTGCAATCATGGCGTATAAAAAAATACATCCAGGGGAATTGGAAGGAAGGGACTTGATCGCCTTCTGTAGTAGCCGATCTAGTGTCCTCTATTTGTTTGAGTTTCGGCAACGCAAATTCGTAGCTTCTGTGGGAGATAGAAGAGGAGGGTTTGTTCGTTCTCCAGAGTAAAGTTTGTTTCTTAAAGCTTGTCTGAATTCGAAACACACGGCAGAAAGATTGGTGCCATGGGCGGTGTGTGTCCGTGTGATGTCAATTATTGCATCAATTGCAGTGTAGCAACTTGTATAGTGAAGCATACGATAGGAACGAACTTGCCATAGTGTGTCCACGTAGTGTCAATTGGATCAATTACAGTGTAGCAACTTGTATGGTGTGGGTGTGGCAGTTTTAGCTAGCATATGTGGGGTACACTGCAAGTAATGGAGTAGTTAGTATTTGCGTTGCCATTACAAGTTTTACTGAAGGCCCCCCACGTCGCTCCCGCATTCGGGCGACACGGGAGGCGGAAACCTAGCCGCCACTAGTCCTTCCTTCCCTTCCTCCCCCCCGTCACCACTGCCGGAGGAGGGCTGCCGAGAGGCCTCGCGCGGCCTCCTCCTGGATGGCGGTGAGGTCCTCAACAAGCTGTGCGAGCTTCTCCATGCGGGCGGCGCTCGACGGCCATGGCGACAGTTGCGGCGCCAAAGAATAAAAGTGGTGGCTGCATGGCGGTGGTGGAGTGGGTGCGGACAAACAAACTTCAGGGATCGCCCGAAGTGTGTGTGTGTATTTATCATAGTTTTATTGCGACAACACGTAAAAGAGGATAAAAGAAACTTACATTTTTTTTTTCATTTGAGCCTCACTTTGCTAGACGTCTCCATGGCATAGAAATCATATATAATAGTTCTTTGAAGTTTCATCATTTCTAGAAAATTACCTTGGTTATTTGAAGTAGCTGATTCATCGTGCCCTCGAAAAGGTTGCCCTTGAAAAGCTAACTATCGAATTGCATCAATAGATGTCCCAAGACGCAACCGATTCTTCCTGATATCTTGTTGTGTTTGTCTCTGCAGCACATGCTCAATATGGCCTATTGTATTCTTTTAGATTAACATAACACCTCATATTAAAATTATGAGCAGATTTACTGTCATTTCCCATGTGAACCAAGAAGGAACAATTAGCACTATCATTTCACTATACGGCCGGTATACCTTGCAGGATTTAATTTTATTGTAGTTGTATGCCTTTGTATGTTACATAAAGCCTGGCAATGTATCGTTTCCCTTTTATCAAGAAAGCAAACGTTGTGCATGGACTCTGGCGGTCAATTTATCACGCGTGAACATCTTATAGTTTTTCATTACATAGAGCCAGAGAATGAAATTATTGCTTTACAACATTTTCTTTGAGAACCCTACATTGAGCAGTCAAACAATGAGGCCCATTGTCCTCATTCAATGCCCCGTGTCAATCTAGCCCAAGGGCCAAGAGAGAAGATACGTGAAGTGTGTTACTCTTTCGCTGGAAGCTGGCAAGACTAGTATTAATGGAAACGAATAGCTAGATAGAGATAAGAAGAGAGACCATCACATATGTTGTGCTCTCTAGGTGCAAACAGGTAACCTAATGAAGATAGAAACCGATCATGGTATAAATGTGAAAGAACAATAAAACATGTATGACTCAAGGACTCAAGGGCAAACTCTTGTTGATAAGGCTCATATAAAGAAACCAAAGAAGCGGTGAAGCTACATAAAATGGGTTCTAGTTCAAACCATCACTTGGTACACTACACTGATGTTTGTGCAATGAGTTCCCAACCAATATACTCAGGTGATCTTGTGGGACGTTGGAGCAAAACAAATAAAGGTCATGTCAATTGTGAGGTTTGCTTCGTCGGGTAACACTAAGCTTCCCGGAACACGTTTCCGCATCTCGTCTTCTGAGTACTCACAGTTGGCATGACCCCCGTCGTAAGTAGATCGTGGGTCGACCGATCGTTCGTCATTGTTTAAAGCGAGCGACTGGCCAACTTAAAATATGTCTGGCGCTGCGTCATCACTGACCTCGATCACACAAAATGCTTTATGAGGAGCTAGCGAAGCAATGGGCCGGAGCCATTTTTGCATACTTATGTGGAGACGTGAAATCTGGCTTTGCACTGGAGTCCTCGTCGTCGCCCGCTTGGTCTTCCCACGAAGACATCATCGGGCACAGCCGCACGGCCACGCGCGGTTGCATGGCTTGCAGTATACTCTGCACAGGATGAGGCCATTCTGTGATACTTGGCTTAGGGGCAAGGGGCCCTTCCCAATTAGACTAACATTCTATATTTTTTCATGCTTTGCTTGGGCACTTTGAGTTACTAGGAACAAAATGGCCATCGAGAAGAAATTCCCTAAGGTGCTCACTGATGTCATCTATGCTGCACTGGCTTTAATGCAGAAATGGAGTACTAAACTCAAGAAGAAGGACCAAGGACGTGTGATGGGAATCAGGGAAGCCATTTCAAGCTGGATGAAAAGCTTCAAATCGTCTACTGTCAATGTAGTGGAAATTTGATCTTGTAATAGACTTCCGTTTTTGTTACAGTTTGCTTGCTATTGTAACTGGCAACCCCAGAATGTAACCTGGCTACCGTAATGGCTTTCTAAAAAGCCGAGGTTTTTCCTCCTTATTAAAAAAAAAAAAAAAAAAAAAAAAAAACTTCCTTGAGGCTGCCGTGTCGTCACTGTATCGATACAGAGGTCTGCATCATGATACAGATGGTTTCGACTTTATCCAAAAAAAAAAAAAAAACACTTCTTGATACCACAGCCTGTCTCAACAACAAAAAGGTGTCCTGCCATCTACTGGATCAACGGAATTTTCTCCTCATTCGATCACTCATGATCTTTGTGTGACACTTCCGCTGTGGACGCGAGGAACGGCTATTCCGGCCGCAACATCTGTTTGTGTTTTCTTGGTGCAAAAAGGTTACTAGTAAAAATAGAAGTCATGGCAGAGATGTGAAAGAACGGTAAATCATGCATGACGCCAGGGAAAACTCTTATGATATGGCTCGTATATAAAGAAACAAAAGAAGTGGTGAAGCTACATGTAGTGTTCTAGTTCAAACCAACATTCCATACACTATACTGATGGTTGTGCAATGAGTTGCCAACCAATATATGGGACGTTGGAGCAAAACAAAATGATTGCATAGGGTCATGTCAAGTGATGAAGTGAGCAACCATTGCCCTGTATCCCGTGGAGGTAGGTCGTCGCGGTGCCCGTTGGGCCGAGCAGCCATGAAGCCGGCAGGGGCACGCCCGGCGGTCTGCTCCAGGGACGCGGAGGCCTGATTGGCCCCGGATCCATCGCACACAGCGCGAGGCGATCGAGCTCGAACGCTTTAGAAAGAGGTCGTTGTCGACTTGGGGACGCCACTCCTCCAAAGCGAGCGACGAGGACTCCAGCGCCGAGATCCGAGCTTCTAGATTATATTGATTAGAATGATTCTATGCTCTAGTTAGTGTGATTTATACATGATGGTGCTTTTGGCTTAGGCTTTTATTATGAGCACTTGATATATGTTATGAGCTAAGCTGCTTTTATATATATATGTGAACTTGACTATCACTTGATACAATCTGAAAATGCATGGTTCACTACTGAGATGGCTACTAACATGTGTAGGATGTGTGAGATCCTTTGTGCTAAAATGTGTATGCTAGGTAGCTATGTCTCATGCTTTGAGTTACACGCTTGCTTAGATAACCTTGATACTCATGTGCTAAAATTTTAAAATCCAAGCTAAGTGGTTGAAAAGATCGAGATGAGTCCATACTGTCCCACCTCAAGGTTTGAGACTGCTTCCCATCGCACTTGGGTTGAAAGAACGGTAAATCATGCATGACTCTAGGGCAGATTCTTATGATATGGCTCGTATATAAAGAAACAAAAGAAGTGGTGAAGCTATATAGTGTTCTAGTTCAAACCCACACTCCATACACTATACTGATGGTTGTGCAATGAGTTGCCAACCAATATATGGGACGTTGGAGCAAAACAAAAAAGATTGCATAGGGTCATGTCAAGTGTGATGAAGCGAGCAACCATCCAGTCGAATATCATCACAGCTTCTCCTTTGCATGGAGCGCCGACAACTACCTTCTGTTGTGCATTGGTTAACATCTTCTTCGCACATATGGGTGAAGACAGCACGCTCGCCTGTCGCCAGGACGAGTTGGATCAAGGCAGAACACCACGATGGCCTTGCACCCGATGACAACTAGGCCTTGCACCCGATGACAACTACGACTGCAATATTGTTGCCAAATCATGAGATGGATTACATGCATCCATGATGAGTGAAAGACAAGACAATAATGCGTAAAAACTATGTCACTGGGGAAATATTCTTTTTAAAGTTTTCTCTTATTGAGTTGTATATGACACATGGGCCTTTAGCTAACAAGCTCTAATTGTCTAATTGTCGAAAATATACGATTAAGGCAGAACACCACGATGGCCTTGCACCCGAGGACAACTAGGCCTTGCACCCGATGACAACTACGACCGCGATATTGTTGCCAAATCATAAGATGGATTACATGCATCCATGATGAGTGAAAGACAAGACAATAATACGTAAAAACTATGTCACTGGGGAAATAACCTTTTAAGTTTTCTCTTATTGAGTTGTATATGACACATGGGCCTTTAGCTAACAAGCTCTAATTGTCTAATTGTCAAAAATATACGCTCTAAGAGCGTGCAGGTAGAAATGAGTGAATTTGTTGAAGGTTGTTCATGTTGTGTGCTCACTGAGTGGTACCACTAACCTAATAAATGGTCCTAAAATGTGCTAACCGTAAAAAGCTTTCATTTATTGATAAAACTGCTTGATGATCTGTTTGTTTTTATGCTTAACATAGCGACGGACGAACGGTACAGTTTTCACATTTTTTTCATATAAGCAGAGCAGACTCGTACTTGTTAGATTAGATGGGTTCCGCTGTCTTTGTGATTCAAACGTGTTTAGTTGAGAAATCGCTAATTCCTACACGTAAGGCCTTTCTTGACTGGGCCTGGGCTGTGCCTGTGCCGGAATGTGACGATGGAGCTAACGAAAAAAAAAAAACCATTTCGTGGATCAGCTGGACGTGCTAAGCATTATGAATGTAGAGCCTATTTATTTGATCTGTAGCTTTTAGATGTTTAGCTCAAAAGTTAGTTCAGCGCCAATGTTCGCTACCGAGCGCCATTGCCCTTGCCTGAGTCCCGCACCGGTTTCTTGCCTGTGTCGCGCATCAGTTTCTCCCTTAGTACAATCACACAAGGTCTACCGCTTTAGCCGGTGATTATTATCTATGTTTCGCCTGTGTTGGTCTACGATAACTTGCCATCTAGACTTGTAACTTATTTTAACTTTCCTAATTAAAAAATTAAAAAATATTATTCTAACTTTCCTTAATGAAGCATGTGCCAAGCACGCTTTCGAATGAAAAAAAAAACTTCTAGTTGTTGGATTTTTGCTCTTAGCTAGTATATTTTTAGTTTCTCGGCACACAAAAGCAAGAAAAGCATCTCTCCATATGTCTATTATCTTTTAATTATTTTCTCAGAACCTAGCTTTATCCTCAACTTTTCCAAAAAATTGCTCAACAATATAACTGATTGTTTATACTAGCTTCTGGCTTGCAGAATCCAGCAAAAAGGCTGAATCAAAACAAATGCATCCGATCCACGGACGCAGCAACTAATTGAATTTAGTTAATCTGCAGGACGCGTCGCCTTCATGCTCGGTGGCGGCGTTGACATGATCACAGTGGCGCCCGAGCCCGTCCGACGTCTGCCATGCAAGGCGGTTTGCGTGATGCGTGCATGTGAAGGGAGATGGTTGAAGAGGAGCACGCCCTTATTACGCCGTGCATAGCTAGGACCTGTAGGAGTACGTCAAGATATTTTTTCTTATCCCGTGACCACCACATTGATCATTGATCTATCTAGTTTGGTGTGTGTTCAATACAACACACAGTGCTGAGAAATTCAGGGAAGTCATATATTCTTGTAGATTACTTAGGCCAGTTTTTCGTTGGGGTTTCATGTTGTTATAAACAACCATGTGTTGAAAACTGTGTAAACAAGTTTCATTCCTATGAAACACATTTCGATTAATGCAATGAAATTTTTATTTATATCTCTCTTCATTAATATTATGAAATATATATCAGCTTATTCTTATAAATCACTTAGAGAAGTAAATCTCATAATTTATTATTGTAAATAACAACATAAGCTACAGTAACACATGCATCATAAATGAGTACACAATCGTTATGGTAATTTTAGATATATAGCTAAATAATAAGTTATTTTATGGTATATGACAAAGAGTAGCCTCTTCTTATATATGATCCTCTCACTTGCCAAGAGCAACTTTAGCAAGAGCTCTCAAATGAGAGAGTCTTGCTTTTGATTTGAGGGCTCACCTTATTTTTTGTTGTTTTAACTTTTTTTTTTTCTACTCCAGCTAGCACCTAGTAGCTTGCACCTCCTAAATTAGAGAAATCATATCCATTTGTATAGGCACCGAAAGATGGGACCCACATGTCATTCTCTACGCCCCTTCCTCTTCTTCTTTAGCGAGCTCATCACGCCTCCACCACCAAGGGATCGACGCGCGCGTTAAACTCACCACCAATCACATAGTTGGTCGAGCGCTCTCCGAGGGAATTCGAAGGAGGGACCCATCAGCGGAAGAGGAGGAACTCAAGCGGTAGATGGAAGAAGTGATGGGTAGGCGACATGATGTGAGAGGACTAGTAACGGACCCAACGCTCAAAAATGAGCTCGAGCATAACTAGAGACATCTATAAAATTATGTATGCCTAACCTTTCTAATGCGTAAAGTGATCAACTTCGCGTGTATATGGCGTCATCGAGCCCAAAGCGGCAACCCAGGGTCGCCGCACCGGGTCCGCTTAGTGGAGAGGAGGACATTGTGGGGAAGCAGCCCACCGGGGCGCTAGGCGGGTCGAGGTCGAGTGTGAGACCGGGCTAGGCATGCAGTGCACGCCGGACTCAACAAGAGAAGATCTCCCTTGTCTCCTCTTCTCTTTAATTTGGTAGGAGATGCTTTCTCTACTATGTTAGATAAAGGACTAAGCAAAGGTCTACTCCAGGGAGCCCCGAGAGACTTTAGGCACAGGCTATAGTGTCTATATGCGTGTAACACTATTCTCGTTTTCTAGTTACGAGCCTACCCACATGAGGAACTGAAACATACCCTTATGTGGTTTGAATAACTTTTTGGTATGAGGATAAATTTTCACAAAAGTGAATTACTGGCCATGAATCTAGATGAAGAAGAATGTAGGATAGATGCTGATATTTTCAATTGTCCAATAGGGAAATTTCCTCTCAAATATTTAGGCGTGCCTTTACACTATGAGAAGTTGTCTAGAGAAGATCTACAACCTCTTGTAGATAAACTCCTAAATAGGATTTCTGGTTGGAGGGGCAAACTTTTATCTTTGGCTGCTAGAGCTCAACTAATCAAGACTTGTTTAGCTAGTATCCCTATTTACCTTCTTTCTTTTATCAAATTCCCAAAATGGGCCATGAAGATTCTTAACTCCCATATGGGAAACTTTTTTGTGGAATGATGCTGATAATGCCCACAAGTATCACTTAGCCAATTGGGAAACAATAGATATGTGTAAGGATTTTGGAGGTTTAGGTATACCAAATATTATAGACTTAAATATTTGTCTCTTAGGCTCTTGGCTTAAGAGATATGAACAAGATAGGAACAAACTCTAGACAGAGTTAATAGATTGCAAATATAGGACTAGAGAAGTTAATATTTTCTAATCTAAAACTACCTCATTTTTTATAGGTTTTATGTGGGCCATTCAATCCACTAGTAGATGGAGAATAGGTAATGTAGCAAAAGTGAGATTCTGGGAAGACAACTAAATAGGTAATACCAGTTTAGGTATTCAATATTGGAAGTTATATAGGTGGGTTAGAGAAAAGAATGATCAGTAGGAAGTCAGCTGGATGGCAACAAGTTGAAATGTACTTTTAGTAGGACAGGTGATCAGAATATGCTAGATTTATGGAATGAGATTTGTCTCTTAGCCTCCACTATTAGTTTGAGTAGTGAAGAGGATGCCTTGATTTGGCAATTCTCCACAAATGGTGTATATAATGTTCAGTCCTTATACAAGGTGATCAATTTCAGAGGTATCAAAGAGGTATTTGTTCCAGCAGTCTGGGAGCTGAAGTTCCCCCCTAGAGTTCAATGTTGTTTATGGCTCTTAGGGAAAAACAAAGTACTAACTAGGGATAATTTTGGAAAAAAGAAGATCAAGCAAACAACAACCAAAGTGTTATGGCTTCGCTGACGATGGAAGCAGAAGGTCTTTGTCAATGATGGGGTGAAGAGTTCATTGCCGGAATGAGGACAGGAGTTCCTGTTTGAAAGAATTAGCTATAGCAAATCTTCGGGTTGTCAGCAATATTGCCAGTTTGCTGGTCCAACATCTATGAACTATTAATTTTCTTTCTGAACTGATGCATCAGGTGGTAGGTTTTCTGGTGTTTATTTTCTGATGGCTTGGCCATCCCTATGCTGTAAACCGAATCTTGTCTATTGCTATGGTAATGGACGGGGGTTATAGCCCTATTATTCAAAAAAAAAAAAAAAAAAAACAAGTGAAGATCTAAGGGCATGTGTAGATTCGAGGGTTCTGGTAGAAATGTTGCTGTTGTTTTTTTTTACCTTGATTTAGCTTTTGAGGGTTCAAGTAGTTATTCCGAGTGAGGTGACACTGTCGCTTCTCGGGTCGCAACACGTCCAGTAGTGCGTATGGCTGGATTCCGTCACCGTGTAAGATCGACAACGGTGGGCCCAACGTCTCATCTCATCCATAAGTACGAGTATATAACGGGACTGATCCACTCCATCCATCGATGGACCCGACGTGCTAACCACTGCGCGCGATTAACAAGCGATACACTAATCCTCATTCGCCTTGGACTTATTGTGTGATAAGAATGAATAGAATACCATCCATCCACGGATGTTTCGCAAATTTTGTGAAAAATATACGGTCGCCGTCGTGCACGTACGTATATATACGGCACAGTCGCCCCGCCCTAACATTATCACGATAGCATCCCGTCCCGTAGGTGCGCGCGGCGCCATAGCTGCGAGATGTGAGGTCGTCGTAGCTAGTACTGTATCGTACGTAGCTTGCGCGTGCTTTCAGCGCACACAGTACGTATGGTTGGAGCCTGGCCTGGGGCTTGTGGTTTTTAATTGTGCCAAGATATTTTCATACGTCTTGTTGCTCTCGCAATAAACCGTTTGGTACTGCCGTACATCCGTACTGAGCGATGACTGATCAATGAGTACAGTACCTCACCGGTAGTACGTGTTGCTACCCTACAACACAAACAACAGGCATTGATAATACTGATGGTACGTGCAGCAAAGGCTCTTCCATAGTTCCATTGCAGCATGGGTGCATGCCGAAACTGATGGTACGTATTTTTCTGATTTTTTTTTTCAGTTCATGATTGACGGATGATCATCAGTCTCGGAAAAATAGATTTGTTGGTTTGTATTATATACACGCGTCATTTCATGACTGATGAGGCTATATATGGCCGTCATATTTGCAACAGTTTTTCAATTGGAAACCAGCTTTGAATTGAAACGTGATTTGTTTGACGGCCTCTGCTTCTGAGCTCGACAGCAAGCATCGGCACCGTCACCCTCCTGCCCCAACCCCAGCGCCCCTCCATGAGCCGTGGCGAAGGAGCCACGCCCCACGCCTACTTCTTTTCGGATCGCCACGACGTCGGCAAAGCGTGGGGATGACCAGGGAGCCCTTGGCCCCCCGCCGCAGCGGCCCCTTTCTTTGTTGGACAAATTCGTCTCATCGGCGTCGACAATGCTGCAGTTGGTGAGAGACGCCCAGCCTCTAAACAAGGTCAATTTCGCCATGAACTACCCCGACAACGCCGACCAGCTCGCGCTCCCGCCGTGTGTGTGCCTGCGGAGGCTCCCGCTCGGCGGGACCCAATGCTTGATGAGCTTGTGGCCCCCCTTCGTCGCGCATCCATCTACCTCTTTGGTTGCTGAGGTGTCAAAGGTGTCCGGCCAGAGCATGCGGCCGATGGGCGACACCGACCACACCGCCCAACACCGATCACCGCTCCGATGCCCGCTGCTTGCGTGCCCACAACATCTTCGATGGCGGCCTTCCTCGACTCTAGGATACTATCGCAAAGGAGCCTCTAAGCCCTGCCACGGAAGCATCTAGGAGGTTGATGACGACGGCATGACAGCAGGATCCCCATGGGCTGCCCCCGCTGCTGAGGCGTGGGTGGCGGATGATGGGGACGCTATGGCTCCGCGCGCGGCGACTGCCACAACAACGACAACTCCCGCGCCTGTTGCCTGTTCGCTACATCGGCCTCGGTGACAACATTCATCGGCTCCGGGTTTGTAGGACCCGCGACGACGATTGGACCCTATGTCGCAGTGACCGGCTAGCTGCCAAAGCGCCCTTCCGTGATCCAAATCCGGGGAGACAAGCGAACCGCGTCCCCCTGAATAAGTGGGAGCATGGTGTGGTGGATTCTAATACGCCGGACCCCCACTGTCACCATCAAGTTCGACGAGGCATTCGCCAAAATGTCCCTATCTACGAAGCGGGAATCGATGAGTGCATTGTACCCCGTGCGCGGTGCTCGCCGGACGAGGACTTCCGCTGGACTAGATGGATTGCACGAGGACTGATTAGCCGTGCAGGTCGCGTCAGTCGTACATTAGTTTTATTCATTAGTACGCCACTCTAAGCTCCACCGTTTAAGCCGATGCTTTATGTAAGTTTGTTTGCTTCGCGTGTTCTATGGCAGCTCACCGTTTAACGCATAAAGTCGTATTTTAGACTCCATTTTCCGTTAAAGCAACATAAGCACACGCATGATTAAACTCGACCGCGTCCTTCTGGGAGCTGACGTTGTATTGTCAGTATAGTTGGAAGTTAGATGTCCATGGATGTCCAATGGATACCTCCCCGGTTAAAAAAATGAAACAAAAAGACAGAAATTTCAAAAAATATTGAATTATTAGTTCATTTGCTAAAATCTACGAATATCTTTCATTAAAAAAATCTACGAATGTCCAACTTCTATCTGCCTTTCATCTCTAGTTGTCGGAGACGCGGGACGGGCAGTCTGCTGGCCGGCTCAGCGCTTCAGCTGGATCGACGCGGAATTGGTTTTGGCAAACCGCTCCCGGCTCCCCGTCGTCCGGTCCGAGAAACGACGGCACACGCGCCGCGCGTGGTATGCCAAGTTGCCAACTGCCGTGACTGACTGACTGGTCATTAATCCCCGTGCATAGAAAACAACAAGAGGAAAAGGAAACACTGTTGTGCCACAGGAAAAGGAAGAGGAAACAAGAAGAGGAAAAAGAGTCAAGCGAGGCTAACTATAAAACACCTATAAAAGTACAAAAAGCTACCACACCAGAGCCTAGGGTTTGGAGAAAAAGCTTTTTCCGTGATTATATTAGACAAGAAAAACAGAATAAAAGTACAGAAAACAGAAAATTACATCCACTGCCTAGGGTTTGGAGAAAAACAAACAACTATAAAACACCTACCACACCAAAGCCCCCTGACCAGAACCAGCTACCGAAACAGACTCCAAAAGCCTCCAAGTTCATATTGTGCTCTCACTGAGTGGCACCAATAACCTAATAAATGGTCCTGAAATGTGGTGACCGTATAAAGCTCTCATTCATATTCATTGATGAAACTGGTTGATAATCTGTTTGTTTTTGTGCTGAACAAAATATCTGATGGGTATGTACCAAACTTAGCGATGGACGAACGGTGCATTTCACATTGTGATGATGGTCCATGTGGCTTTTGGGGATATAAGAGTTACTCCCTCCGTCCCACTGAGTTTGTCACATTGGATTCCGTGCCATCTTATTCGATCTTCGTCTTATTCAAATTTTTTACACAAATATAATTTATTTTGTTACGACTTATTTTATCAATGAAGGTACTTGAATATTGATTAATTTATTTTATGATTTACATAAATATTTTAAATAAGACGGATGGTCAAACATGAAATTGAAAAGTCAAAAACGACGAACTCCATGGGACAGAGGGAGTAGTATAGTATAGGTTGCAGCCTTGAAAATGTCAGGAGCTAAGGAGAAGTGGCAATATACAGTAAGGAAGCGGAGCGAAACATTCGTAATTCAATCGCTTGGATAGTAAGCAAACAAGTATCCGCTCTGACTCTGTCTCTGAATGCAAACAAGTAGTTGGCGATTCGCTGTCATGTGTAATGGGCCAATTTCTACACGTAAGGACTTTCTTGACTGGGCCTGGGCTGTGCCAGAATGTGACGATCGAGCTAACGAACATTATGAATTTAGAGCCTATTTATTTGACTTGTAGGCTTTTAGATGTTTATTAGCTCAAAAGTTAGTTCCCCTTCCCTTAGCCGCACAACAGTTTCTCCCTAGCTCAGTACAATCACGTAAGCTCCACCATTCTAGCCGGTTATTGTTGTCTATGTTCTGCCCGTGTTGGCCTATGGCAACTCACCATTAGATTATTGTTCACGCCTATAACTTATTCTAATTTCCCTTAATAAAGCACGTGGCAAGCATGCTTTCGAAAGAAAAAAAAAAAAAAAAAACTAGTTGTTGCCTTTTCGCTCTTAGCTAATAAATTTTAAGTTTCTGGATCGGCACACAAAAGAAAGAAAAAACATCTCTCCATGTGTCTTATTTTCCCAGAACCTAGCTTTATCCTCAACTTTTTTTCGAAAATAGCGAAAGGGCTCACGTGCCAAAGGCCGGAACGAGATCCTCTAAAGTTGACAAATCCAACCTGTCTCTACAGTTCTGATCTGAGCCGTTGATTTTAGATCGAAGCATGCCCTCAGAAAACTCAATTTAATAGGCCTGATACCGGCCCATGTGAGCCCATCACACCATCCGTGGCATTCTTATCCTCTCGTGACTCCGACCTCCGCCGCCGCCGCTGCAGCTCGTTCCCCAGGCGCACGGCTCCTCCATCGTCGGCGCTCGTTCCCCGCCCGCGCGCCACTAGTCCCGTCTTCTTCTAGCGCTGCACCAGATTTTGGCGCTGCGTCCTCGCCAGGCACAGCGCGCGCCCTTCCGACCATCGTTCATCCACGCACGAGTTTTTCGATTAATTTGCTACGCCGTGAATCTTTCTAAAATCATGCTGTTCTGGCGAGAAAATTCGTCACCACGCCGGCGTTTACCTTCCCTCCACCGGGATGCACGCAATGAATATATAATAGTGCGAGACTTTAATCAAAATCGCTGCATGAAGGTTTTGCCTTTTTCCCCGGCCCCGTCATCACCTACATATTTAAAAACATAATCAATTATAAAAATCTGCCATTGAAAAATAATTTTGGCGTAGACTCCAGCTGGGATATTTACGTAGACAAACCTATTTAGGTCCATCTTTAATTTGCAGGTTTTGTTTTCATTCGATCAAGCTCATGTTCTCTTCAGAGCTTCAATATCAGATCAACTTGAATCCATCAATTCCAGCAACATCCAGTCCAGGACAAAATCAAATTAGAACAACGCTTAAGTGCACAACAAGAGATCACGTGAGTGCAGAATTCCAAAAAATTGAATTTCACATTTTTATAAATTTTCCCAGTTCCCGGCGCTTACCCCTGAGTTTTTTAAAAATTACTCACGGTGCCGCCTGTCCCGCGAGAACCAAAATGTCTACCTGTGCTCTGTTTCTGTGAAAAAGTATATCATGGTATATATTCAAAGCCCAGCTAGCATAGGGAGGCCAACAAATATGCTTTTGCTCATTTTAGATGCAAATGAGCGGCCAGATGTTGTGCAACCGTAAATAAATAAAAAAGAAAACCGGAGAGGATCTGATTCCCCAAAAACCACAGGCTGGAGTGCTGCCGCACCTTCATGCTCAAACCGCCGGGTTTTCCTCTCAAAAAACGCACCTCAAAAATAGCTCGACTTGTTCATACTAGCTTCTGGCCTGCAGAACCCAAAAAAGGCTGACACAAATTAAAACAAATAGACCCTAAAAATTCTTATCCTCTATCATGGTGTCGTCGCCGCCGCTGCAGCTAGTTCCCCAGGCGCACGGCATCCATCGGGCGCAGTTCAACTAATTGCGCCACTTAGTCCTGGATTCTTCTAGCGCTGCACCAGATCGGGCGCTGCGTCCATGCCAGGCACAGCGCGCACCCTTCCGACCATCGTTCATCCACGCACGAGTTCGCCGACGAAGCTACGCCGTGAAGCTGCTACGCCAAGCTATTTTTTCGAGTCCGTCACCACGCCGGCGTTTACCTTCCCGCCACCGGGATGCACGAGGGTCTGCCACCGGGTGTGCGTTCAGACTACATACATAGTGTTGAGAAATTCCCGGTCAAGTCATATATTTATCATCAAACAACCAGCTGTGAAAACATGATTAAAAACGTATGCCAGCGCAACTCTGCCGGCGTAGACTTCTAGCTGGGATCCCGGCGTAGACACACACATTTTAGCATCTTCAATATGCACGTTTTGTTTAAATTCGATCAAGATCGTTCATCTCAAGAGCTTCAATATCAGATCAACTTGAATCCATCAATTCCAGCAACATCCAGTCACCGAGGACAAAATCAAATTAGAACAACGCTTAAGTGCACAACAAGAGATCACGTCCATAATTCCATCTGCTTACCGATCGGGAGCATCACACCAGCAGAAATCTGATCCCAGTTCCCGGCGCTCGCCCCTGTCCAGTCGCGCGCCAAAAATTAAACGGTGCCGCCTGTCCCTAGAACCAAAATGTCTACCTGTGCTCTGTTTCTGTGAAGGGTTCTGGTATTGGGCCAAATTTCAGCTTTCACGCCGTATCCATAGGGAGTTTCCCTCTACACGCCAGCGCATATGCTGTTGCTCAAAAATTAGATGCAAATGAGCGGCCAGATGTTGTGCAACCGTAGAGAGAACACCCTCAAGCCAACTGGAGAGGATCTGATTCCCAAATTTGAAAGGCTGGAGTGCCGCACCTTCATGCTCCAAGGGTTTCTTTTGAGTTTTCCTCTCAAAAAAGATTTCAAAAAATAGCTGCGACCATTGTTCATACTAGCTTCTGGCCTGCAGAACCCAGGAAAAGGCTGACACAAATTAAAACAAATAGACCCTAAAAACATAATGGCCCATATGGTGTCGTCATTCGGACCATGTAGTTGGATCCATGCATATATGCATCCACGGGCGCAGCAACTAATTGAATTTAGTTAATCTGCTGGATGATCGCCTTTCATTCACGGTGGCGGCGTTGACATGATCACAGTTTACCCGAGCCCGTCCGATGTCTGCCATGCATGGACATGACGGGGTGCAAGCTAGCTTTGCGTGGTGATGGCGTGCATGTGAAGGGAAGGTTGAAGAGGAGCACGCCCTTATTACGCCGTGCGTAGCTACGGCCTGTAGGAGTACGTCAAGATATTTTTCTAGTCCCGTGACCACCCTCGGTGATCACAGATGATCCATGGTTCTGATGGTCTGCTAGTTTGGTGTGTGTTCATTAATACATACATAGTGTTGAGAAATTCAGGGAAGTCATATATTTATTTCCAAACAACCATGTGGTGAAAACTGTTAAGGAGAACAATTATGCCATATCAGCTCTGCGAAGGAGAAGTTCTAGTGTTATCCGACAGTTTTCAACACATGGTAGCGAACCGAGACGCAGGTGCACGCTGGACTAAAGAGAAGATCGAGCATCTCCAATAATAATACGGCGAAAATCAGCCCCTGACATCTTAATTTAGGTAGCCACCTATTCTTGGATGGAGGGACTATGTAACAATACCGGCTACCCGAATCAAATTCCCCTACTTCTTGATTTCGGTAGCCACCTATTCGATACTACTCATTTTCTCGGTCTCCTCCAACAATGCTACCTAAAAACACACCCCAAAACCATTCTCCTAGAGAATGACATATGGGACCTACATGTAATCCTCTCTCACAGCTTCTTCTCCGGGAGCCGTTCACCGGCACCGTACAAGCCGCCAAGGCTAGCCTTTCCGGCTAGGGCCGCGCCGTCGGAGCTGCGCCACCCGAGCGCCGCGCTGGGATGGGATTTGCCGGTGAGGTGCATAGAGCGAGACAAAGCTGCGCCTTCGGTGAGGGCAGGCGGGGGGCAGGACGTACCGCCGGAGAGGGCAGCCGACTGGTGCAGGATGCACCATTAATGAGGGCCTCCGGGTAGGCCAGGATATGTTGTCCCGGGTCGTCGCCGCGCGTCTCCACCAACGGCCGGGACGATGGCAAAGGTAGTGCCTCCAACGGCCATGCTAGATGGTGCAATGGCGGATGCGCCGTCGGGAGGGGGGCGTAAGAGGTCGCCGGGTCCATCGGTGTTGAGCGAATCATGCGTACAATAGAGAAGAAAGATGAAAAAATGTTAAAAAAGAAAGATGAAAAAAAAAAATGTGTGTGTTGGTGGGAAAAATGTGTGGGGGTGGCAACAGAGAAGAGAGGAGGACTTCCAACATAAGTAGGTGGACTACGAGGGAAAAGTAGAGGGCCAACAAACATAGAAGCACTAGTATGGGCTCCGTTTGAGTTAGAGTCTTTAGACTCCACTACCTAAATCTGGAGTGGAGGTCGTTTTGGAGATGCTCTTGGAGCACCGGTAAATTTGAGGGCTCTAGTACAAACATTGTCGGAGTTTCTTTTTTCCTTGATTTAGGTTGTGAGGGTTCAAAGTAATTATTGTGAGTGAGGTGACACTGTCGCATGTTATTTCACTCCTTCCGGTGGCAACGCGTCCAGTAGTGCGTACGGCTGGATTCTGTCAATGTAAGACGACGGTGGGCCGAAATGTCTCATCTCATAAGTACGAATATATATAACGAGACTGATCCACTCCATCCATCGATGGAGCCGACGTGCTAACCACTGTGAATTAACAAGCTATACACTAATCCTCATTCGCCTTGGACTTATTACGGTGTGATAAGAATGAATACGATCCATCGACGGGTGTTTCGGGTGCAAATTTTGTGAAAAAATATACGGTCGCCATCCTGCACAATGTACGTATATATACGGCACGGTACGTATGGTTGGTAGCCTGGCCTGGGGCCTGTGGTTTTTAATTGTGCCAAGATATTTCATACGTCTTGTTGCTCTCGCAATAAACCGTTTGGTACTGCCGTACATCCGTACTGAGCGATGACTGATATTTCAATGAGCACAATAAACCGTTTGCCTCACCGGTACGATGACTGTTCAATGAGCACAGTACCCACCGGTACAACACAAACAAACAAAACAACAGCATTGATAATACTGATGTTACGTGTAGCAAAGGCTCTTCCATTGCAGCATGGGTGCACGCCCAAACTGATGGTACGTATTTTTCTGATTTTTTTTTTCAGTTCATGACTGATAGATGTTCATCAGTCTCGGAAAATAGATTTGTTGGTTTGTATTATATACACGCGTCATCTCATGACTGATGAGGCTATATATGGCCGTCCTGTTTGCAACAGTTTTTCAATTGGAAACCAGCTGCGAATTGAAACGTGATCCGTTTGATGGCCTCTGCTTAATTCTGAGCTCGACCGCGTACACCTTCCGGAATCATTTTCATCGATCGCACACAGGAATTGCGTCGTCCGGTCCGAGAAACGACGGCACACGCCAATTGCCGTGACTGACTGACTGGTCACTAATCCCCGCTCCTAGAAAACAACAAGAGGAAAAGGAAACACTGTTGTCCCACAGGAAAAGGAAAAGGAAACAACAAGAGGAATAGGAAATGGAAAAAGAGTCAAGAGAGGCTGAACACTGACAAGAAAAATAAGTGGACATAATAAAAAGTGCTTGACATGATCCTCTCCAAGCCTCTCATACAAGATTTTAGACAAGCAGGCACATGAGAGAGCTTAGTCTCGATACTCCCCTCGTCTCTCCGCATCATTCTAATTAAACTTGCTAAGCTCTTGTCTTGTCAAATGGGTTTGCACATGAGAAGGTCCCAGTGAATACTTTTATGACACAATGACAACAAGGTGTATCTACACATGAAACTCTTAATTAACCTCCTCTGTTGTGTTGCGTGTCTCAAGTTGTTGTCCTTTACAAAGTAAAATATGCTTAGTGTCCGCTTAATGAGGAGTTTAACCCGGGTGGCCTTAAACCCGAACATGGCCGGGCTGGGTGATGGGATAGAAACTGACCAAGACTGTATGCTACCCGCTTGTCGTCAATTGACTTTATGTAATCACAACATAGGTTCGGGTTTGGTAAATCTTTGCGACTACCGCCCTCGGTCCCATGCAAAAACAAAAAAAAAAAAAACTTTTTCTGCTAAGTGAAAAATACACCCAGGTGCTATCGCGACAAAAACAAAAAAAGTAGACATGCATCAGCACAAGATTTCCGAATGTGTGTGGTCCGTGCCGCGGACGGATGTTGCAGCGAGATTAGATTCATGCATGTGTGCTGTTATCTGGAGCCGGCAAGTTGCGACGGCGAAACGACGACGACGACACCGCGCGCAGGCTGCCCTGCCCTCTCGCTCGCTCATTGACTGGCTGACCCAGCCTTCGCTCTGCTGGCCACCGCCGCCGGTTTTGTCCGCGCGCGCTCAGCCCCATGTCGGCAGAGGAGGACAGGCCAGAGCCAGCAGCAGTCTGTCGGTCTCTCGCCTTTGTCCGCGAGCTGCAAGCAAGCACAAGTTGCCGCCGGCAACGGCAATCAACTCGCGGCCCCGGTGGACCGCCAAACAACTTGTCGGCCGAGGATCGGAGCTACCATGCTTGATACCTCACCACCAGTGCGGTGCGGCTCGTTGGCCCAATAATGGTCGGGCGCGCGAGACTTGCGCTTGCGCGACCTGCCACTGTGAGGCCGGCCGGCCGGCCGTGTTGCCTGCCGAGCGTCCGAGCCCATATTCGTCACTAATGGCCGTGCGCCACTGTCACCATCGGCAGGCATCAGGTGGTGGGACGACGGGGCGAGAAATCGTGGCACCTCCCGTCGCTTTCGTTCAGTTCCATCCCATTCAGGTTCAGGTTCAGGCCGGCCCAAAGCAACGCAAAGTGCAGGCGGGCAGGCGTACGTGTTTTCTTCTCTCGTCGCGCCGGCGAGCGAAAGGTACAGGCACTAGCTTAGCACTGTGCGTGCAGTCCGTGGGATCTTCTCATCCTTTCACGTCGCAAATCTTGGAGGAAAGCAAAGCAAAGCTTTGGGTGGGTTGGAGATATATACGATGCATCATCATCTGCTAGAATCTCGCTCGTGCTACTGTTCTAGTGCGTGACATACAAGATGAACCGGATACAAGATGAACCGGAAAAAAGGTTGATTTGATTTTTATCTCCTTCGATTTCAGCTGCAACTGTTAGAATCAACTGTTAGAATCCAGCCGAAAGGGATATCCAATTGTCGCGTATTGCTTTGGTAAAAAATTTCAGACTAGATGAGAAGTTTTCTGGTGTTAATCAAATCTATTCGTGTACGAAATATTAATTAATTTGTACCAGCCAGTGTAACGCTACGACCACGAAACCTAAGGTGGATTCTCTCATCGTGTGCCTATACTACCTTTTCTTGTTTGCGGTAGTAAAGAAAAAAGGGAAAAAATATTATCACCTGATTTTTGGGCCTATATCGAGCCAAAAAACAATAGAAAACAAAACCTAAGCGGTCATTTGGTTTGAACCCAAAAATTTTGACGTGGTCAACCTTTTTGGCAAAATCGGTGGCCAAAACGAAATTTCTTATCTATTCATTCACTTTGGTATTTACTATTTACAGTCGGGACCCACAGTTTTTTTTTTCCTACTACGTGTTTCTGGTGAACCGCCCGTGATTTTTTAGACCTCGGGCAGAAAAAAAAAGGGTAGTGTACTAGTGAAAACACTTATGGACCTGTGGATCGCTTAACTTTAGGTGTAGGACTATACTGTCCCAACCAAATGCACCCTTAAACTCGAAAGTGAACAGAATCATGATCCACCACAAGATGTCTAACCAACTCACCTATCGTACTGACAATCACGCCCTTCCTTTCCACATGTACATATGCCGCCATGGCGCCCGTCCCGTACAGACTAACGGACCTATATTCCAGTGGCACGTTCTTGGCACGATCGATCTTTATTTCAGTGAATCAGTGGCACGTTCTTGGCAGGATTGAGTTCGATCCTGCCGGTCTCCACGGGGATAAGTTCGCTTTGCCCCAACGCAACGTGACAGGCCGGGGCACCCACACTGGGCGAGACGTGTCGCACTCCCCGTCCGCCGCTGCCGGCCGGCTTCGCCACGAATCCATCGATCGTGCGCTGTAGCTTTCGTGCTCGATCGATCTCCATCGGCTATCTCCTTTTTCCTTTTCACGTGTTGATCAAAGCATGCCCGGCCCTCGACGTACAGGCACGCCGGCAGCGCCGCGGAGGTGGTGGTCGGCGTCGTCGTGCCGGTGTGTAAAAACCCTGGACCACCGGGTGCCCGAGAGCGAGCTAGTGCGATGTGAAACCGCGAATGCGACCCTGGTGCGCCGGCAGCCAAGGCCTGGCTAATTTTGCCAGCCGGTAGTAGTATCTTTGTTAGATCGAACAACGGCCATGGCCATGGAGGGGTGTGGTCTTTTCATCTCCTGTTCAATCTTATATATAAAAAGATGGAGTGTACGAAATGGAGCTTATACGAGCCTTTGTTTGCACTTTTTGTCGTCCTTATTACGGTTCCGACAGGAACTTTGAGGTAACAGGATCGAGCCTTTGGTTTTTGGTTCCACCATGGTTTGTGTTTAGATCCATTTTTGGTACGTAAAATGTCATACCAGATACTCCTCGCACCGATTTGAATTATTAAATGTGGATCAATTACAAAATCAATTATAGGTTTTAAATTGTCGGTAAGCTACGAGATAAATTTATTAAGCCTAATTAATTCATCATTAGAGCATAAGTTACTACAAAGCATTTGTTTATATTTAGAGCTCCATGCATGTGTCGACATATCCGATGTGACACCTTTTGCGGTTTGCATTTTGAGATCTAAATAGGGCCTTTTAGTACTTCGACCCAAAGATTTGACAGCTCGTTTTATTAAAAACTGCATAAGCATTAAAAAAAATTGCATAAGCATAATCAACTTTAACTTATTTTTGACGAATGTTTATTTATAAAAAACTCTCCTCTCCGATGATATTAGAATTCGTTTTTGGACAAGGTTTGAGTCAAACATCGGAAATATAAATCATCAATAACTTTTAAGTTGTTGAGTTTGTAAATGTAAAAATTATATGAGTAGATTTGTCTTAAAAAAATACTTTTGATAAAAGTATACATATATCACATCTTCATAAATATTTTTTTATAATAATAAAAGGTTAAAGTTGTGTTTTTGAGACCGTATCACTTGCCCTAAACGACTTCTAATACCATCTCGGAGGGAGTAAGTCACAATTAAAAATACATAATTTTGAATATGGCGATTGGTTAAATTTAAGGTAAAATAGGTTAAACAAACTATAATTTAGAACGAAGTTAGTGAAATGACAGCATATAGCACGGACCTTAATAATCAGCTACATCGGTACATACACATGCCAGCAAGGGATTGTCAAAGCAGAGGATTTGTTGTGGCAAATAATGCTTTACCTCCTTTTATATTATTACCGGCATGAAAATAAATCAAAAATACCTATGGAGACGTTTCCTTGTAATATTACAAATTTGGCATGCTGCAGTTGTACAGTTTTTTTCTTTAACATGTGGCAACGTTTGCTTGCCTGCTTGGAAGTTGGCAAGCTGATACTTTGAACTCGGGGGTTTTTTTTTTTTTTTTTAAGACAAGGTGGCATGTTCTCCAAGGCTAGAAGGATGACCTAGTTAGATTTTAGAAAAGTTATTTTCTTTAATAGGATTAGGACTCCCTGTCATACCAATGTGTCTGCCCTCTAAACAACGTACTTATAAAAGGGGGTGGGGGGCAAGAGCACCCTCGTAGTAACATCACGTACACAATAATCCAACGCAGGGCAACACACCTAATTGATCGGAGGCAACACACCTAATTAAATTGAGAATCCAATTATCTTAATTTGGCCCAATCAAGGTGAATCTACTACTAGAAAATATTATAATTGGTGATGTAAGGTAAGATGACAAGATTCAGAAGACTTCAAACCATGAAATCGTGCTTGAGAAGTCCGTGGATGTCCGAGGAATATTAAAATCACCATCAAATTTTCTAAGCCTAGGCGTCAATTGAAAATTCCTGCTAGAGAGCAAAACGGAGATGTAATTGCTGTTGTCCAGACCATTAAACAACCAAAAACAGCAAAACCAAGGCAACTAGAGATTGAGACTTGGAAGGCAAATAGAGTAAAGAATCATAACAAAGAGATGCAACCACCAATCAGTTTGACCGACTTACGAACAGGTATACCAAGCAGAGGTCTGATTCAGTGAATCAGCTCATAAAAAGTCAGGTCACCTTCAAAGCAAATTTGTGCCTAAGAAGAAAAAAAGTTTGTCCTGCACCTTTGGATGACATTGATCAGCATCTCATATAACTGACTCCATGAAAGTACCGGTCAACAAGAGAGCAAAGTGTCGGTGCAAGTAAAAATGAAGCCGAGAGCAGCGAGCTAGAGTCTAAATATTTCCAACCAAGGGGGTGCCCATCGAAATATATATAAAGACTTGTTATTATGCCATGAAACCCTAAAGCTTGAGTACATTGTCACGTACGAAAACAAATCAAATGTCTTGTGGGAAAGGAATTTAGAATGAACTCTTTGGATACATTCAACTATTTCTAGTATTTGTATAATTGTATGGGACACCATGCCGTGGGACATCCAAAGTGATGCTCATTTGCCGACGCGACACCTTAAGTTCAGCCTTTGCCGAAGACACTACATTTTGGTGTCAATTTGCTGAAAAACACACCGACTCAAATATTATTATTCAGCTAAGAAGGGGAGAGAAAGGTGGGTGAATTGTCCATATTACCCTTAGACCCACCGGCCAGCCCCACTTTTCTTCTCCCCTTTCCTTCTCTCTCATGCGAGGTCGACGCTAGGGCGCCTAAGTGAAGTGGGGCCCAATGTGGAGCAGAGAGAAGGAAATCAAGGCGTAGGCGAGGCGCGAGACGATAGTCCACGTAGCGGAGGCACCAGCGGCGGCGTCAAGAGCACAACAGCTAGAACGGGTGCGCCAGAGGACGCGGCCGAAGCACAGCCGCGGTCGCACCGCGTAGTTCACTTGGAAGTAGGCCGGGTCTTGTAGAGATGGGACATGGCTTAGGGCGAGCAAATCTAGACGGAGAGCTGAGCGGTCCGCGAGTCTTCGGACGTGGATACGCACCGGATGAGGTTGCCGTGTTCTTATGGAGATAGAAGGTGGCTTCTCGCGAGCGACCGAACGGAAGAGCGCCGAGCGATCCGCGAGCTCGGATGAGGGACATGCACCGGACGAGGCTAGCAAGGCATACATAGGCGCCGCGTAGCGGATGCACCCGGCAGCCGGCCACTAGGAGCATGGCTGGTGAGAACGGGTGCACCAGGGAGGGATGCGGCCCGGCACAACGCGGTCGGCACCGCGTAGTTCACACATAAAGGGCTAAGGTTCTTTAGGGACAAGAGGTGGCTTTGGCGAACGAACGCCGGGCGAGAGAGCGCCGAGCGGTCCGCGAGCCTCGAATTAGGGACATGTGCCGACGAGGCTACGCGGAGATGGGAGGTGGCTCGGGCGAGCGACCACGAATGGGAGAGCCGAAGCGGTCCGCGGCTTCCGGATCGGGATGCGCGCGGATGAGGTCGGTGAGGATCACCCGGATCACCCGGCCCGGGTTGGTGTCGGTGGCGTCCGTGGAGGAGTGGGGCGTGGCGCGCCGGTCGAGTGGGGATGGTGCGGCGCAACCGGGCCGGGACGATCTTGGTGGTGGCTAGGATCGGCTAGGCGAGGCCGCGGCCATGGCGATCTCTCTCTAGGCGTGCTTGGTGGATCTAAGCGAGGGCCTCTTTGCTTTTGCTTCCCCTCTGCTGCTCCACTCTAGGCCCCACTTCTCGATGCCCCGGATCGTGTCAACCTAGCGTGAGAGATGGAAAGGGGAAGAGGAAGAAGAATGGTCGACTTTGGTCCATGGGTAATCTAGACAACTCACAATCTTTCTCTCCTTCTTAGCCAAATAATATTATTTTAGTCAAATGAATGTGTTCCAGCAAGTTGACACCAAATGTAGTGTTCTTAGAGAAGGTTTCGACTTGAGATGTGCGCCAACAAATGAGCATCACTTTGAATGTCCCACAAACCAATTGTCCCTATATGTATCGGTAGATTAGATTGACATTACATAAGAAATTATAGGAAGCGATATTTTTTTGCTAGGTACAGCAAGTAATCAATTTTCTATTTATCATTAGGTGGCACACAGTATATTGTTTTTAAAATAATTTTTCTATAGTTTGAATTTATGCACAAAATAAATATTAGCAAATTATATTGTCTATATATGTTTGCTATCTCTTTGCTATAATCCTTTACTTTATTTGTGTGTCGGCGTTAATTGTACACAATTAGGCCAGTCTCAATGGGGTTTCATTCGAAGTTTTATTACATTAAATAGGTTACCACATATGCATTTTTTTGATAACATGACAAAGGCATTTAAGAAGAGATAAGAAATGAGTGTCATCTAGATGAAACTCTTTTGGCACAATTACCAACTATCTTTTGAGTTATGAAATTAAATGTTTTTAAAACTCTAGAATGAAACTTTGCATCTTTTGAGTCATCGATCCAAGTTTCATTTAACATGGCAATCTTGTAAATAACAAAAGTGAAACTCTCTAATCGAGATTGACCTTACAATGAAACATATGTATCTTACAATTCAAAAATAATTTTTTTGCCAACAAAAAGTTAATTATCTTGGGAGGAATAAATAAAATGGATGGAGAAATCACAATGACAGCAAGGAAGTTGGCAATGCATGAAAATGACGCGTAATCCTTTCTTTTTAGTAATCATCATGATCACACAGGCTTTTGTTTAAAAATGCTTTATCTAAATCAAAAGAGACTTTTCATGCAGAAAGCTGGATCTGTAGCTCAAAAACGACACTACAAGACATCTCAAAAATATATCGCCACATACAACTTCCACAAGAAGAGATACTTTTACCATCGCTTTTGTTACACCTGCTGCATTATTCTCTAGCATTTCAACAAAAATACAAATCTTATCACGATGTTTATATACAGGAAGAGGAGCAGAAAGTTTAATACGTGATCACTCTGAGGCTCTGCTTCGTTCAATGTTCTGAGCAGAATTTGTCAATGTTTTCCCTTCTTTGAAATTTGTTGTCAAACTTGAAGTTCACTCCGGCAAACTCATCCCTCAAGTAGTGAAGTAGGCCAAAAGACTACCAAAGGCATGGAAAAAGAAAGCAAACCTTCTAACCCGCACATCTAGCTCCTACCAAGACCTTAAAAGCGAAAAAGCGAAAAACACATCGTTCTCACAGATGACGAAGGTAGAACTAATCTTTACAGGATGAATAAGACAATTATGTATAGTTAAGATAAAATTGTGTCACACCCCAAAGGATGGGGCCCGTGGGGGGGCCCAAGGGTCCGCGACCGGGTGGGCTCGCCCCGGCCTTGTTGCATCGGTGCGCCTCCGCCCGCCGCCCTTGGCGACTTCTTGATAATTAAAGTAAGAGTTTGATTATGATAAGATTATGACTTTTTGGTGTGAAGGGGATATTCCCCACTCTATAAGAAAATATCATATTATGAAAAGAATAAGGACTTTCTTGTAAAAAGAAATATGAGTTCGGACAGGATAAGATTAGGGCGTTTTTGGTGTGAAGGGATATTTCACTCTATAAGAAAATCTCCTATTAGAAAAAGAATAAGGACTTTGTTTTTGTAAAGCTATTCCAATCTGTAAGAAAACCTTTAAACATGATGATGTAATCTCTTAGGGACAAACAATAAAGCATTATTTCCCTTGCCCTCGCTCTTTACGCCCGCCCGTCATCCCAGGTCCCCACACGCGCACGCCTCGCCGCCGCCGTGCCGGCTACCCGCCATCATCGCTGCCCACCCCAAGGCGGCTGTGACAAATTGCAAAAATACCCATTGCACTACAACTTATTAGTTTTACATACTCTCCATGTTCTAATTGAAATCGTTATGGACAAAGTTTGAAAATATGAAAACCACACGAATTTTGGTTTGAAAGGTATTTTTTTAAAAGTATTATCTTTATCGTGCAGCTTTATACCACCTGGTCCACAAAGAATCGGCCGCTAGTGTGTCTAAGATGGCCTAACTCAAGGAAGGACACAAGATTTATATCTTTGGTTCGGGCTGTCGAGCACCCTAGTCCGGTCTTTGCACTATCCGGAGCTCAAAGGCTCATCTCGGGGAGTACAAGTGGGCGAGAGGGAGATGAGCTCCCAGGCTGTCTGTGGTCTGTGTGTGTGTGTGTGTGTGTGTTAGAAACTGTGAGTCAGTAGCACCTCCTCCCGATGGCCAAGCCCCCTTTTATAGTTGCAAGGGAGATACATGGGGCCATCAAGAGGAGGACCTCGCATGGAGAAGGAAAATAAAGTGAGAGGGATGAAATGCAAGTAGACGCTAGGCAATGGTTGGACCGCCCGGACCGCCCGGCGCTGCGCGGCGCCGTCGCGCCCACCCATCGCCGTAGTCGGCCGCCGGTTTGTAGAACGCCGTGAGGGTGGTCGGGTCAATGGAGGAGCAATCGAAGCTCGCGAAGCGCCGCACAGCTTCCGCAATACGCCTATCATCCGCTAGGCACGCCACGCCGCCCGCGCCAAGGCTGGTGCGGTGTGTCGCGGAAAATGTGTGGGACAGGAGAGCTCGGCGGAGAGCTTGACAAAATATCGCCCAGTCGCGTTTGTCTTGTAGTCATCGTCGGGTTATGCTTGGCGCCGGTATGGCTTGGACGGACAAGCCTCTACAGCGCGTGCCTACGGGGATCTCGTTCCCGCCGGGATATCTCGCCGTAGGTTGCGCTCTCCGACAGATAGTATGGCGCCCACTCGGTGGCCGCATCTATGGGCTTCCACGTCGGATGGGCAACAGGAGATAGATTCGAGCTTCGTCTGGCACGAATGCTGGTGCGGCCGAGCTCAAGCTCGAGCTCGTGTGGGAGGTGAGCCTGGTCGGCTGAGCCTCCGCCCGAGGCGAGGGTTGTTGATGAGCCGAGCTCGAGCCTCGTGTGAGAAGAGGCTGTCTCCCGAGGGCCCCACACCGAGACGGAGAAGTGCTCGTGGGCCGAGCCTCGAGCTCGTGTGAGAGGAGCTTCGCTCCAGGAGCTCTCCGTCCGAGACGGAAGGATGTCCCGCCAAAGCAGCTTGAGCTCATACGAGGCGGAGAGTTTAGTCCACGTCGTGCGTCTTGTGAGCTGGAGTTACGGACCTTTGACCCGGAATTGGGCCTGTTTTAGGATATGCGAATATCGAGGTATTCCACATATACAATCACTGTACAACACAAAGTAATACTCACGAGAATCATAAAAGTATAGTTTTGGCGTTTGTTTTCTTTGAATGGTTAAAAAAATCAGTCTCATCTTATAGTCATTTCAGTTAGAAATCTACTGTTTATTATAGGTATATAATTTGACTAGTGGATCAGATACACAATTAGGTACCCTTAATCAGGCGATGATCAAATACACACTTGAAACACAATCAACCCTGCTTTCCACTGTTGTTGAACCCCAATAAACACACACATCAAGCATCTCTTAAATCCTGAATCGACAGCCTTAAATGCCACAATTAATTCGACGACGAAAATTGAGCAACATCTTTCCCCCACCAATCCTCAGCTGTCAATTCCCTATCCGACAGCTTCCAGGACAGATCCAAACCGTCAATACCACCCATCATCTCTCGATCCGACGGCTCAGAAACCCAGCCGCACGGGCTCCTCAACGCCTCTCTCACAGTACGAAAGGCCGGCGCAGCGGGATCCGAGCACGGCCACCCACCCTGCTCGCTGCCATCATAAAGAGCGGCCTCCACCCCCTCCGCTCCCTCGCGCTTGCTTGCTAGCTTGTCCGTCGTCGTCGCAGAGCTAGCTCGGAGGCAGCACACAGAGTGAGAGGAGAGAGATGCCAATGGAGAGGTCGGTGTCGTGCGCGGAGAGGGGAAGCAGCAAAAAAGTACGGTGGCGGGGCGGGTGTGGGACTGCGGAGCTACAGCGCGTCGTACGCGCGGCCACAGCCGCCGGTGCAGGCGCCAGGAGCGTGAGCGCGTGGGCGCGCCCGGCGCCGGCGCCGGCGCCGTCCGTGCAGCGGACGGGAAGCACCAAGAGCAGCGTCGGCGGCGCCGGACGCCCCACACACCGGGAATCAACCTGCGCTCCTACAGCGCCTCGCCGCGGCCTCCCACGGGCCCACCCTGCAGGTCGTCGACGCCGGCGGCTGGGGCAGCTGAAGCGCTCCGGCAGCGTCACCAACTGGACCTCCGCCAACCGTCGCTCCGTCAACCTCAGAGGGTACACACCGTCCCTTCGCCGCCGCTGGACGACACCGCCGCCGTTGCCGCGGTCCCCGCGCCGACCAGGAAGTGGTGGTGCAGGACGACGCCGAGGCCGAGCTGAGCGGAGGAAGCGGCTGGTCGTCTACAAGACGTACGACGTCGAGGGCAAGGTCCGTCAGTCGGTGCGCCGCAGCGTCAGCTGGGTCAAGGGCAAAAGTGCTCCGGCATGGTCTACGGCTGGTGGTGATCGATCTCTAGCTCCATCGTCGTCGGCCGGCCGATGATCTCGCCGCCGCGCGCCATGCCCCACCGCGCCACCGGTCTGTCCTGTCCATCAGAGTGGTACTACTATTACGTATGAGTGAGCGTTTCTTGGTGTATGCTGTCAGTCAGTCATCACCAGTAGACTCTCGATCTCCTCTGATCTTGTTTTCTTCTTCATCTTTTTGTTCTTGGATGGAGTTAGGAATTTTCGTTTCATTTAGAGATGGATTGATTTGGTGGCATGCATGTAGCATATGAGCAGTGGAGCTTCTTCATTCTCTTGGTGATTTGTGAGGGATGATGGGTGGGTGTGGTGGTGGTGATATTGTTGTTGGGTTGGGGTGACAAATCCCAAGAGAATGCCAGCTTTAGGCTGCTGTGCTGTCCTACTCCTTTGTACAGATATATCATCTTTCCAGTCTACTAGTGCTCTGGTCTATGTAAATTTAGGTGCTGTATGTATGTATATATACATATATAGAATAAGATTTTTTGTAAATTACAACTCCTACTCTGATCCTACAGGTAAGTTTACTCCATTCTCTTCTGTGTTTACTTGCACTCATGCAAACGAAGCGTGTTTTGCTTCTCCATCTTTCTAACGTACTTGACTAGGCTGTGTTTAGTTCACTTGAAGATCTGAATGTGCTTTGAGAAAGGCGGTGGACGACACTTTTACGATGTCATAGTAGGGTTCAAATTTCGGCTGGTTTCGTTGAAAATCAGTGATTTTTGCTCCTAATAATGACCTCCAGTAAAGTTACATTGGTAATTTTGGTTCCTTATTTCATTCAGATTTTCAAATTTTAGATAAAACTTTCTGAAGATTTTAAAATTTGACCGTGATTTCAGCAGCCAATTTTCACTGATTTTTGTGATTCCCTTTCATCGGTCCCCCCCTCCAGGTACTGATATCTCAACTGGTAGCTGAACCCATATGCATGGCTGGTTTTCTCTATTCCCGCTCTTCAATTACAACCACGAAACATGAAAGTGGCAGTTGGTGGTGTGGAGTTTTCTCCATTCCTAATGTTCTTTTTCAGATAATTTGGATCCAATAGGACAGAGAAACACTACATTTTTAATTTGTGTGGATTTTATATGTAGTCAACCCTCCAAAAGAGCTTCAGAGAGAGAGCTTGGCATCAGCACAAGTTCGTCAGCATCTAAGCCCACCGAATCCTCCATCTTTACGACAGAGGGGGAAGATTCTTGTTCTCCACTAATCATTAATGATTATTCCACTCTCTAATCTTCAGAGGGGTTTCACTATGCATAGTCATGCATGTACTCAATAATCTGTTTCAATTTTCCTGCGTGGTTGAAACCAAAGTCCACACGAAAAGCTATATACACTTGCTCTGTTGTTCACTGATGATGGGGTTTTTTTTCGATCGCTACTCATCACATCAGCAGTGGTCCCTTTGCCGGCCGGGCTTTTTGCATTGCTTGTACAATCGGCGAGCTAACTTGTGTGACTTGTGTGCTACTGATAGCGCCATCTCGCTCTCTTGATAAAGGAGTCATCTTCACTGTGTCTGCATAAACGTACGAAGTGGAAATAAAAGGAATTTTTTGAGTCATTTTGTTTTGTCTCCACCCCACCTCTTTCATTCAGTCTCTCATCCTAACAGTTATCGGCGCACTTGTATGATTTTATGCCATAGGGACAGTGACATTTTCTCTATTATCCACCTCTATATACCCCCTGCTATTATTATAATTAAAAGTAACATAAAAAGACATGTTTACGCATGTAAACCTTGTGTTTAGCTGTCCTGTATATGACACACTAGGTTTACGCATTAACCTAGTGTTTGTTTCATTGTACCAGGCCTTATACGGAATGGGCCAGAAGTTGTTTTAAGAGGTCGTTTTGGTTGCCGCCTCGCATTGCCAAGCCACAAGTTCGGCGCACCACACATTTTTTGTCTGCTTGTTCAGAATCCAACGTTGGCGGCCAAAGACGGTCCGAAACTTTTTCTCCTCTCAATCTCGCCACGTCGAGGCGAGCAATTCCTTCCGCCGCACATGGGTCGTGGGTTTGGGTGATGGCCACATCCAAACACCCCCCTAAATCACTATCTCATTGGCTCATGCTGACATCTACTATGCTAGATATCCAATATCCACGACTACTAGTAAAAACCATTATCGTTGCACCTTTCATGGCTTTCCGTTCTTTATAACTGGCGGCGATATTCTTGATTCCCGAACCCGGGGTGGGCCGGGGGTAGTGTTTGTTTCATTGCACAAGGGCCTCTCATCTTTGCTCAAGGTACACTAAGATAGGAAAAGCCGGCCTAGACCGTTTCAACAATGAAAACCGGCCTAGGATGATGGCCGACACAACAAAGCCAGCCTTGGCAAGAAACCTTGAAACGCCTCCGAGAAGAAGCCCATGGAGACACGACTAGGGTGGATCTAGGTTGGCAAAGCCATCTAGAGCACCCACGGGGCGTAACTCCATCGAAGCTTGTAGAACATCAAATTGGGGTTGAAAGAGATTAGAAAAAGAGAGAAGGAGAAGGTAAAAAGATAAAAGATATATATGTTTTTTTATCGATTCAATACCTCGCAAACCATAAACCTTTCATATAGAGAGATGTGGTGATCTCGCTTATCTCATAGGGGTTGAGATCCTATGCAAATCCATGTGAAGGAGATTTCTATCTCAAAAGAGTGTCGGTGAAACTCCTTACGGTTTGACTAGGTTTGTAAAAAAAAATATTAGAAACATTTGTATTTCCAAATAAATTTTTTGTAAGAAAAAACAGCTCTTAAATCTAATGATACTAATTATGCAACATAAACATTAGGGTAAAGTTCAACTTCCATCCTCTAACTCTAGCCAAATCCAGATTTTAACCTTGAACTTCAAAATCGGATAACATTAGCCCTCCAACTCTTAAAAGTTCGGTTTTTTCAACCTTAGGCGGGTTTTCTAGTGAAAGGACATCTAGGCCCTAAGTGGGTTTTGGATGATTAATGACAACAAGATTAAAAGAGCTAATAAGTTTGCTAAGTGTGGACAGGATGATGGTTATCTCACGTACTTGTTATATATTGTAAAAGATCCAAAATGATGTGTTGTTGTAGAAACAATCTAGTTCAAGCACAAGACAACGATGCAAATAGATTCCATGCAAAGCCTCATTCAAGTGTGGGAGTTCCATCATCCTTCATAAGAAGATAAAGCTATAGAATGGGTTCAACATCAAGTGATGATTTGGATTGAGATAGCGAAGATAGCAGGAAAGACTTCCCCGAGGTACTAAGCAAGGGGTGAAGGCTAAGTGACGACTGGAACTCGTAGGACCTAGCTAAAAGTGAAGAAGGAAGTACTTGCATTTAGTCGAAGCTATTCAAACCATTGGTCATGAGGTGAAGAATCAAAACCTAGATGACATTTGAAGTGTGACTTGATATATTTGGAAACAACTCAATTACATGAATATGATCAAGTCACTTGCTCAAGAAGGCATTTTAGAAAAAAAAGGGGAATATGACATGGTTGGCATCCTCAAAGTGGTTGAGATCAAACACAAGGCATTGAAGCTCGAGAAAAGCAACTCAAGTGGATCAATCGACGATTTTATTTGAATCTTGAGTTATAGGTATGTCGTACTATCAAGAGGGATGCATCATGTCAATAGATGATCATACATAAGTGCTCAAGCCAACCCATAGGAGTTTGAGAGAGTTTGAGCCGACAAAATCAAAATTGCTAACAAGTGCTTTCTGGTCGGGTCATACGGGCGTGTCCGGTATGCATACCGGATGTGTGCGATATTTTGGACATCATCGCAAACTCATTTCCTGACCATGAAAATGTTTATTAACTTAAAAGAAATTGTTTGCAATTAAAATAAATCAATTTGGAGAAAGATCGATTTCAAAATTTCGGCCGGATTGGGCCATACATATTTGAACGGCCGAGGATCCCAACGGCTAGTCCAACGGCTAGTTTTTAAAGTAGCTATAAATAGCCGTAAGGCTCCATCTTCGGGGCTGCTGATTCTACTGACTTTGTGGCGATTTTACGAGGCATCTCTAACTCTCCCAAACCCTCTCTAAGTGAGTGCTTGATCCGATTTGCGTAATCAAAGTGTGGGTTTGAGTGAGATTCAAATCAAGAGAGCAAGCCACCTTGAGCACTTGTGCATATTGCCTATTCTCGTGATTTGCATTTGTTTCTCTTGGACTCTTTGGTCCTAGACGACTAGGCGTTCTGGGAGAGCACCCAAGTGTTTGTGGTTGCCTCGAAGTTTGTACCATCAAACTTCACTACAAGAAGTCATCTACTACGATGGGGAAAGGAGTTGGAAAGGACTCAGGACTAGAGAGACCTTCGTGGTCGGAGAAGGGCTTGCCGGCTTGGCTGCCCGTAGCCTGCTCAATGGAGGCGTAGGCTCTCGGTGAAAACCGAACTCCGATAAATAAATATCATGTCTCTTGTCTCTCCCATGACATTTGTTATTATCGTGATCTCCTGTAGGGCTATCATATACTTTGCACATCTATATTTCATAGGTCTTGCTGGTTGGGTGAGAAGAGAACAAAAAAAGGAGGAGGTGGGCTGACCACGTGCATACGGACACGTCCGGTATCGGTGACCAGTGGCCAAACTTGATGACCTGTGGCTCTAATCTCTATGGTGCAGGATTATATTGCATATATTATTGGTAGTAACCTTTTGGGGTTTTTTACTGATAAGGAGTTTTCGAGACTTCGAAACTCCATCACTAAAATCGTTTCCTCTTATAAAAGGTGTTAATTTTCAAAACACCTATCCCTAAGCGACATCCCGGTCCTTACATCTAAGCTGTTTTTGGCGTATGAACAATAACTTTTGATATTTTTATTTTTTGAAATCCAACTTAAGAAGGAAGGAAGTGGTACCTAGAGAGCTCCAAAAATCTTGATATTTTGTAGGTTGGTAGAGTGAATGAAAAGGATAATAATGGCACAAAACATGCTAAATTTTGTTAAGTAAAAATTGAATTATTACATTTCAAAAAATAGTCAAACTTATGTATTCTATGAATTTTTAGGTCTTCAAATGGCAATAAAAATTTCAAAAAAATCATATTTCTCCATCATTTGAACGCTAAAATTAACTAGAGTTCAAATGATGGATAAATATATGATTTTTTAATTTTTGTTGCCATTAATTCCTAAAATTTAAATTTTACTTACAAAATTTAGCACGTTCTATGCCATTATCATCCTTAGTATTCACTCTACCAACCTACAAATCAATATTTTAGAGCTCTGGGGCACCTTCTTTGCTTCATAAGTTGGTTTTCTAAAAAAAAAAAAAAAAAAAATCAAAACTTACTGTTCACCAAAACCGACTAGAAAACCGCCAAAGGTTGAAAACTAAACTTTTTCAAGAGTTGGGGTGCTAATGTTATCGGGTTTCGTTCAAGGTTGAAATCAGACTTTGGCTAGAGTTGAAGGGTGGAAATTTGGCTTTTACCCTAAACATTAAAAGTTTAAAATGTTTAACTTATCAAGGAGTAAGAATGACACTCTGTACGGGAGAGGAGGTGCTACAAAGCGCAGGGCCACTTGTCACGACCAAGTTCTTCACCTTAGCTACTGGATAAGAGAATCGATCGAGAGTCATTGTCTTTGGTCCACCGTGGCTGGTTTGCAGAACATATATTAAAATCAGTCTCGATCTTGTCTTGTTTGTGCTCTTCTATATTTGACTCTTTTGTGTTCAACACTGAGATATATCCATTCAGAGTGAGTACCTTTACAGTCTATTTCTGCGAATTCGTGTACTTTGCTGAACAACTACTTGGCGTTTTATGGCTTGCGTGCCGGCCAGTGTGCCAGTGAAGGATATTATTATTTGCTAACAAGTTCTCCCCCCCAGAGAAAGGAGCTGAGACTCATTTTCTTTCTTTCTTTTTCACCCTGCAGTAACACCTCATGATTAATATCACAGCTTATTGTACCCTTTTATATTTGATTCTCACATCCAACTCACTACAGTATAACCATCCTGCCATAGTATTCCCCAAGTTCACATCGTGTGTGGAATGGGATCCCTAACTTTTACTTTTGTGCCACTACTGAAAAACAACCTATTTGTAGAAGCGTCTAAATAGTTGACACCAATCACAAAGTCACATTCTTACGTGCACTTTTCAGCTTGACTTCAAACAGTGTAAGGTTATAGAGTGTTCCTTTCAAAATCGTTTGATTGGGTTATTTCTGCACCACTTGGCGAGCTTTATTCCTAACTTATTGCATTGCTTGATGGACTACTACTGGTGGCTATGACTGATGGATAGCGCTGTAGATTTGTCAAGAGTCCCAGTAAGGTTTATCCATCGGTACGATCGAGAGTTCCTTTCGAAATTAGATCAAGAAGTAAGAATGATGGAGGTTTTTACACCACTTGGTGAACTTTTGTGCTACGTGTAACGCCATTCAGCAAAGAGGTCTCCATCCCTAGCAGCAAAATTTGGGCTCATTTTCTTTGAATCCAACATACCTGCCATGTAGCCTGCCCCTTTCCACACACTTACCTATAAACCGATCTTGAACTCCCTTTCTTTCGCTTCGATCTCTCTTATCTTTTGCTATCCCATCCAGCACTGTTGTAAAAAGGTTTATCCATACAGTGATACAGTATGCATGTGACTAGCTTTGAAAAGATTGGATTCTGAGAATTCGGATTGCCAAGCAATTCCTATCCTGCATTACTGTGCATCGTTTTCTCACAATCGACCTTTGCTGCGGATGGACAACATTTTCTTCTGAAGGACAGCAACATCAGTATATGTAGCTTGCCGTGTGTAGCGGTCTATATAGTGGTGTGCATGGCTGGTCAGTGTACTCAGAACTGGTATACTAGGCGTCTAGGTCGTGTAGTTGTGTGCCAGGTTTCATACTAATTTTGGTTTGGAGATGCCTGTTGGTCACCTTTTGTGGATATACTCAATATATATTTGAGCATGACTTTCACCACACTTTGTGGTGCGCTTAGAGTTGTGTCTCATCTCATCAGAGCGCAAAATAAGGCAATAATGCTCTTGGAAACATTATTATTAACAAGGGATATATCTTATCTTGTGGACCATGTATATTGAGTTCAATTGGATCAAATACAAAAGCTTGACAATTAAATGTCGTCGTTGGATTAACGTTTCAACAGAAAGGATGCATGCATGGCAATTAATAATGCAGTGCCAGCGAGTTTTGCTGAAACTGAAGTTCGATCGATCACCTGCAATATGTACCTTCATCACCTGCAATGTCTGTAGGGCATTGCATTCTTTTAATTTGTTGTGGGCATCTGGGTGTGCGCTGTCCCAGATTTCCGTCCAAATATATGCAAATTTGACTGTATATATATAACTGTCGTTTTTTTTTGGTACTTTGGTTCAGTGCTACAACACTTTTTTTTTTTCCCTTATCAATCTGTCTTAATTACCATCATCAACACTTGCTATATATAATATCTACTACTACACATCTTGTTGCCAAACTTGGGCCCATATACATACACTTCGCCATCGATTTCTTGGTCATCAAATTAATAAAACCATGGTTTGGCGCCGCAGTTTTAATTGGCACACTGCACCCAAACAAGAGAAGTGTCATCTACTATGAACCAAATCCAGCTGTGACAATAATGAAAAAGAAACTTGAATATATGTGTGGGTGGTGGTGGTGGTGTTGAGTTCCTGATGTGCTCCTTACACTGCAGGTCACAAACAAATATGTAACGCATGCAGGAGGACCATGTGATGTTGTGATGTCCTTGTCTTACGAAAAGGAGGAGAAATAATGAAAGAAGAAAATAAAGTGGTGAGAGTGAGATGTCCTTTAATTTGTTGCTAATCGATCGAGAGACGAGACGGCTGAAGATATATATATAGGATGGACGGACCGCTATCCATCTATCTATCTATATGGTGTAACTGGCTAATGGAGGAGTGAGGAGTGTCCTTCTCGGATGATACTAGCTGATATATACGCAACCGATCACCGGACGCTCTGGCGTCTAAATGAATCCTACTCCTTTCATCATATACAATTCACGGTTTGAGTGTGATGATGAGGTGATCGGTGACAGTGTGATAGATAGATGGATGGTCACTGCCGACGACTTTTCATTTGTTTGCATGTGCCAACTAACTCATGTTTGTATGGAATCATGTGATCGATCGATGTGTGCCGACGATTTGTGCACAGTGTAGCAACTGTCACTCACTCCTATCATCCATCTATCGATCGATATGCAAAGCAACCATGGCTAAGGTAACGTTGGATGGATGGATTGTGCCCTGGCTGAAGGTAACGTTGGATGGATGGATTCTGCCCTGGCTGAATTATTGAAGCCCTGTTAGCTAACTTGTTGCACTAAGAGTCTTGTAATCTTTCATTCAGTTAGCGTTTGGAGTTAGTTAGAGGGAGATACGATTGGTGACATGCCCGATTGTAATCTACCCGAGTCTAGCTAGGTAGAACACGCCGTGTCGTGACTGGCGCATGAGGCGTGCGCGCCGCGGAGCAACGGCGTCGCGCACCGGCTCGTCACGGCATGGGGAGTCTTGTAATGATTAAAGACTATAAATAAAGAGATCAAGGGGCCGTGGAATGCTGCGAGATTGGCAGCAACATATCGTTGTTATCATCGTTTACATTGTTCTTGTTTCTTCCAGTTTACATCTATACGCCGGTCACCGTGGTCACCACGGCGCCGTTCATCATTGACGTTCCAGGGTGAACGAGGTGATCCTGCTCTAACAGCTCCATCGGCGGATGCTGACGAATCTGAATGGGATCATATCGGATCAGCTAGACTTCAGAGGAGGCCTACTACTTGATACACCTGGTCGGCCACTCATACCATACATACAAGTACTATGTATATAAGCAAATGCAAAAGGTCTAACCTGGATCTGAATCGGGGGCGGACAGGGACCTCCCGTTTTTGATGCATTGGTCACTCTGCAACATGGATGGTGTGTGCAGTGTGCTTGCACTGTTTCTAGTTGACTCCAAACAGTGCAAGGTTATTTGTCTGTCTATCAATCTAGTACGAGTTGCTTTCAAAAATCATTTGATTGGGTTATTTTTTTGCCACTTGGCGATCTTTATTTTCTAACTTGCATTGCATGATAGGCACTACTACTAGGACTGATAGATAGGGCCATATTTGTCCAAGAGTCCCGTGCCCATACCACAACAACAGTGTAAGGTTTATCCATCATCATCCGTAGGATCAATAGTTCCTTTAAATTCAAATTAGATCTATCCATTGGGTTTTTGCACCACTTGGTGGCCGACTTCTTTGCTACGTGTGACGTCATTCAGCGAAGAGATCTCAATTCCTAGCAGCAAACCAATTTGGACTCATTTCCACACATAAAAAAACCAATCTTAAACTCCCTTTAAACTTTCTCTTTGTTTGCTCTCCCCTCAGCGCACACCGTAAAGTGAACCGAGAGTAAAACTTTGTTTAACACTCACACATCTTAAGTAACCGCCTGTAAATTCTTTTAATTCGTCCACTGGCCTTTGCCACTGGCGTTCCATCATCCCGCTAATAAAATTGCCTCAGAACCGCCGATAGAAAGCTCCACTGTACTAGTCAGAGTATGCTTTCGACCTTTGGTGATTCGCTTTGAAAAGGTTGACTTCCGGAATTTGGATCACCAAACAATATACCACTCTATCCTGCATTATTGTGCATCGTTTTCTTTTTAATGCGACCTTTGTTTCTTCCTTGCGCCTTAACTGCGGATGATGGACAACATTTTCTTCTGAAGGACAACAACATTAGTATATATATATGTAGCTTTGCCATGTGGCATTCTATACAGTGTGTAGTGTGCATGGCTGGTCAGTGTACTCAGAACGGCTAAACTAGGCGTCTAGGTTGTTTGGTTGTGTACTAGGTTTCATACTAGGTTTGGTTTGGAGATGCCTCATCAGTAACCTGTCAACGTATTCCTGGGTACAGTGGGCCATCCAACAAAAATGGCTTCGATCTGTATGTGGCTATATATGGCTGCGAGGTTGGCTTGCCATGAATTGTAAAGTAGACCAATGCATTACTTTTGAAAAAAAATATACTGTTTTCATTAGTTCAGACTTCACAATAAAATATAACTGGAGTTCTAAAGGATAACATTTGATACTCTTTAGCCTACCATTTGAGGATACTCAATGTTTTTTAGCCTGATGTTGACCACACTTGTGGTGCGCGTAGCGCTGTGTCCATCTATCTCAGAGCCCAAAATAATTCAATGCTCTTGGAAATATTGTTAAGCAGGAATATCTTGCAGACCGTATATATATTCAGTTCAATTGGATCAAATGGAAAGCTTGGTAAATGGTGTCGTTTGTTGGGCCAACGTTTCAACAGAAAGGATGCATGCATGTGGGCACATGGCGCTGGGTCGACACAGGTACACCTGCAGGCCAGCGAGTTTTGTTGAAACTGAAGTCGACACAGGTACGCGGATGTGCAGGCCAGCGAGGTTTGTTGAAACTGAAGTTCATCACCTTTCAAACGCTCCCGTATAGCCGTATAGGCCATTGCATTCCGTTTGTTGTGTGGCATCTGGTCTGGGTATGCCAGATCGCCGTCCAAACCATATGCAAACTTGACTTTATATATCTGTACTGTTGTTTTTTTGTTCAGTGCAAATTTGACTTTGTATATCTGTACTGTGTTGTTTGGTTCAGTGCCAGTACAGCAGTTATCACTCTCTCTTAGCATCATCGCCACTTGCTACTGTATCTATTGCTCAACTTGTTGCATGCTTGCAGCCAAACTTGGGCCCATGCATATATACGACTTACGTCGACATCAATTTCTTGGTCATCGAATAAAACTGGCACTGCACCCAAACAAACAAATTAAACAAATAAAAGAGCTACCCGAGAATCGTCATGTACTATATATGAACGAATTCAAGTTGTGGCAATAATGCAAAGAAACTTGAATATGTGTGGGTGGTGTTGAGTTCTTGAACGATGTACTCCTTACACTGCAGGTCACAACTCACAAACAAATTAAATATGTAACGCAGCATACATTCAGGACCATGTGATGCTAGCTGTGATGTCTTTGTCTGACGGAAAGATATAGAAATAATGTAACAAGAAGAAATAAAGCGGTGAGAGCGAGATGTCCTTGTTGCCGATCGATAGAGAGACAATACGACTGAATGAAGATATATATATAGGGACGGACGGACCACATGGGTTGGCCGATGTAACCAACGGAGTAGCGAGGGATATATACGCAACCGATCACCGGACACTCTAGCGTCAAAATGAATTAATCCCTCTTCTTCTTTCTTTCATTTATTCACGATTTGAGTGCGATGAGGTGAGTATTGATGACAGTAATGTGATAGATGGTCGATGGATGGGCACCGCCGACGACTTTGATTTTTGTCTGCATGTTCCAAAATAATTCATATATACTGGGTTAACCAACCATTGCTCCCGCAACGGATACAATCTTATGAGATAACTAAAAGGAATTATTTAAATTAGGTTTAGAAAATATTTTTTTAATAAAATTTTTGTTGAAACATTTGTTTAAACTTTGATAAACCTAAATTTGATTCTTTTTCCGAATTGGAGCATGTTCATTCCTCATATAGATATATTTACAATCTTGATTATAGTCTACCGAACTAATGTCAAAATGTTTTATATTTTTGTAAGAATTTTAGAATGATTTTCGTATGTCTACTATTTCATAAATAACAAATTTTTATGGACAATTTTTTGAAGCACCATATGTATCTAGTGAAAAATATGAAAGAAAACTTATTTTTTTATAAACTCTTATGTCTTGCCTTTTGATATCATGAAAATTCATAATTTACCATTAACTTTATATTTTTTGTTGTATTAGTTTGAAATTTAATGCTATTGTATTATTCATTTCTTTTTCTATTTAAAGAATATGTTAGTCCCACCCTCTTAGTTTCCACGTTGTCATAGATAAAATTTGTTTCAGTGCACCATGGCACACATGATTTTTAATTTATTGTATCATTAGTATTGTTTATTAAAAAAAAATCTTAAATTAAGTTACTATATATGATATAATGTTTTAGATCAAAATGTTTAAACTTTTTTCTAGGACAATGACTTATAAAATTTATGAGAGCATGAAAGTGTTAATATAAATTAAAATGGTGCAAGTCGTCAATAATACGTGGTTTGCTAAGGATATATTTCACGTGATAAGCCCATAAAAATATTTTTTATACTAATGTATGTTTTATTGACTTATGCATGTTGAATTATTGTTCATAATAGCTATATTAGAATTTATAGGCAGATTTGAGAGACCTTTGTTATTCTTCTTTAACGGTTATGTGGTGGATAATTTAGGTATAAAACTATAGATATATATTACTTTATATAATCCTTCCTAACGCCTTTATGGGTAATTTGGATGCAAACTTAGGCAACATTATCTTCATAATAACATATAGATAGAATAAAAACTATTATTTGGATTAGTTTAATTTTATTTTAATTGTGGAGGTTTGATTATTTTTCTCAAATAAGTTTTATTGATAACTCCACGGATCATGGTCCTTTATTTTTTTAAACAATAGTAGCTTCTAGTTCAAGGTAATTATTCAATAACATTATTTTTAACTTTGAACTTTTGTCTTCTAGCCTAGTAGTTGAGCAAATAAATAGCACCCCAATAATAGGTTCAAATCCCGTGAGGTTGAATTTCAGGCTAGGCTAAAAAAGGTTAGGAGGCTTCCTCCTCGATGGATCAAAACATTATAAAAATCATTACTATTAACTTATTTAAAATTTATACTTGATTTTGTCACAATTTTTTTTGTGCCAAGAAATCAGCGACGTAAGAAACAAAAATAAAAATATACCTAATGGTCAATAAGTATTAGCTCATGCATGTATGTCGTGATTGATAAATTAAATTATAATTGTTGAGCTAGCAAAAAAAAGGCTATACCTTGCCTTCCATATGTTGTTGATGTCGCGGACGCTAGACGCTGGCATTGGTGCGGCCTTACATGTTTTTGCCTTTGCTTTCTTGACATAGACTTCCCTCGTCAGGTCTATGATATCGGCACACCCACCTTTTCTTCAATTCACTTGATGTGGGTCGATCGAACATCCGTGGCGCCGCGAAATAGTCACTTGGTTTAACAACTAATAAATTTTCTTGATGTCTCAATTTTAGGGTATTTTGTTACATCGACCGGGACACATATGTTGTCGACCTCGTTGGCGTTGAGTTTTGTGTGCTTACCGGCGTATGTCAAGTTGGCATGGCGCAGCGGTCACCCGCCCTCGTCATCATCATCGGGGATGATAGGTGTAGTGTCAATTCAAATGGTCATGATCCACCCGACAATAGTTTTTTTTACAAACATGTCCACCGACAATAATTGGTGTAGAATCGCCTTCCTCATCGGTGTTCGGGCCGGTAGGTAGTCGGAATGTAGCCGCGTCGTCTTCTGGTCAATGTTCGCCGATTAGATGGTCGGTGTAGCATCGCTTGCCTCGTTGGTGTTGGCGGCGATGTAGCATCGCCCTCGTAAGGGATGCGGTGGCGTGTTTGGGTAGGAGCCATTGCGGATGTCGTCCATATGAATCTCAACATCACCGGTGCGGTGGTGTCGTTGACTTAAGGTGTGGGGCCATTCGATGTCGTCCCTACCAACTCCATGCATCCGGACAATACCGGCCAATATGCCCGGAGCCATGCAAGAACGGGTAAAACATCACCTATGGACCATCGCCTTCCTAAACTCGAAAATGCGGCGTCTTCGATCTCGGCACATGTTGCAATTGGTGTTGCCGATAAATTCGCTCCTATCTTCCCACCAACATGCTTTCTGTACATAGTTGACGAAGAGCCAAGGCGTGGCGTTCCAATCGTGCGCCTCGTGTGCATCGCGTGGCGATCAAAGAAACATGAGCCCTTTTTTATGTCATTGTTAGATGAGGCGCCCCATTTCCTCATGTGCTCTCGAGGTCGGGGTTTAGATTCCATAAAAAGAAGTAGGGTGTGACCTTTCCTACCAATGGTTAGAAAAATATTATCATTAAGTTAATAAAAAAAATATATGTTGCTCAATAAGGTTTATATTAAATCTTATTTATGCATAGTAATTTAAGGATATTAAAATTAAATGAAAATTATATCTAATGGTCAAGCATGTTGGCGTGCATGAATCCTTTAGACTAATTATGCAAAAGACTCATTCATGGTGACCATCGGTGAACTTATAGGCCATAATAAGCAATACCATGAAAGTAGAGTCGTGCCCGACACAAACAACAATGTTGATCCCCGCATCATGGCCTGGCGCTAGAAGCAATCAACATGAAAGCATGGCAAAGCTCGACGCAGCTAACATGGTGACAACATGGAAACCTCGTCATCAGTAAGAGCCGCAAGCAGCTCTACAAAAATGGAGTACCGAACCTGGTCTAAGGCCGGTAATGATAGGGACATCGTGTGCCTCTAAGGCGGCGCGAGTCGGCATGCGGACGTCATTGTAGATGTAGGTACGGTGCCTACCGCATGTTGTCTTCCGTTCTGCTTGCCGGCCCAGTCGCGGCAGCAACGACCACAAGATAAGCTATCTAGCGGCGGGTGCCGCGTGGAGGCGGGGAAATCATCGACGGCGGCATAGTGCCCTAGCTTTTTTCCTCCCGATGGAACATCTCCTCAATGCGTAGGTGAAAGGATACGATCCCTTCCGGATGCATCCCGAGGCCGCTCGATCGTGGCCTTATGGTAGAGGAATCCCCACGGGATTTTAATATAAATAAGGGTAAGGTGGGTAATGTTTTAGAAAAAAGAAATTGGATCTAATGGTTCTGGTTTGCTCGAGTCTAGATTTTTATGGCTAGATGTTTCTAATTAACGTAAAATTTAAAGTATTTTTTACGTGTATGGTGAGAATTAATGTGGAGTCTCCATTTACAACCTCAATTAGTAATAGTAAGCTCCAATTAGTAATAGTAAGATAGGCCCGCTGAGGTAGGACAAGATGACAATTTAATTTGTAATTTTCTGTTTAATTAATTATTAGATCTATTACGGGCTGCATATTGCATGCATCCTGAGACCGGCTCGATCGTGGACTTATGGCTGAGGAATCCTACGTGGATTTTTAATATAAATAATAGTAAGGTGGGTAATTTTTAGAAAAAAAAATAAATTGGATCTAATGGTTACGGATTGTCGAGTCTAGATTTTATGGCTAGATGTTTCTAATTAACGTGAAAATTTAAAACATTTTTTTTTACGTGTTTGGTGAGAATTCTATGTGTGGAGTCTCCGTTGCAACCTCCAATTAGTAATAGTAAACTCTAATTAGTAATAGTAAGATAGGCCTGCCAGGACAGGACAAGCTGACAATTTAATTTGTAATTTTCTGTTTAATTAATTATTAGATCTATTACGCTGCACTCATACACCTTGTTTTGGCATTGACAAATCTGAAATCTTACTAATATTCATGTGTTATATAATTTTATTAACCTATTAAATATGGGTACAACAGTTGTCAAAAAAAAATGGGTACAACGCATCAATATTTTTCCGTACCTAAAGGCCGATTTTTTTAGAGAAGTAAATCCCGATTTTCTCTACTATGCGTAACAGTTTTTGTTTCCTTCGAACAATTATAGTTTTAGGTATCTTTTATTACGTAATGGCATAGGTGGGTAATTTCTAGAAATAGATCTAATGGTTGTGTGTCGCTAGAGTCTTTAGATTGGATGGCCGGATGTTTCGATTAACGTGGGAATTTCTAGCATTTTTTTTTTGCATGCATCTGAGGATTAACGTGGAGGCTTCATTAGAGTATGGGCCTCAATAGTAATAGTAAGATTTGTGTGGAATCATCTGATCTACCGACACGCCAACGATCGATTTGTGCAGCAGCATGTCACTCCTATCATCCATGGATCTATCGGTGCGGAAGCAACCATGGCTAACATTAACGTTGGATGGACTGCCCAGCCCCGGCTGAATTATTGACGCTCCATTGTTGGATGTTCCTCTGTCCCATGGAGTTTGTCGTTTTGACTTTTGAATTTCATGTTTGACCATCCGTCTTATTCAAAAATATTTATGCCATTATAAAATAAATTAATCAATATTCAAGTATCTTTATTAATAAAATAAGTCATAACAAAATAAATTATATTTGTCTAAGAAAAATTTTAATAAGACGAAGCGTTGAAAAGGATGGCGCGGAATCCAGGGGTCATGGGACGGAGGGAGTACTCGACGAATTCTGAATGGGATCAGATCAGATCGGATCAGACATCAAAGGCCGGCCTACTGCTACCTGATACACCTGGTCGGGCAATCCCATCCCAAATCTGATGCTAATAGCACACAGTTCATGGGCACCTTTCATTTGTCGCCCACCACACCATACATACAAGTAGATAAGCAAATGCAAAAGGCCATCACACCATACATACAAGTAGATAAGCAAATGCAAAGGCCATGGCCTACCTCAACGATCTAAATCGGGTTTTGATGCATCGGTCACTTGGCAACATGGATGGTCGTCATCACAAGCCTGGAAAGCCCCCTGGAGGTCAACGCCTGCATGTGGCTGTGGCTGGCGTGCTCTGTTTTGCACTTGCACCGGCACCGCGCACCGTGTGTGCTCGCACTGTTCCAGGTTGAATCAAAGAAAAGGCGAGGCCGTACGTTGGACGGACGGACGAAAGGAGAAGACAATGGTGTGATCGCCATGTGTTGTCCGTTGATCTTGCACTTGTCTGGCACCGACAGTCTGCCTGCTTGCTCCATCACAAACTCTGAAAACTCGGAGGGAGAACCGATTTGCCTCAACGTGCTTTTACGGGCCGGTTGAGCAACGGGCTTCTTTCCCCCACACGGGCCCGGCACTGGCCGACGAAACACTAGGAGCAGGAGGGAGTGCCCCACGGGCTGCACGCGACGCGCAACTGGAGCCCAGCAGGCCCACGCGAGGCGAAAACGTTCACCGCTCAACCGTTGTCATCGCACCCTGACGACCAATGCGCTGCCCATTAGCCCATGCCCACGCGCGCAAGGCAACAAGAGTAAGGCTATGGAAGAACTACGCTAATTTTAAAATTTTATGTAGAATTGAAAATGAGGCCAAAATTATGCGAAATTGTGAACACATGTATATTGTTTTGGTTATTAGATCTTCTTAAGCTATTGTATGTCCACATTGTTCACAGATTTTTGCTTTAGCTTATTTGAGTGAATTGATGATCGCCACTTCTAGTGTTCTTTCGCTACTTTTATGTTACCATCTAATCCTGATTTTATCGCTAGTTTGGTCTCCAGCCTTCAATTATTTACACAAAAAGGTTAATTACTGCTGATTGATAATTAAACTGGCAGATTAAAATACTACAATTCTCTACATCCGCTGCACCTGCATCCTCCACCAGTGCAGGAAGTAGCACCTACCATGCTTTTCTGCTGCACCCCATCAATCGTAAAAACACACAAATCCTATATTTTAATTTGGATTCCCAAATCCACAACCCCAAACCGTAACGCCCCACCGCAAAAACCCTAAAACAACAATTCTAACCGAAAGCTTTATAGGAGATAGACAAGACAGGGAGATGAATCGTCCCCTGCAGCTGAAGAAGAGGGAGAGGAGCTCTCAAGCATTGCCACATAGAGAGTATATAGCAATCGAAAGATCAAGGAATTGATCTGGACATTGTAGTAGGAAAGTGAGTTCTCTCTATGAGTCCCAAATGCAGCAAAACACAGAGTAGTATGGCTCCAACGGACCAGCTAATGTCAAGAAGCATATGTTACTAATCAACCAAATAGAAATGGAAATTTGCTATGTATCTAGACATAACATATGTGGCAGATACACACAACAAATCAATGTACTTTAAATGTTAAAACGATTTATAATTTGAAATAGAGGATATTAGAACTGAAGAAGACGAAATTAATGTCTATTTCAGCGTGGGCACAGAACATCCCAACCGGAGTTGAGTCGAAGACGATTCTCGAGCCATTTCCTGTTCAAACCATCCAGAGATGTGTGTTTGGAATGAGGTAATCATCATATACTATAAAACTAAAATGATAGTTGTCTCAAGTTGTTTCGCGTATGGCATGACAAGAGAGTGGATGTTTCTCATAGTGGAGAGACGACGTGATTTGTCACTGATTTTGGACGCAAAAGTTTGCTCTCGGTTCCACACTGATGCGGTGGTGATGTAGATATGATTAACTGAAGAATATTGGACGCACTCCGTGATTGGATGAAGCTGAGTTTAATAGTCTTATATCATCGCTTTTGCCGACCATCAGCAGCAACGACTACAATCAACTGCTCTGTATGGTCTAGTACGGAGTTTCTTTTGAGGAGAACAATGCAGTGCAGTATATAAAAGCGTAAGCTTTCGAGAAGTCTTCGTCTGCTAGTGTATTGAGGGAAACCATGCAAATGCAAATGTATGAGCATATATGAGGGTTAATTCCCGTATGGTATATGTATATCCCAAAAGGTTCTATTTATGCTGTGTGTCTCATCCGTTTTCCTTCTTGATACTTACATTTTGTGGATTAGGACTCGCGCTAAACAAGTCTCACCTTAAAATGGAGTATGGGTGAAAATGATGACTCCAGGGACGAAATGACTCTGCAGGCTTTCTTTCAGTTTTGTTCGAAGGCGCCCGGAAAGTCGCTTGATGCTCGGCCGATATCAACTTTACATACTTCAACTCTCATCAGCAGTTTGAGATCGAAAAAGGACTCTTGTAACTCGATATCGACGGGCGAAAAGCTGCAAGGCGCCATATGGTTCCTCTATCCTTATCCATCCCTTTACATGGATAAGTTTGCGAACGGTGGTGTTCAATCGTGAAGCAACAGCAGGACGTGCAAGTCGACATGCCGCGTCGAAAACCTGCGCGCGCCACAGGCCACGATCGATCCGGCCGTATCTATGCTACGCAGTACCATGTAGCATTTCGTCGTTACCTATGTGCATGACAGTCCCTTTGTTCGCTCATACATGCATGTGCTGCCTTTGAAACACAGTTGAATGAATTCGCGCAATTGCTGTCGACACAAAGGCTACACCGGGAAGGAGTCGAAAGTTGCTTTTGCATCACCTACCGAATTATCAAGCAAGGAATCTCCGGGATGGAACAGTCAACAGCATCAGGATCTGTTCCGAATGATTCATTCTTATTTGCTTTTC
>JADLZK010001985.1:0-56590 GCA_015847255.1 Hyparrhenia diplandra | reverse complement strand
CCTCCACTACCTCCACTGGTCTTTTTATTGAAAACAAGGGACATTTATGGTGTTTTTGGTTTGAGAGATGAGGTGGTTCATCTTCTTCTCATTCATCTTTTTTATTTGTTTTGTGCAGCGTAATGAGTTAACCTATCGTCATTTCATTTCTCACAGGCTAATAATTAGTATATGCATGAGGAATGGGCTGATTCCACCAAAATATTTAGGATGAACTCATGACGCATCACCTCATGAAGCATGGGGTGACTCCATAAATCAAATACACTATTACAAGAGCAGTTTAAAGAAACAAGAAAGAAAAACAAGTTAAAGAAAGAAAGAAAACCAATTTAGAAATATTTCTTCTTTGTCCGCAGGATCAACCTAGTGAGCTCTCGATCTAGCTTGAAAGTCTCCTTGTAGGATCACCCTCTGATTAAAACATGTTAGAAAGTAAAGCTTCTGAACAATCCTTTTAATCACATCACATAGTCCCTTGGCTTATTTCCTCACTGCGCTGTATCCTCAAGTTTCTAATTGGTAATTTCCTGCGGCAATGTTGGCAGTTCGTAGGATTTCTTGTTATTATCGCCGCCGAGGGGTGCAAGTTAAGAAAGCCACAAACTCAATACACTGCACTTGGCGGCTGCTCATCATCTCTTTTCGATCAGATAATGGCAGAAACACCGGACAACATAACAACACTAGACAAGTCAAAAGGAATAATAAAATGGATGCGAAACACAGGCCTGTGACCAGCTTTGTCGAGAAAATAACAGACCACCTGCATTTTTAAATAAAAACCAAAACCAAACATACCTGAGCCCGGACACCACAGCACCATGTATAAAAAGAGTTCCAATTTTAAATCCCTAGAAATCCTTGGAGCAAACCATTAATTTCAAAAAAGTTATTAACAAATCATTTAATTTTGTTTTAAGTCGTCAACCATCTTAACTTAATTTTACTAAGTTTATATATATAGCAAAAAATATCATAACGTCTACAATACCAAATAAATTGAGGGTTTACATGAAACAAAATCTCAGTACCCCCTATGATATTTTTGAGATTTTTACATGAAACAAAAAGATTGGAAGTGGACCAAAATTCCCTTTCTGAGCAGGCGCTTAAGTAACACTGAGATATAATAGTGTAGTATCAATTGAAAATACATAAAAAATATTCCTCAAAAAAATTGAAAATACATAAAAAAAAAGGAGTCAACTCAAATCTCCATTGACTGCACAAAAGCACAACGACGACGTTTAACTTTTAACGTACAGTCCACTCTATTGGTGATGGACTTAATAACGTTCTCGCTGGTTAGTTAACGAGCCTGCAATTCTTCCTGATCTCGCCATGGGTGCCGTCCTTCAAGTCGATTCCAGCCATCTTCAACATGGCCGTTTCGAACTTACTCTCCCACTTGCCGTCCCCGTTGGCGAACTCACGCACCATCCTTGGTGGTCTGCCGCGAAGCCAGCAATGCAGCATCCGGCGTTAGCAACACCCTGTGCCTGAGCACGTTCATGTAGTACTGGCTGTCCAGCACGGCGCGGAGGTCACCGTGTCCTGCCTGACCGTCGGGATATTGGTGGTGTCGCTTGCGTCGGTCTGGCACTTCCTCTGGAGCCACCTCTTGAACGACGAGTCCATGTTTTCCCACCCACCGACGACGCGATCCGCAAAGGAGGAGCAGTGCGCACGGCCGATGGAGTGGGCGCCGGAGAGCACGACCATGTCTTCCTCATCTCAGCCCCTTGGCGGCGAATTTTGTAACGAGCTCGCGCTGAGGTTTGCTGAACGGCGCCGGGAGGAAGTCGAGGGTCTCGTCGGTTTTGGAGTAGCGTCCTCAGGGGCGGCCGGCTGGGTATCTCGAGTCGATTCTGTAGTCGCTGTCGTCGCTGAGCAGGTAGGACGCGTCGCGCGCGCGAAGGCGACGATGTCCGCGCAGGAGACGGTCCCGGGCAGGCCTCCTCGAGGGCGTCCTTGGCCGCGCGTCGATCACCTGGAAACCCCTTAGGCTGCCTATGTTGGGTAGCCCCAGCTTCTCCGGCAGCGGGTTCTCCGGCGTGGGTCGAGCAGCACCGAAGCATCACAGCCCTTACGCATGCAAGCAAAAAGGAACTTAGCAAATGGCAATGCAGCTATATATACAAACAGTAGACGCATATTACCGGACCTCGACGAAGCAGTCGTGAAAGAGCAGCCGAATGAGCCCCGCACCGACGCCGGCGTTGTCTCGCACGGCCTTCTTCACCTGGGCCCCTGACGATGTCCCTCCGCCCTGGGGCACGTCTTGTCGTAATAGCCCACCTCAAGGGCGCCCCCAGGGGCACAAGCCGCCCAGAGCATGAGCATCACACGCATGAAGTCAGACCGGCATGCTTCATACTTCCCGCCATCTGCGGGTAGCTTGCGTTGGACAAGAAGCTGAATTGTGTCTCCTAGCAGGTTGGATTCGCCACACTACTTGTAGACGCAGATTCCAGTCGAGGATGATCGATGTACAGAGTGACATGGATGGGCGGCCGGTTCATAGGACTATCCTGTCATTTTTATTTTTGTCTTCAGCAAAGCTGTACCGAGTGCCCATCGTAAAGATTTAATGCGGCCATCAGGCAGCAACTCAATCATCGGTGCGTCAAAGCTACCACGTCGAAGGAGCTTCCAAATGGCCGGAAGATATGACATCTATGACCATGAGCTGTATGTCAACTTGCATTCATTAGTCAGCAGCTGTAACCCCCTTTAAGCTGTATTTACGGTGTGTCGTAGTTACTCTTTTTTGAATTCCCTCACCGAAAAGACGGCTAGAGGGGAAATTTTTAAAATTCTCAGACTTGTAGCTCTCACGTCCTCTCAAGATAAAACACAAAACCACACGGAAGATCACGACCTAGGTAACTAGGTGGATGCGTATAAGAAGTACTAGACGCACAGCGGATCAACGGAAGGGAATCGATACGAGACCTAATGGAACCAAAAGGAAAATTAGCACAACACGTGAGTCGTTCGGACTGTCCCAGCGACGAAATTTTTTGAGCCGCCAGACGCGGTGAAACAACACTTCAATCTTCACTAGAAACAGGGGTTCTGACTGTCCAGCCCCGAGAATGCAGACTATTCGCAGTCCCGTCAGCCAAAACTTGAGAACCGAACATAAAAGAAAAGGTGCTAAAGTGCTGTTCTGAAACGGGCGGACAGTCCGGAACCGTTCCCCGGACAGTCCGGTGAAATTTTTTTTAAAGGAAAATGTATTAATCTTGGTACATTACACCGATCCTTTTACAAACAGAAATTTCAAAGAAAAGGAAAATTACAAAGAAGACCAAAACTTCGCTCATCTTCCTCGGCCTTCGAGAGATCAGTTTGTTACCGCCGCCGCCGCTTCCCAATCGTCGCCGGCACTGCAGCTAAGCCCACAAGGTGGAGGTCAGCAGAGAAGGGCTGACTTCCAGGCTTAATCAGCCGAATACAATCGCCAACTCCCGCACTCCACGACGCATCCTTCGATTCCAGCCGGCCGCAACCCGAGCAAAGCTCAAATTTTCACCATAGATCATTTTCTCAAGATTAACAGGTCAACAACATCATCACCCGAAGAAGACGACGTGCCGCCCCACTCGAACAGGTCTCCCGACCTCTCCGACGCCGGAGAAGACGCCATCGGAGAACGGAAGAAGCTGGGAGAATTTATTCCGCTTCGTCGCCGCCGCTTTCCGATCGCCGGCGCCGCCAGAAAAAGCAAACCGCAGAGGAGACATGCTCCTCCGACAAACAACCTATCTTTGTAGGGTCTTGCTTCGTCCCGAAAGGGCCGGATTGTCCGGGCTTGAAGGTCGGACTGTCCGAGCTCCCGTGAACGTAGACGAAAATGACGCAAAACAAAATCGGCCCTACTCCAAATCGATCAAATCCGACTCAAATCGAAGGCTCTTTGTCGCGTGAGAATCAAACTAGATGATCTAGGCTATGAGAAGAGCCTAATCCTAAGAAATCATGGCACTTCACCAAAAGAATCACCGAATCACGCATCTCATCTCATACCGATGAACACGCACCCTCGAGCACAAACTTGCTCAAATTCGACGACTTAAGTGGATTCAATGGATTTCCTGGGTGAATCTCTTCGGTTCTTGGTCACAAACGGATTGCAGCAACAAGAATCACAAGAAACGAACCGCACACACATGAATCGAAGCAATCGAAAGGGGAGGAGAAAAGAGTGACGAAAAATAGAACACAAGAACACAAAACTCGTGAGCAAACTCACAGCACACAAGTGAATCGATCTAACCCAAAAGCCTAGAGGCATGCATGCACACTAAGGGTGTGCTTCCTACGAACACATCAAAAAATAGTTGTCCGGACCTCTCCCACATAGAGCAACTACAAACCGTGGAAACCCTAAGGATGAACTGCAACCGAGAGGCAACCCGAGATGGAGGGACTGCCCCTCTCTATTTATAGTCTTGGTCCGAATGACCATCTCACCCCTACTAATACAATTGTTATAACCACTTAGCCGTAAGCATAACAGTCGGACTTGGATATCTTCTAATGCGACGGCCACCACGCCACCTCACCTCGTAGCATTGCTCCACGTAATCTTCTAGAAGCCGCCACACGCCGCCCTTCCATCCACAATCGGAACATCCGCCTGTGGTTTTGAGGCCCATACCCGCAAAAACCTCGCCACCGATGGTTTTTGAGGCCCAAACCACTGGAACCGGCTTGAGTATTGTGTGCTGCGCACGCGTCCCCTGACCGACGACTTCGCCAATCGCCTTCAACCGTCCGAGCCGCCAAGTCTCTCCCAACTTGCAACGCTTTTGCCGCCTTGACCCGATCGACACGGTCATGCCACGTGCGTTTGCATTCGCCGATGTCCCATATGTCAGCCACCATGGCTAGCCACCTAGTGATTCGGTCCCCCTCAGTCCACCTCCATGTTTCCTCGCCGCCTCGGCATGTCCTCCTTGGCCCCTTCACCTTCGCCCGTCCCACCATCTCCAAGCTCCACACCTGTACAACACAAACCAAGAAATACGCCGACACACTCTATGTGTGTTGGTGAACATAGCGAAGCATAAAGGATGAAGGAAAATAGAAGTAAAATGTTGACTATTGACAATCACTCAATGACACAACTAAAAACACATTTGATCTAAATCAACCATGTGTTCGCACCCCTCCCTTCTTTCTTTTTATAATTCCTACTCCCTGCGGTTTCAAATTATAGAGAAATAGATGTATCAAAAAAGTCAAAAACGAACTTATTGTTTTCAACAAAAGAGCACCATTCAAAACTAATTAACATAAATGAACAAGAGATTCAAGGAGTGAATGATCCACTGCTCTCGGGGAGAATATTTATTATTTTATCGTGCTATAAAAAGTGGGGTTTTTAGGGATGCCCACCCTCACTAAGGCTAGTCTCAATGCACAGTTTTATAGCATAGTTATTAAGGATACAAACTAGGTAATCGAGCCAAATGAGTTTCATGAGAATGAAACTCCTCTTTCATCCGATGAAACTCTCTCATTTAATGACCCTGCCAAGCCGCCAATTTTGCTAATGTGGCAGCCTATTTAATGTGCATAACAACCTCATGAAACTTGCATTGAGACTAGCCTAATCTCCCTCCCATCCAAACGTTATCACAAAATCTGATATCATCTCGTGGGTGTAAAATTTTGACACTCATTAAGTTACGACTTTTTACCATATATCTACGTGTTCCTAATAACGCACCTTTTTGACTCTTTGCTCTGGCCGTGCAAACTTGCTGGACTCGTCTCCTTACACAAAACGAAATCACCGCTGAGCCGATAGTGACGATTATAACCAACAACTTGCACAAACGACGGCCAAAGCTGACGACGAGGGGTTATGAACCGATAGTGATGATGTTTTTATTAGTAGTGCGTAATGAAATTCCTCCTTCACATCCATGGTTGACGTGCATGACGAAGTTTCTCCTTAGCATGCATGGTTGTGATGCTTCCAAAAATTAATTTTGCCGCTTCCATAGTAGTGTGTAGCCAAAAATTGTTTTGTCTTTTAGCAAATATACTGTCTGCGTTGCAGCGGGAGAAGAAAAAAATACTAACAAACAATTAACAACTTTTTTGTCCGCAATAAAGAATTAAACATGCATGGTTTGAGACTTCAAAAATTATTCTGCATTGTTGTTAAATGATCTCCATTTGCATATACAATCTATGTTCACAATATTCTCATGTGTGGACAATGATTTTGCCCGTGCGTTGCATTGGATGTGGTTACATGAATACTTGAATTTTAAGATTTGTCTTGTGTTCCAATTCTTTTTCAAAATATATGAATGCACACTCGACGACGAATCTGTCATCGACGGAAGCTCCTGGCGGCGGACAACGATATCTCAACTGGGGGTGGTACTGGATCTTCCGGTGATGACATCGTACACGCTCAACATCTCCTCATCGGATTCCAGCGGATCCCAGGACACTGCACGGTCTTGTCCTTGTAGTTGTAGCCTCTCACGATTCCGACACGCGACCTCCTCCACCTTCGATGGCTTCATCGTCATCGGCGTCCTCCTGACGACGTGCTGCCTCGGGAATAGCTCATTGTTGTTCTCTTCGTCCCAAACCACCAACGACGTCGACGGTACACAACACTGTTGCGTGTCGTCCTGCCAGAGCATGTCCACCGATGTTCAAGTCCTAGCCCATGGCCAATGGCCACCGCTCTAGGTCTTCGTTGTCTAACAATGGCGGTTCCTCCGACGTGGTCGCTGCTGCCTCCACAACTGTCGCCAGTCCCGGTGCATGGCAGCCCTTCTCATCGTCATTGTCAGCCCACATGCGGCGGTGGCAGACGACTGCTCCGGATCGTGATTGTTCGCGACGACAACGTTGGTGGTGGAAGTAGCGCACGCCCCAGTATCTGTACTCCAAGACGTTGTCGAGACACAAGAAGGTGAGGTCGCGATGAATCTGCTGGTTTGTCGATGCGGCCAGTGGCCCGACGGTGTCGGTGTTGTCCAGCTGCGATGACGACGCGACCCAGTAGACGAGGACAGTGGCGGTCTCCACCCTATACACCGTGTCGTCGCCATGGTTGGGCTTCCAGTAGCTCTTGAGCCACCGGGACGCCCTGAAGATACCCGGGGGCACCGACGCGTTTCCCCGTTTCCCTGGGTAGAACTCTGTTCTTCAAGCCATCCTTGTTCATGGTCTTCCCCGTCGTCCAAACCTCGCCTGTGTGCCCCGTGCAACCCTGCACTTCGCGCCGTCTTCGATGCCACATCAGTTCTATTGGAAGATATGCATATCAAAAGCTTGTTATTTTTTCCTAATAGTATTTTTAAATAAAAATAATATATGCCACATCTGCTCAAAGCCCCCTCGATAGATTACACATTTTGAATTTCCAATCAAAAAACATCACTACATGGCTAAGGACAAATTTTAAATACACCTTAAAATATCTTTACTGGCTAGGAATGTTAATAGTGTATCTAATTTCATATTAACTAGAGATATTTCGGTATTGCATATAAAAAATATCTCTATCCACATAAGGACGGTAACTTGAGACGCTTTACAACATATCTTCATGCTTACTCATGGTTGAAAGCATGTCTAATTATGTGTTAAATTTATATGTTATTAGTGGCATGTCAAAAAGCATTTTTATGTTCCTATTGATGATATTGAGATGCACTCTACAATGTGTGTAGAGGTTACTGACGGTTGAAAGTGTAGCTAATTTTGTTTCATTTTAATACAATGTCAATAGTGTGTTAAAAATTGTGTCTACATATCTCTTGGCGTTGAAAGCGTGTTAAATAGTGTGACACTTAGATACGTTATTGAAATTGTGTCAAAGAATGTCTTTGCATGCCAATGTAGAGATGATTTTGACGGCGTTACAAATACAACATAGCAAAGGGGGTTTTCTAGTAGTGAAATTTATACGCTAAAATAATTATATTTATGATGTCAACTAAGTATCATTAGATTATTATCTAAAAAAAAACTAAGTATCATTAGATTCCTCATTAATTATATTTTATAGTATAGTTATATGATGTCATAAACCTTCATAATTTTTTCTATAATTTTTAGTCAAACTTTTTTTTTTTATTATCTTTTGCGTTTTTGTCTTTTACCCTATTTTTTTTGTGTTCTTTTTATACTTGTGTCATATGAGTTCATCTATACCCTACCCCAACTAGCTTGGGACTAAAGGCTATGTTCTTGGTGTTGTTGTTTGGTCAAACTTAAGAGGTTTTGTATTCTCTTATTCACATACTTGTCATCCCTAGACCCGAAGCAAAATATTGTATGAATTAAGAATACCAAATTCTTTTAATTTAATTATTTCACATAAATTCACAATAAATCAAGTGAACTTGTTGGCTGTACTAATTATATGCACGGTCTTTGCTTTGTCACTCTTGATGAATGAGACGAAAACGATGATGGAATAAGGCCAAGGCGACTTGGAGTAAAAGTGTCTCCCGGCATAGAGGAGGAGAAAAAGAAATGCTATGTTGACAATTATAGTGGTATACATTTTGTGGTGGGCAATGCTCTATTGGTTGTTAGTAAACTACTAGCACACATAATCATTTTAACAATGATAATAATTATTATTTCCTTTTGAAACACTTGAACATTATTCAATAGCAATATGTTCAACATAACAAAAATAAGATGGAAAAGTATTCAATAGATTCATTTTCTATTGTTCTTGATCCTTTGAAATTGTGGTAAAAAATTTCTTCCTTACCAACCTTTGCAATTTGGAATACAAAGCATGGCATAAATCTATATCTATACCTATTAATAAAGAGAGGAAATTTCTGCCAAATTTTTTTTCACCTTTTTTTCCTTTCACCTTTTTCCTTCCACCTCTTCCTCCTGTACTAATCTCCAAGTCTGACACTTTTTTTTTCTGCCTCCAAATCCTAAACTGAATATGGTAGTGGCGTCATCGATAGACATTGGCGGCCGCCAGCTTGGGATGGTGACGTGCGCCACCAACGAGCTCAACCTTGCCCGCCTGCCATCTCCATGTGGCATATATTATATTATTTAAAGATAAAGTAGGAAAGTAATAAATAACAAAAATAACAATAACAAATATTATGGAAAATGACAAAACATAAAAGTTCAACCATGCACTAACCGTGTGTTTGCTTTTGACCAGCAGACAGAGCGATTTGGAGATGGAGCTCATCCTTTGGTTTTGGAGATGGAGCCGCTCCATCCTTTCTTTGGTTGTAATCTTTGATTTTGAGGACAGAGCGGCTCCATCCGATGTTTGGTTATGGGTGTCACTTCAACCGCGTTAACTTGGGCCACTTTGCATCGGGACCCCTAGAGTTTATCAAAATTCACCAGGGCCGGATATGAAATTTCTTCTCTATGGTACATTTACCTGAGCAACCGAGAGTGAAATAAAATTTTGTTCAAGCCCTCTTCTCCCCATCTCTCACTGCCACCATGAGATCCGGGCGCCTAAGTTCACTATCGCTGGATCCGGGCGTGCCGAGCTTCGCCCATTTGCGCGAGATCCGGCGTGGGCTAAGCTCCTCGTGGGGCGCGGATCCGTGTCGCCCCGACCACCGGTGTGGGGAGCTGCTCGCTGCGGTAGGGCGGACAGCGAACGTGGGACGCCGGTAGCGGCCCGCCGCAGCGCTGTCCCCGGCGGCAAAGGTCCCGCGCGGTGAGCGCGGACGGAGGCAGCGATCCTTGGCGCTCGCTTGGCGCTGCGGTGTTCAGGGGCAGCAAGCGAGGCACGGCGGCGTCATGGCCACGGGCGCCCATTGCTGGAAGGATGGGACCCGCACAGTGGAGCGGGGTGGCGTCCGTTTACTACTCGAGACGAACCAAAGGGTCCGGGCCGGCCCGCTAGATTTGGGAGGACGGAGCGAACCCACATATTAGAGGAATATTCCCTTTGGGCTGGCTCCATCCCCTTCCAACCCACAACCAAACAGCCAAAAAAGGGGTTGGCTCCATCCGGTTGATCTCCACCCTCCAACCAAACACACGATAAGGGATTGAGACCAACGTGTCTTACCATTAAGGCAATAGTTTACATAGGTTGAAGGTGGTTAATATTTTTATTATTTATTATATGCATAGCTTTTCCATGATTTTTCATTCTTTTTTAACTTTGATTTTATTTTAAAAAATATATAAAAACAATTGGAGCTGCGTAATTCTTTGAACATGACCTCAGGTGGATAATTCGTATCCAATGTGGATAATAATTAGTGGGTATGGATAGGGTTATAAACTTGAGATGCTTTGATTCTCCAAGATTTTTGGAATAACTAAAATTTGGGATGGAGGGAGTATTTTATACTAGTATCACGCTACGTGGGTTGCTACGTGATAGCTAAATTTTATATAAAAAAACACACGGATTACAAGATAAGACAATAATATTGTGGAATTAAACAATGATATTAAAGTGACATTTAATCTAAACATGCAAGTTTTGTGGAATTAACATTGTCACGGATATCGCGGTGTCGCAGACTCATAAACTCTATCGTATAGAGTTTTCTGTAATCGCCTAAGCTAATGTTTTCTATGGTTGGAAGATGTCTTCCATATCCATTTATTTCATGCGCCAATAATCCACGAATAAGTTTTCGACGCATCACCATACCATCTTGTACACATGAGAATGTGTACAAATATTATTGCTTATCACATAGGCCCTACTGCGTGTTTTGAAAAAAACTCACAAAATCTTAAATATGCAGGTTTCAGTATCATCGCAAGTGTTGGGCTAGTTGCATATACAGATCGATAAAAGTACCAATTCTATTTAAATTAGCAGAGAACCCGTGCCGCACGGGTTAGGAAGGCAGAAATGCAACATTTTATATGATTGTACATGTAAGCAAAAGATAAGTTTGTATACAATTCTGGATTCATAAATTAGAAACGGAAAGTTAACATACAGAGGTTGAGACAACGATGAAGCCGTGCCAAATGTATCGTGGAAGTTATATAAACTGTGATGACCGGCAAGCAAATATGGAAATGAATTTATGGAGATCACATTAAGGTATGAAGCACACACATTATGCGTATGTGTGATTCGCATGTAGCTCAGCAGGTGCTTTTTTTTTTTTTCCCCAATTTTTATGAGTACCGTAGAAAAATGGGGAGGATATCAGGATCTTTTAAAGGAGATAAGCTTCTGTATGATGAATTCGCATTATTCACCTGGAGGAAAAATAAAAAGAAATAGAATTAGTGTGTCAGATTGTAATGAACTATTCATGTCTACAACTTAGTTAGGCTTAAGTGCGTAAACAAATATCTTACATCATTCATAATGGAGCAACTATTTGACTATATTAGTGTAAAAAATCGTAGGCAGGATGCAGAAGTTGTAGAATGCTGTTTTTTTTTTTTTTTTTTTTGCGGTTAGTCGAAGTAGGAAACACATTGCTTGTGATGCCAACGTTGAACTCTTGACCGTAGCATGATCCTTTTGAAGAGGTTATTGCATCAGCTGAGCAGCTGCAGGATCACGCTGCAAGCAGAGTTTGTGAAAGCTTTTTGTCTCAGAAGAAAGATTACCCGGTATATCAAGTGTTCTTTCCTGTTCCCAATGTTCAATACTGCAGTGACCTGTGAAATGATGCCAACGTTGAACTCTTGACCGTAGCATGATCCTTTTGAAGAGGTTATTGCATCAGCTGAGCAGCTGTATGGTGACCTGCAGGATCACGCTGCAAGCAGAGTTTGTGAAAGCTTTTTGTCTCAGAAGAAAGATTACCCGGGATATCAAGTGTGTCTTTCCTGTTCCCAATGTTGAATACTGCAGTGACCTGTGAAATCCATCTAAGATTAGCAGATAATCATTGGAAGAATTTGAATAATATAATTGTTAATAATTTAGTACTAATTGCACACATTCAGTTATTAACTCACCCCTTCATACTGTTGAGCATCTCATAATTCTATAGCTGACTGCCAGCCTTTCTTGTCTTATTATACTTTTACTCAATAAATAAATCTGTTATACATAGACAAATATGAGCATATATATATCTATCAAATCCTTCGAAGGAGCCCTTATTGGATGCCACCAAAGGTGAGGCTACGGAAGCTGAAGCATGCCTGTACTCGGAAGCTTCATGAGATGCTATTTTCATCTGAAACTCCAAAAGCAATTGTTTGTTAGTATTGAAATAAGGGCAAAAAAGGAGGGCATGATACAAAATGGGTAAGGATACCCAGCATGCAAAGGTGATCGCTACAGGTGGAACTCCAAATTGTCTATCTGAACCAACCTTTTTCTGTAAAAGGATGAAGGGATAATCTAGGGGAATAATTTGATGAGTAGCTGGTTGTCGACAATTTAGCAGTTAAAAAATGCAGTCAGTGGCTTATACAGGGTACAAAAGCAGGCTAGTGAAACGAAAATTGCCAATCTTATCTCACATTGGCATTCCATCAAACATTTGGTATGCAACTCTTTGTAGAGTCGTTGGCATCTGGGCGCAAATATAAGATGCCATGCTCGTGTTAACGCAGGAGACAGGAATTGTGGAGGAGTTGGCATTTTAGCAAACACAAAAAGACGTACTATACTTGGTCTGTGAATTAATTTACATTTACCGGGCGCCATCGCCGTGGGCTTTGAGGACGGAGCAGCGGCGTTGGAGTTGAGGACGGGCGGAAGAAGAAGCCGAGTGTGACTACGCCGCAGGCGCCATCGCTATGGGAGATGCCGGGCAGCCGGGCCGGGAACATCAGCGCGGGGCCAAGAAGTCGGGAGGCGGGAAGAGGTGGCGGCGGGATGGGGCGGCAAGGGCGTGGATGTTGGAGTATTCGAGAAGGAAAGGCGTCGGGGCTGGTCCCGGGGGCGTTAACTGCCGACCCCCGAGGCCCACGTAACGGCCCACGGCCCGCCCCGACGCCCCCGCGTCTTCTTCTTCCCTTTCGCGACGACGACGCCCCCCGCCGCCACCTCACGCCCCCTTCGCGGCCGGGCCGGGCGCCTTCTAGGGCTCTAGCCGGAGCCCGGCGAGCCCTGGGGGCGCGTCCGGGCGTCCGCCCCTCCCTCCCTTTGCTTCACACAATCGAACCCTAACCCGCCTCCGGCGACGGCCTTCTTCACCACCTCCGCCGGGCGTCGTCGTTTTCCAGCCTCGGCGAAGATCCCGCTCCCGCCCGCCGACCGCACTCCAGCCGGCGGATGGGTTCTCCCCTCGCCCGAGCGGCGGGCGCCCCCCGCCGAAAGTCACCGCTAGCCGAAGCCGCCGCCGCGGTCGCGGTCGACGTGTCGCGGCTCGGGCCGGCACTTCTATGGTCGGGAGGAATGGAGGGGGAGGGGAGTTCGCCGGAGGCGGAACCCTCAACACTAAAGCGACGGCGACGGTCGAAACCCTAAAGTAGCGGCGACGACGAACGGCGACGGGCGAAGCCAACGGCGAGATCCGTCGATCCGATGCGGGCTTCTAGCGGCTTGGGCGGGCTTCTAGCGGGCTTGGGCCATGGGGCCGAGTGGTCGGATAACATTCGCCCGTCCGGGGGGGTGTCCTCGAGGTGCCTCGTAGGATGCTTGGTGGACCGTAGGATAGGATCGAACGTTGCTGTGAAGTGACTGTTTTCTACGGTTAATGTACAGTAAAAATATCACCAGGATTAAAGGATCTTTACAGATATCCACACATGCCTTTAGCAGATATGCTATTTACAGTGCTTTCATAACTACAGCTTCTTTTCGATGCTGAATTAGACGAACTGTATATAGCAGAAATCAAAGGTCGTATATGTCCCCTAATAAAATAAAGGAAAGGAGGAAGCACGACAGGAAAGGAGAATCACTTTAACCATTACGATGCACCTGCAGGCTGCAGACATATTCTGCACGAAAATTTCAAAACATGTAACCACAATGAGATATATATGAACATTTGACCACAATAGAAAAGAAAGAAAAGAGATACATCAGATAGCTTCAAGCATCGCCACGAAACAAATAAAATTCAAATTCCTTGTATGCATACGCGACGTGTCCTGGGTCACCCTCTCAATTCATTCTCTTGTAGAGTCAAATTCAGTTACGTGTTAGTTGGAGATTATGAACATTTGACCACAATAGAAAAGAAAGAAAGAAAGAAAAGAAATACATCAGATAGCTTCAAGCATCGCCACGAAACAAATAAAATTCAAATTCCTTGTATGCATACGCATCGTGTCCTTGGGTCACCCTCTCAATTCATTCTCTTCTAGAGTCAAATTCAGTTACGTGTTAGTTGGAGATTACTGTTGTTGTTTTACTCTCTGTTTTAGTCCGTCCATCGTCATCCATGGCAGTACGCATGTCTTGACCTCCGCCCCCTCCATAGAAAATCCACTTCCGTTTTTCTCTACGACATAAAAAGAATAAAGAGGAGACATTTTTTTTGATGCGACATTCGCTTGAGTCTATCCAACCGCCACCCCATGCGAAACCGAATGGAGAAAAGGAAACGAATTGTCCATGCGACCTCATACAGGAAGGAATTAACCACGCAATAAAAGAAGGAATTAACCACACAATGAAAGAAAGAATTAACCATACAATAAAGGAAGTAAAAAGGAAACACGCATATGCGACCTGATAAAGGAATGAATTAACCACGCAAAGAAAGGAAGGAATTAACCACACAATAAAAGAAAGAATTAACCACGACGTTGCTTGTTGTAATAAAAGAAAGAATTAACCACGCCATTCTCCTCTTTGATCGAAGGGGAAGGAAAATCGCGGACTCGCCTACCATGCTTTTTTTTTTTTTCCTTTTTGAGCTTCTCGTAAGAGAAAATAGGAAACTAAAAATAAAAAGATCTGCATGCACCCCGCACCCCTCCCCATGCCCAAGCAAATTTAGAAGGTGCGATCAATCATGCCCTCCACACCGCAATTGGTAGGTGCGATCCTCTCCATCCATGCGAATTTGAAGGTGCGATCAATCACGCCCTCCCCACGCCCATGCAAATTAGGAAGGTGCGATCAATCACGCCCTCCCCACCCACCTGCACGCAAATTTGGAAGGTGCGGTCTCTCCGCACTCCCCACCCGCACGCAAAATTTGGAAGGTGCGATCTCCGAACTCCATCTCACCGGCAACTACAGTCTCTCCAGTGAAACATTTGGAACCTGCCCATACGTGAAAGAGAAGACCCGCCCCGCTGCCCCCACCGCCGACCCCAGGCGATCTCCCCTCCCGGGCGTCATTGCCGCCGCCGTCTCCACAATGTTCCCGTGATGCCGCCCTCGCGTTGTTTGCCCCACGCCGCCATCCTCGCTCCTCGCCGCGCACATTGTGCACCCAATTTGTTGTTCTTGCTATCGCACCACCACCACGACCGCTTCCGGGGCCGCCCCGATGCGATGACGCCACTGCCCCGGTGCCAGCCCATTGTCGCCGCTGTGAAAGGAGGTACTCTATTGATTTATCCGTTGTTCGTGTCATCGTAGTTTGGTCGCCGCGGGCTTGCCATGGGTACAGCTGCGCGGCCGGCCGTTGCCGGTTGTGGATGTTGTCACCGTGTTCGTCGCCGAGAGGGTGCCGCGACGTGTGTCTTCCATTATGCATGCTACCTGTCATCTATAGTTTTCGAATATGCGCCGTCATGTGAATATTGCTACCCGCATCTCTAAATTTTCATGTTGTGAACTATGCGTATCTACAAATCTCTAATTTTTCATGTTATGAACTACGTGCCTCGCAAACCTACATATTCTCATAGTTTGTTCAGAGTTTTCCCACATCTCTGAATATGGATAATGTGATCATATATGGTTCATTTAAGATTTTTGTGGTGTAGTAGCCTTGCCAAAATTTTGAATCCAAGGTAGAAATCTGTCCTTCATTTCTTTTCTCGCTTTTAGAGTCCACTTCTTATTTGTTCACCACCCGATCTACCATTATCAACATCGCCTGATCCATCAAGTTTTGAAGGTATCAAGTAGGACATTTTAAGCCTATTGATCTTGACATTGAGTAGTCCTTCAATTTCCGCTATGAAGAAGTAGTATGTGAACTGCTTTTTTTTGCGAGGGCCGACGTATATGCTACAGTAGCTGCTACTATTTTATTTGTATAATTTATATTCAATGAACCATGCTACTTTTTTTGCGAAATACTATCTTGAGAAAACCTATGCGAGATTTGGATACATGTTTGAAAAACTATGCTCTTGATTTGGAGATAAGCCTTCTTGGTTTCTCGAACTGACTTTTGCATACCGAAATCCTTGCTCCATCACACCAAGTCGTGTAGATAGTCCACTTAATTTTACAAGACCAATGGTCAAATATGCATACACAGGTCCTTGAAAATATTATTTCGCGACTACGAAGAAGCCCATAAAATAGAGTTTTAAAACCCGCGATATCCATGATTGATTGTGTTACTTTTACAAAACTTATTTAGATTAAATGTCACTTTAATATCATTGTTTAATTTCATAGTATTGTTATCTTATCATGCGATCCATGTGTTTTTATATAAAATTTAGTTATCCCGTAGCAACGCACGGGCGTTTAACTAGTACTGTATATTTCACAACATGTGGCAAGGAAAATTAATTCTAACACACCACACCACACACATCTTCTATCTTCAATCTTGAGATGTATATCGTGTGTATGCTTCTGGAGAACTGAACATGACAGGGAAAGGAGCTTCACCGATGCAGTACAGTTGGGTTCTAGAAAGATCAAGGTTAGAATCCACCTGGTGGGGGAATCAGCTTAATACTCCATTTGACAATATAGAATGTTCTCTAGAAATAGCGGAAAGAACTAATGCAAAGAGCATTCCAAATGCCTATTGCCGGATGGTGAACAGTGCTAGGCTATGGTAGCAGAATTATTTGCCACTGGATAGCAAGGACTGAACAGTTTGATTCAGATCAAGGATATTGTGTATGTGAAATCTATAGAAAAGTTATGCTAAGACTACTATTGAAAGAGACATTTGTATGGACATGACACGCCGCATGCTAACATGGTTTCAAGTCCACAGTTAATAGAGCCTGGTAGTCTAGCACTAACAAAGGTTGCAATCACAATATGACTGGCATCATCAAAGAAGCTGGACCAAAAGGAGTGGCTGCCTGGCCCTTGAAAATGTATTGCACACTGTTTCAAGTAAGACCTCCTAATCCTATTTATTCAGGTGCGAATTAAGAAGCTCTGATGACTGATAGTTGATAACTAAATTTATTGCACAACTGAATTTGCTGGACTCTAACAAACAAGCATCTAGTCTTAGAATTTAAAGAAAAGGGCGTTGTCGGTGTCTCCTCCTGAACTTCCATGACAGCAGACCACCTCGTCTTATGAGTCGTCGCCACTCAGGCCTTCTTGTCCAGCAGGATCGAACAAGAATACACCAGGAGCCGTCTGCAGCAACGCATGGCTTAATACAGTCTCTCGATGAGTCATAAGACAGCAAAAAGAAAAAGATCATATTATTCGGTGGCTCTGGAGGGGAAAAACATTTGTTTTCTAAATTGATTAGGACACATGACAACGTTGCCTAATAGATTTGCTAAGCACTTCTGATGCAAAACTGGAATGTAAGCTATTTTTATATTAAACATGATAGTGAAAAAACTGGCCAATGTGACTCTATATTAATATGCTTCAGTTCTAAAGTCCTAGGGACAGATGCCATGCCTGCGTAGGTCGCCGTTGCTACCGCTCAGGGCGAGTGCAACTGAGCCGTGGTAGGTGTGAATCCACCTCCTCTGTGTGGCTTCCCTTTCACGTGGCCATGGCTGCGTCTCAGGCTTGCGGCGGCGCCCCTAACCAACCCTAGCTTCCATCTCCCCACCCCACAAAGCTCCCCCAACACCCGACGACGCTCTTCCCCACCCCGCGCCCCGGCTACCAGGAGCACAGATCCAGTGGTCCTCTATCCCCACACCGGGAGAGATCCATAGAGCACCAGCGAGGTCCATAGAGGTGGTCGAGCACCCCCGAAACCCCGGTAGCTATGGTGCTCCCGGCCCCACATCCCTCACCGTCCCGCCGAGCCAGCCCCGGTGTCGTTAGAGGTGGTGGTGGTGGTCGCACCCCCTACCTCTCTCCCCTATGTTGTAAATATGTGTTTCATTTGTTTCGTGAGTTTCATGAGCATGTTATAATATTTTTTGATGAATCATGTTATAATATTTTCATATACATGTTGCAAAAAGTACATCGAGGGAATGTTGCATATGTTGTAAGTGTTTTAGATGCATGTTGCAAACGTTTGTTCAACCTTTTTCATCGAGGGAATGTTGCATATGTTGCATGTTTTGAGTGTTTCAGTTGCTTACGTACTTATGTTGCATGTGTTTTTTTTCGATGAACATATGAGTGAGTGAGAGAAAGAACGCTTCATAAAAAGATCTCATCCCTTCGTTTTGAAAATCTAGTTGGGTCTAGATGCATTTTATTGGGTGTACATAAGAAACATTAGGAGGTACTAGTTGAGATGCTAGAGAAGGGCTAGCGGAATTTTCCTTCACAAGAGTTTTTACATCACTTGCTCCACTTCACGTTTTTCAGCTCCGCTCCATTTTTAGCTAAACGGTTTTTTTATCTCCACACTGAATCGAGAAAAAAAAAGGGTTGGAGTTCCGAGAGCACCTAAAAGAGGTGTTCCTCAAACCCGTGGATTTTTGTGGAGTTCTCGTGGGTTTGTGGAGCACGAAAGACCCTCTAATGGGCGGTCCTTTTGCTTGTTCATCGTATTAGGCAGGTACATTGCTACACGCCACCGCCTCATAGCTTCCCTCTCATGCAATGCCAATGTAGGATTTTTGATGATGTGGTGGAAAGAGAGAGGGGAGAGAGAATGAGGTCGTTGCTTCACCGAAACAACCGCCTCATGAGCTAAAATTTAGGACTATGAGACAACTATTGTACCATTGTATGAGTTGTTGTTGTCATGCAACTCACAATCCTATTTTTACTCTCCCCATAAATTAAGGAATTGCAAATTACTATGAGACAACTTAAAATGGTAACCAATGTACGTGATAGTCTATTGAGTCGCCTTTAACTTACGTGGGCACTTTATGAGACGAGTTATGAGACAACACCAATATACTTGCCCTTAGAAATTGTTGATGAGTCACCATGAACCAGTGGTGACACAAAGAAACTATCCTCTCTATCTCTAAATATATGTTGTTTTCGCTTTCTCGAATATATATTAAAAATGTATATGAAATAATAATAATATTTATGGTATATAATTAGTATCATTGGAAAGATTTTTGGATCTAGTTTTTTAAAATAAATCTATCTCGAGATAAAAATGTTATTTAGAGATAAAAAGAGTTATACATATTTTTCTACAAATTAAATCAAACTTGTGGCACCCGTCACAAACCTGCTTTCCGGGTCAATGCGAGGGGGAGACGGAGGGCGCGGACGCGGGCGTGAAGAATGCGACGGGCGGGCGACGGCGCCTTGGAGTGGCAAGGGCGGGCGTGTGCAGCAGGCGGCGGGCGATGGCGCGGCATCGGTGGGCGGAGGCGCTGGCGGTGGCGGCCCCGGCTGGGAAGCCGAAGGGTAAAACCCTAAATTATTTCTTGATTGATTGTCTCACAATAGCTGCCCCATATTTATATGAGGGGTTTACACTTGCTAACTGGCTAAGCCCATTAGTCTTTTCGAGCTCACTTTAATTTAACTAAATAAATTTACTAATAAAAGCTATATAATAATTAATTATTCAGCCACTTCGCTTATCCCAGACGAATCGTTGATCGAAAGTGTGACAAAGACCACATCAACAACGACAATTATTTAGAGATGAAGGAAATATCTGCGCTATTCCTCTGTCCCTAAATGTTTGTCTCTAGAAAACCGTGTTTCTCACAAACACGCCCCCGGCTTACACACATAAAGGGACGGAGGGAGTATTTATCTGTTAATACGTTGACATTGTCAACGGGAGTAGGTACGAAGTTTTCCATAAGATGATGTAAAAGATAGTGTCCACAAGATTTTCTTTAGTTAACGTGAACTCCCAGGAGTTGACCCACACACAGCTCAAATCTTTATAAAGCAAGTCGTCGTCTCCAGTAAAAGGTACCAGTACCATCATCGATCCAGAGCAACCTACAACCTCCATCTTACACTACCAGGAAGAAATGGCAATGAAGGTGTATGGGCCAGCGATGTCGACGTGCGTGGCACGCGTTCTGGTCTGCCTGGAGGAGGTCGGCGCAGAGTACGAGCTAGTCCCCGTCGACCTGACCACCGGCGAGCACAAGAGCCCGGCGCATGTTGCCCGCAACGTATGCTCCACCTCTCTTGATTCTCCACTATTAATCTATTTTCCTTCGTCCCTGATCCTCCCGATTCATGATATCTGCCCGGCCGGCAGTTCCCCGTATATATCCTTATCCTGTTCTTTTTATTGATTTTGCAGCCCTTCGGTCAGGTCCCAGCTTTCCAAGATGGCGATCTGATTCTTTACGGTGAGATTGCAACAAAAAAAAAAATGCATGTTTCTTGTTTGGTTTGATCCTACTGAAATAGATTCTCGTTTGTTACGCTATGAAAAAAAAAAATTGTACACAAATGATGACAATTTATTAGTATATCTTAACAGAGTCCCGTGCAATTTCAAAGTACATCCTTCGCAAAGCCGGGTCGGATCTCCTTCGAGAAAGCGACCTCGCCGAGTCAGCAATGGTGGACGTTTGGCTGAAGCCGAGTCGGGGCACTTCACCAGCACCATGTCGCCCATCATCTTCCAGTCCGTAATCGTCCCCTTCGTCCTTGGTGGCCAAACCGACACGAAAATCGTCCAGGAGAATCTGGAGAAGCTCAAGACGGCCCTAGAGGTCTACGAGGCACGTCTCTCCAGGTTCAAGTACTTAGCCGGAGACTTGTCAGCCTGGCGGACATCAGCCATTTCCCGGCGGCTTACTACCTACTTGGCGGGCCCCACGCGTCAGTGCTTGATGCTTATCCGCATGTCAAGGCTTGGCTCGCCGAGGTCATGGCCAGACCGAGTGTGAAGAAGGTCGTCAGAGCTTATGAAGCTGCCATCAGCCTGACCGCATGATGAAGCAACATAATACTGCTAGGGTTGTGTTTGTTTGTGCAGAGTCTACGTTATGTAGTTGTGTTTTTCCTTTATCTTCTCGCTGAGCGACGTGGTGTCCAGAACATTTGTATCCGTTGAACAACATGTCTATGCTGGGCAGTGCGTTGCTATGGATATGAAAAAAATAAGATTAAGGCTCGGTTTGGTTCCTCCTCTAAAAATTTAGTGACTCTTACTTTAGCGACTTCTCTAAAGTTTAGTTCTATTCACTTTAGTGGTTTTTAGCTATTTACTCGCATGGCTAAAGGCTTCTAAACTTTAGTGGCCCCCTAAATTGTAGTGGGGTGTTTGACATTTTATCACCGAAAGTGACTACCCTTTGTCCCAAAAATATTTGTCTCTATTGATGTAAAAATACAAGTTACTAGGGTTTGTAGAATATATGTGTAATATTTGTATCCCTAAATAAATTTATTTAAAAACTAGATCCAAAAAGATCTTTTAAATAAATGATACTCCGTACTAATTATGTACCATAAGTAATTTTTAATATATAGCGACACATATTTTGGGGTTAAAGGAGTAAAGTTTAGTGAATAAACTTTAAAAGTAGGTATACCGAACAGGGCATTGGTCATATAAGTTCATTTCATAGTGACTTTACTAAGCCAATGGCAGAGAAGAGGGACAGGAAGTTTCAGTTCCAGCTGGAGAACAAATGTTTTCATACGAAAATGGATGAAATGAAATTGAAAGTAGTAAATTAGATGGATTACGATCTTACCGGTGTGTTTGGTTGAGGGGTTGGGTGAGTTGGGTTGGATCCAACCCTTTATTTTGGGTTAGGTTGAACCCATCTCGCCTTCGCTTGCACTTTTGATTTTGGGGACGGAGTCAACTCATCTCATGTTTGGTTGAAGGAATTGGAAATACGGGTTGGATGACAAGATAACACCTTTAGCGAATTGCGTTTGTGCACGTGACCCCCTCAACTATTCGGGAATCGTGAAGCCTATATCAACAAACTTTTCTCTCGGCATTTTTACATCGAACTCCGCAAAGAGAAACTCAAATTGAATTTTCATCCTTCTTCTTCTTGCCCTGTAGGAGGGCGCCGCCGCCCCGTGACCTCCTCCGCACCTCCGCCGGGCAGCGCGTCGGGAGGGCCACCGCCCCCGCCCAGGGCTCAGCGTGGAGGGCGAGAATCAGGCCCCAGGCCGGCGGTGGCGTTTGGGGGGGCGCCACGGCGGGTGCCCCAGGCCCTCCCCCCCGCAGCCCGCGCGACGTGGGGAGCCGCCCGCGCGACGGGACGTGGGGGGATCCACACGCGCGCGGCTCGGGACGTCCGCCCATGCGCTGAGCTCAGGTGCGGGCATGAGCCGCGACCATCGCGGAGCCGGGTGGGTGCGGAGGGGGGAGTGAGGCGGGACGGAGAGAAGACGGGCATGGGTGAAGCGGGAACCCCCACGGGTTCGCTCCGTCCTTCAAAATTTGAGGGACGGAGCTTGAACCCGCATCTGGGGGCTGTTATTCCATCCGGACGAACCCAACCCCTCGGTTTTCATCCAAACAGCTCGGGGACCGGTTGGCTCAACCCACTCTCCAACCAAACACACGGTTAGAGGATTGAGTCTTGCTATTTTTTTACCAAATGCTTTAACAAAATAACTATAGCTTTATTGATGAAACTACTCACGAAATAGAATCGCTGATTGCATCCTCCTCGCCTCCAGACATGTATGGGAGCCATGACTACTCCGGTGTTTGTCCCAACCCGGAGAAGCGAGGCAAGGTGCGCTCATCTCAACAAGTGGACACGTGAGCCGATGAACGGATCGCGAGATGCCGGATATGACCATTTGGGTAAAGTTTCAAACGTTTGGCGAACCGCTTAACACTTCCAAGCGGGCCACCGGTGTGGGCCGCCATGCGTGAGTCAGTATTCGATCATGGCTAGAGCCGCATAGGGCTATAGTGTTGCCGGTTTTTTGAGTCTCGGGTGCGATAATCCAACATTGGTCGCACGATCGCATAATTAGTTTCTTAGTTAGTTTTTTTATGAAACAGGAGGGGTGTGAGCCCCTACCGAATTTATTAATAAAATAAAAATGTTATAGACTTTACGAGTACATTCAGGAAACAAAGAAAGAAACATAAAAATCAACAGAATACACAATATTGTTCAGCCATTGATCTATTCTTGGATGGAGTTTTGCTTTTGCTCTTAGGATAACTAAAGGCAAATTCCTGCTTCAAGACTTGATGACATCTCTCGAACCGAAAGTGAGGAATACCCCTCGAAGATTACATCATTGCGTTGACTCCATATCGCCCAACAAATTGTTATTATTACTTCCATGAAGAAGGGACTTGCGCTTGGAGCTTCAAAGCCGCAATTGTATTTCTAGTAGATAGGCCATGGGGGATGAGGTGGTTAAAGGAAGACCAAAGATGCTTGTGAGAAAGGGCGGTCAAACAACAAGTGAGTTAGATCCTCATCAATATTAAGATTGCGTAGTACACAGGTGTACTTTCGGGGAGAACATGTTCGTCTCCTCAAAAAGCCCCGGTGCTAGCCTATCACTCAATACCAACCAGAGAAGAAAAAGCTTTTTGTTTGTTCTCGGCAACAGGATTTCCAAAGCCAACGAAAAGCAATATGCACTTGCCTAGTCCCAATCGGGTGCTTGTAAGCCTTAGAACATGAGAAAGAGTTATGCCCCCAAATATAGGTCCAGTGTCAAGATGAGCCCGATCCTCGACCGTATGTTTAGTGCAAGAACAATGTGTCTTTCGAGAGCCAAGAATTGGCCATGAGCTTCCGGGGTAAGTGGCGGTGAAAGAGCTCATGAAAGTGTTCCAATGATGTCGCTTGAGAAATGGAGAGGTATTGGTTTTTGGCAAAGGAGTAAAGCTCTGGTATAGATTGATGATGTAGGACACCATTCCGAGGGTCATGCCACGCAAAAAATGTGTTTTACCATCATTTATGTTAACTAGAGCCATACCTTTGTAGTGATTGATGGATTTGAGTATATCTCTCCACCAAAAAGGATCCTCTTGAAGACCACCAGATCTGAGGGCCAAATTTTCCCTTGAATAATATTTGTCCCAAACTAATTGCACCCAAGGAATCAGATCCTCGTTATAGAACTTGTGTAGAAATTTGAGAAGCGTAATTTAAATTGTGGATATACAAATTAATGATACCCAAACCACCTTCAGACTTTGGGAGAGAACACAATGGCCAAGCCCTTCTTCTAGAAATCAGAGCCCCTCCGAAGTAGTGTTTTTCTTCTCGATTTATCAATTTGCTTATTCATTTCTTTGGGGAAGAGGAAAGTTGACATGGCAAAGGTAGGTAGGGCTGAAATTACAAAGATTGACAAGCTGTAATCTTCCACTTCATTTAGATAACCTGAAAAGGCCTACAAGTCTTCTTCACATTTAGTTACTAGGGGCCGAGAAGTCTACAATAGTAGGCTTGGAGATGCCGAGGGGCAGTCCTAGATATGTAAAAGGTAGGGAGCCGATATACCAAAAATGTTGAGCCAAAACATCAAGTCTTTCGTGTGAGACATTGATTGGAAGCATCGAGATTTATCAAAATTGACTTTCAGTCCTGAAGAGAGAGCAAAAAGTGTCTAAGATATCTTTTTTTAGGTTGCTCAATTCATTCGTCGCCTTCATAAAATCATTGTGTGTATCATCGGCATATTGAAGAATAGAAAAATCTAAGTCATTGGCCGTGAGGAATAGGTAAGCTTAGATGTTGCCTTGATCTTGCATCATTCGTAATTGTTTGCGTGAAGTCCCGCGCTAGTACAAAGAGAAGAGGGGAGGGGATCCCCCCGCTCACCCCCTCTCCCGCAAAGGGAACACTTTCCCCCGGACTCCATTTAGAAGAAATCACCAGGTTCCTAAAGTGAAGATGGACTCATCCACGCAACCGCAGAGGTCGGGAAGCCTTTGTTTTCCATTATTTGTGTAGCATGAATTCATGTTCCACTTTGTCAAGGGCCTTCTCAAAATCTAGCTTGAGAATTATTATTATCCCCTTTTATCGTGGTGACAGTATGCAAGTATTCTAGTGCCCAAGCAAGGTAATCTTGTATACACCTTTTTTTTATGAAGCCATATTGATTTTTATGAAGGACGATGGCAAGACTCTTTTGAAGTCTGTTGGGCAATAGCTTTGTGATGAGTTTTTTATTGAGGTGTTAAGCAAAGAAATGGGCCTATAATCAGAAACCCTTAATAGGGTCATCTTTCTTTGGAACCAGAGTTATGAAGGACCCATTGATACTTTGCAGTACATTATTCCGGTAAAAGGCATTACACAAATTATAGAAATCCCCGAAAGCAATAATACTCCAAAGACCTTTTACAAAATCTACGTTGAAGCCATCCTGAACCGAGCTTTATTTTGATGGCAAGTGTCTAACCACATTGTCTATTTCTTCATTCAGAAAGGCTCAACTAAAGAAGACAAATCAAAAGCATTTGGGAAGAAAGAAGGGAGATTGTACCCGATGGTGGAAAAATTAGAGGTACCGGTCTCCTTGAAGCTAGCCAAATCAAGTCTCCTTTCTTTTTGATCCGAAAAGTAGAATTTGCTGGTCATTTTCTAGGGAGGTGATAAAGTTCCTTCAAAAATTTGACAGTGGCATGAGCATGGAAAATTTTGTACTTGCATCACCCAAAAGTGGCCCACTTAATAGTACCCTTTGTTTCCAAAGAAGCTCTCTATCGTCGCAGAAGGTTGATTAACTTGACTCAAGTAATTTCCTAAGTTCCATTCGATGACACCGAGGTCTCTTAATTCCTCTAACATGTTCGAAAAGGTGATCACCATTTTAACATTAGCAATATTGGTTTTCAAACCAGAGATGGTTTTGTTCCAACTTTAAGGGTGCTCCCGAGATTTTTAAACTTTGTCGTGACCAGCTTTTGCAAAAGATCTTGGTGAGGAAAGGTGGTAGACCAACCAAGGTGGACCTGGTCCAGAAATCACTATGATGAAGCCAGAAATTTTCAAATCAAGATGTTTCCTTTGGGGATGGTTGTGGAAATTGTGATGGCACAAGGTGTATGGTCTCAAGTTTCTCCTCACTAAGGTGGAAGCAAAGAAATTTGGGTAGGAAAGAGTCCAAGTTAGGGGGAAGTAAAGAACCAATCCAGTCTTTCTAGAAGGGGAGGTCAGCTTGTTTGTCCAGTAAAACTCGTGACCTCCTCGAGGGGTAATTCAATCAAGCCTAGAGAGTGCTTATAGCATCATTGAACATGAGCATATCCTGAATGTCGCCCCCGGTTTATTTCTCGTCTCCGTTGGATTTCTCAGATAAATTAAAGTCTCCCAAGAATCACCAATCAACATCATTTGGCATATTAATATTTTTGAACCATTGAATAAAACTTCTTTTTCCTTTGCGCAAGGGAGCATAGATATTTGTGAGGAGACAGATGCATTATTGTGAGTAGAAGTCAGAAGCATAGAAATAGCATAATCATTCAAAAATTAAGGAGCCATGGAACATAGAAGATTTTCGTGATAGTGATAATGCCCCCTAGAGGCCCCAACAAAGTGTAAAACACAAAATCATCAAAGGCATTATGACAGAACCGCTTTGATAAGTGAGGTCAAAAGAGGACCTTTTGGTTTTTGAAGGCAAACGACATCACGCTATCGTCTACCACTCTATCTCTAATAAAGTTCCATTTCTCTACCGAAGTTTATACCATGAACATTCCAACTTAAAATATTCCACTTTCTTGTACTCATGATGGAAACTATTTAAATTACAAAAGAGATAGCATCAAAAGATGAGGAGGACCATAAGAAGAACAACCTTGAGGGTCATCCATGGATTCCTTGGAGGGGCCTGCTTCTTCCACCCATTTCCTTCCTAGGTGGAGGGTCCTACTTCTTCCACTCCATTTTCTTCCCCGGGTGCTATTCTTCCAACCTTCTTTTTGGCCTTCCCACAGCTTGTTTCTTTGGAGGCCTTGTAGCAAAAAAGACCTCAACCCTCAAGAGCAAAGAGGGTACGTTATTGCGTGCCGGTACCCAACTCCCCACTACAGATTTGGAAAGGGTAGGGGAGGGTTAGCAATACAGCTCACACGGTTCTTGCAAACAGATCCAAATGTTTGTTTTGTGACCACTAAAAGCTTCGATGGATCCTAGTGCTTAGGCTTAAGGGAGGCACCGAAGAGGAGGTGGCCTGCATGCTTTGACTCGGGTGAAGGTGGTAGATCTTGCCCCATCCGGGAACTCCCTGACAAGTATCTTCATCATTTTGGACCTCTTGTTCCTCTTGGGCATCTTGCAAATTATCATAATCCAAACAAGATGGGGATGGGGGTCGAGCAAGAATATTCCGAAATGGTGATGGAGGGAGTAGAACTAGGCAACCGAAAAAAATAAGAGTTACCAGTGTACGAGCTAGAGATGGTTGACCAAAGCTTGGGTTACGAGAAACTCTTGTGCCCACTCGAAGGAACCGTGCTTAAGAAGCGTATGAGAAGAAATTCATCCACTCACGTAGGGGATGTTGACAGCTTGGCTTGGAGGTGTCCACAGAGCAAAGTATTTAGCCCAACATCTAATAACATCCGCACTTGGTCCTTTTCCCCCATGAAGGTGGTAGCGGTCAGAATCCACGTGGGCATGAAAGTCCGAACAAAGCCCAAATTGAGGTTGTTGGGCCGAGGATGCGACTCATCAAAAGGCACCAAATCTTCCAAAGGGACATCATCAACAAGGAAATTCTGTGGGTTTTGCACAAAAGGGATATTGACTTCAGGCAATTGAGCAGGTGGCATAGGTTGGGGTTCCTCATCGAAGAGTCACCAAGTCATCCATAGCTAGGACATGTCCAAACAAACCAGGGGGCAAATGCTTCAACACTAGCGAGTAGGGGCCCGAAAACCTCTTCCACAAAGAAAGTGCTTGGTTTAAGTCGTAACTCCAAGTTCGATTAGCATCTAACTGTGGTTGATTCCTCGGGCGTGAGCTTGCATCTGAAATTTGATTTGTAGGCTGAAAATCTGCATTCTGGGCCAAAGCCCGATCCAGTCCCCCGAACATTTTGATTGGGCCATGCCCCCAACCCATGGCTTGAAGATTCTCCCCGGATGATAGGGGCATTCTCGGTCGGGTGGCCGGGGGGTGAGGTGGACCTTGGCCCCATTGGCCAAAAACCATGGTAGAAAAAGTTATTGGGGTCGAAGCCACCATCATCCGGTGGTAAATCTTCATCTTGGGCCACCACCCCTAGCATCCGGGTGTGAAAGACCTCACATTGCACCGTCCAACTATTTGATTCAAAATTAGTCCCTTTAGTGAAGACAAAGAACCATGGGATCTCATCTAAACCAGCCACACGAACTCTGACCATAGCTCTGAATGGATACGACTGTCTTCCTCCCACATCGTGAGCTGACCAAAAGATGAAACCGCCTTTTCAATGAGTGGCCGAGTCCACAAAGTCTAAATCTAGTCCCGTGAAAATCATCCGGACTTCATGTGTCATAACAGCAGCTCTATGATTCCGTGCTCGTTGTGAGGTAGAAAGAAATCGTCCCATTCCCATACCGATGGGGCTATTCTGAATAAGCAAATCTCTCTGAAAGAGATAGTGAAAACGAACCATAGCTTGTCCATAGGGTGTTGGATACATGTTTCTGAATCCCACCTGAGCGTGGTTCTGCAAGAAGTCTTCAAGTACATTCCTCGATGTCCATGAAATTCACCGCCTTGAGGAACCGGATTAAAAATAGCGGTAGCAAGGTCCATGTTGTGGTCCGGGATGTGGGCCGACCACCACTCACCGCATCAATGGACGGCCCTCGATCATCCGCCTTTGAGTGTGTGGTGGGAGAAACAAATTGGATCAACAAAACGGAAAGCCATCTCCTAACGAACGAGGGGAGCGTAGGCGGTCACCGTAGATGCCGCGAGGGTTTTTCTTCCCAAATAACATGGCGGGTAATACGATGAGCATGAGAACTACCAAGAACAAGCGGTGCAAACTCACCAAGTCCGTGGCGCCTTAATCGGCTCGACGCATCGCTGCGTGGAGGAAGTAGACTCGGCAATGGCGCCGACGTCGGCTACCACCGCCGCCGCCGCCGCTATCCTCTAGAAAGTTCGGGCTTATAGTTTCCAAGTGAGCTTCCAAGGTACGGTAATTGGGGGAGGCGGAGTAATGCCGGTTTGGTGAAAGAAATAATCACCAAAAGATTTGTACCATCTAGGCTAAGCGACCCCATCCGGCATGCTCCTCTTGTAGGAGTAACAGTGCACTCGAGGTAGAAAAGAGATTTTGAGATTCGTAGATTTAAGGTGTGGCGGGTGCCTTGCAGGAAATCTGGGCGTGACCATAGCAAAAACAGTTGAGGGGCAACTGAGCTGATTTCTACAAGCAGATCTTACATGATCATGGGCCAAACATCTCGAACAAACGAGTGGGCGATAAGGGGCTTGGTTGAACTCGGGCCTAGAATCCTTTTGAGTCAAGAGGGGCAGAGGCCTTCTAATTGGTTTCAAAAATCCAGCGATCGAAAAACAGACTTACGAGATTGCTCAGGATTTGAAATTTCAGAATTAAAAATTTAAAGTTTCCCGAAACTTTAGGATCATAACGGCTTTAATGAATGGGGGACAGCGTTAGCACCGAAAGCGGCGTGGAACGCATCGAGTCCGATGATCGCCAAGTAGGTGACGACGATGATTTTGTCGCACCTCGAAGGGACGCTGGTTTCTCGCTGAACCCGGGACCAAGAGGCCGCCCGCCGCCCAACCATTGCTTATACTCGACCAAAAGAGCGGACCGCCATTGTTTTGGGAGGTGAAAGTAAATCTTGAAATGTTGGCACTCAAACTTCCCGAGATTGTAAACATGGAGGCCAACAAAGGTGCACGATAAAGAGAAGGAACGAACGATCACTTAGAGGATCGGACATCAAAAGAATCCGCCGATCCGCCAAGAACATCATCAAGAATCGCAGCCACCGAACGAGCTGTTAAACGGAATGTGCACCGCCAATGGAAACCACGAGGAGAAAGGGAGAAGAACGCCAGAAGGGGAGGACGAGTTATGGCAAACCGGGCATTGAAACGCTAAGTATCTCCGCTGAACCACTAAGCCCGGCCTGTTGTTGAGAGGGGGGAGATCCATGGTGACGATGGCGGGAGTCACCGGGAATCACCATGCCGACAAGGAGGGGGGGTGGAGTCGCCGAAGTCGCCCTCATCCTCTCGACCTTTTTTTCCTTTGCGTGGCACATATAGATGTTTTTTAGCTAGGTATACTGAATCAAGTCGTCGTCCAATGAACATAAAAGCCAGCACTGACTTTGCAACTGCTCCGATCGAGAGATGGCAACATGCAACTAACTGTGTGACACAATGAGCACAAGTTAGTATATACTTTTTGCAGTAGTTTCTTAGTTAGTCAAACCAGCATGCGTTGCACTGCCCGGCGTGCTTTTTGTTTGTGTTCAATCCATCACTAAATGCATCTTGCTATTTTTGTAGTAGGGCGTGTATGATTCTAAACTTGTTGGTCACTTCTTCTTTACCAACAAAGTTGAGCTATAAGGCCTTTTCTATTTTTCTTTCTAATTAAAACTGCAATAAACATTATGAGTTTATCTCCCGTACGTTCTAATTAAAACCGCAATAAACTAGTTAAGCTTGAATTTTGACTTGAAAAAATAATTATCTTGTTAGGTGGGTGCAAACGAAAATAAGAGTAGATTTCTTTGTGGGTCCTGCATCACTGCTGAAGTTAGGTACGCGGTCTTTATCTCAGTCGAGTATGGTCCTGCATCACTGCTGAAGTTACGGCACTTTTGCACGCCGGGCCTTCTAGCTCCGTCCTGAGACCTCCTCGACGCCACCCTGTGCCAGTGCCACGGGCCGAGCAAGTGTGATTAAAGCACTTGATCCCACGCCTGTTTCTGGGCAGAGGCGTCAACTACCCAGCGTCGTCCACACACCCCAGCTACCACGCCTCACCAGAAGAGACAAGCACATCCGAACGCCCTTGGCAAATTAGCATCTGCATCGATCGGAGCAGAACATACAGAGCACAAGCGATGGCGCCGGTGAAGGTGTTCGGGCCGGCAAGGTCGACGAACGTGGCGCGGGTGCTGGTGTGCCTTGAGGAGGTGGGCGCCGAGTACGAGGTCGTCAACATCAACTTCCAGGCCAAGGAGCAAAAGAGCCCCGAGCACCTCGCCAGAAACGTAAGCACCATTTCACCGCATCTGTCTGTCTCTCGATCTCTGTCGTCTCCATGAATGGTAGCTGAGTCAGTGTGCGTGCTAATGTTCATGTTCCCTTAAGGCAGCCGTTTGGCCAAATCCCGGCGTTCCAGGACGGTGATGTCGTCCTCTTCGGTACAGTCCTCTTACTACCAGCCCATGTTTGTGTCTTTGTATCCTCCACTCTCAAGTCCTGTTGACTCGCCGTACGTATCATGTCTGTTTTCAGAGTCCCGAGCGATCTCAAAGTACATTCTCCGCAAGTACAAGTCAGCCGAGGCCGACCTCCTGCGCGAAGGCGACCTCAAGGAGGCCGCCATGGTTGACGTGTGGACGGAAGTGGAGGCGCACCAGTACAACCCGGCGCTCTCGCCCATCGTGTACGAGTGCCTCATCTACCCAGCCACCCGCGGCATCCCCACCAACCAGAAGGTGGTGGACGAGAGCCTGGAGAAGCTTAGGAAGGTGCTCGACGTCTACGAGGCGCGTCTGTCCAGGCAGGCCTACCTGGCTGGGGACTTCGTCAGCTTCGCGGACCTGACCCATTTCCCCTTCACCTTCTACTTCATGGCGACGCCACACGCGTCGGTCTTCGACTCCTACCCGCACGTCAAGGCGTGGTGGCAGAGGCTCGTGGCCAGGCCGTCCATGAAGAAGCTCGGCGCTACCATGGCTGCTGCTGCCGGTATCAAGGCTTGAGCGCACGGGTAAACGTTGGAGATTTATTTGATGTGCTCCTCGTGATAATGTAAGCGGGTGCTTTGTTTTCTGTACCTGGATTACTGCACGCTTGTTGCAATCTTATGTATCGGATCTTGTTTGCATTAACCTCTGTTGAGAAACTGTTCCTAGAGCTAGAACTGATGCTGCAACAACCCAACCTCTTGTTTGTTTCCTGATTTAAGGGATGTATTTGTCAGACAGATTAAGGCCTCGTTCAGTTGTGAGCATGGATTAATTCCAGTTCCTATCTAAAATTAGCCTATGAAATCCTATGCCGGATCTGTTCCCGTTGTACGGCTACACCCTGCTATAGAAAATAGCTATGCACCGTGTTAGGAATCAAACCACTACTCTGACTAGTGGAACGGATCCTTGCCGAAGCGAGACATCGGCACGAGATCTTGTTGCATGCCGCCATGTATCAAATAGCCAAACTGAACTCAAATTTTAGGTATCAACGGGATTGAATCCAGGCTAGGGTTGGTTCACAACCGAACGAGCCCTAAGTGGTTATATTTCATTGTTTGGTTGGAGAGATACTAACAACAAGGTGACAGATCTGTTAGCTGCTTCAAGCAAGTCGCTGCTTCTGAGTATTAATAATCGGTTGCTCGCTGCTTCGGTTGCAGGGCGCCTGAGAACCAGTGCCGAAGCCGAATACCAAAGTTCACAGATTTTAAAAGCGAAAAAACTGACTGTTCGGTTCTCAGTTTTCGGTGTTCGGTTCTAGGTTTTTGGTGTAAAAGTTATCTCAAAGTTAGATGGATACCAAGAAAGGACGACGGATTTGTTAGCTCACTGTTGACGTGTGGGTTCCATACGTTGGTTAAAATCCTTTGAATTATCTCTTTTTTCCTCGCATCAACCGGCCACAGCTGCCAGCGGTTCGTCCTCTCCAGCTCGCTTAGACGCCTCTCCTCGGCCCCGGCCAACTCCAATCATGGCAATCTTTGTCCATGTCTTTAACCAAACTACACCTCGATCGTCTCCACTTACCCTTGTCCATGGCTCTCACCGACCATGGTTGCGCCTCCACGTGCCTCAGCATCGGCACCGGCTACCGACGTGCATACTGCTGCTCTTGTCGCACAGGCAAGAAAGGACACAGAGTGAGCACCTTTTGACTAGAGTGGTCTCGTCCGATTACTTTTAGAACAGGTTCACTCAAATGTGAGTGAATAGTACATCTCTGCCCCTTGGTTTCACAACGAAACACCGGAAGGATCGGGGCGGCCTCATTCTATTATTACTCACCAGTGATTTGCGCGCGCCCATGCGCGCGAGTGATGGCCACGGATTAAACTGAAATAATGTTGACGAAGAATGAATATTACCGACAGTGCACGCGCTGAAGATTAGTGATTTTGCTACAAAAACAGTCGACAAAGGCTGTACAAAAGCATTGTTAACTTGTAATACATATGATCCAAATTCATGGACTCGTAGATAGCTGAGAGCATTACAAAAATATATATTACATAGGCCTGCTACAATGTTTTGTAGAAAGTGTTGCACTTAGATAGGAACAGTTCTTCAAAGGCACACATTCGTTGGTCAAACTCATGTGAACAAACATGCCACTTTGACGACAAATTTAAGGAAACTAAAGTTGTCCAAGATATCCTAATGTCTATGCGGTATTGACATAATTTCGGCACAACTTGGTTCAACGTAAGCACCATCCAGGTGAAGCTTCGATTAACATGGTGCACCTGTATTCCTTGTTTGTCTTGTAGCAAATCCGCGGTAGAAAGCATTGCAAGTGTTGATCTGCAATGATCGGTTTATATAAAGTAAGAACTAAAAGTGTAGATAACAAAATTAGGCATTTAAGAGCGCACACCGCCCTAGGTCAGTATAGGGATTTGGAATACATTCTCATAGGGCTAACCTATTTGCAGTTTTTGAGTAAAAGGATGTGAGGTTCATAAAAAAATAAGGGAGCCTAAATCTGCAGGAAACAGATAGGTTACCGATCCGTAGTAAATTGCTTGGTTGAGTAAGGAACCTGCAGATTTAGCTCACAAATTGTTCTCGCAACACACAAACTCTCGGAACCCGCTATTTATCACTCGGGAAATTAAATAGATAAAGTGGTGCAAGCCACATCCGCCTTACCGCAACTACATTTTCCAAGAGACACAAAAAATTGTTGGCAGCACACAAATTAACAACTACAGAGACTGGCTAAAAAATTAAATTGCTAGCGACATTTAAAACTAACAATTACAAAAGTTGCTAGTTGTTTCCAGAAAAAAGAAACTTTCTTGTAGGTTTGAAGCTACACACTCGATATAGGGAAATATAAACCTAGGTTTGGAGCCACATCATAAATAGGTGACTGAACTACACATTTAGATACAGTGGAAATATATGTCTAATTTTGGAGCTAAACCGCACATATATAATAATATCACTACTTAATTATAGATGAAAAATAAAGCATTGCAATTTTACCCTGCCGTGATATAAAATAAGCTGGGGAACTTCGCCAAGCCCAGCCCCAATTCCCCAAAGAAGTGCTTCCAGAGATGATGCCGGATATACAAAGGTCCAATTAATTAAACATTTCTTGTTAAGCCATCATGACCCAACATTTAGCTGTATGGTATCATATGGTGCCATTTTTAGATCAGTTCGACCACATTAAACAACCTTTTTTACAACACATTAAACAACCTTAATAGTGACAGAGCAATAAACTGCATTTAAATATATGAGTTTTCTTACGTGTTGCAAAGAATAAAACTTTCCAAATTTACATCTCCCAGCTTTCAACTTTAGCGTGCACATTGATTGTAGGCGGTAAAAATGACATAGCAAAAGCAGACCATGCTTAGCCAAAAGAAAAAAAGGATGAACACTACATTGATTTAATAAGGTTATGGAAGCTTGGCAGAATACTATCTCAAGACTAAAAAGAATAAACAGAGGACAATAAATAACCTTCCAAATTAGGGAAATAAGGCATCATCCTTTGCATACTTGTTCGATATGTAATCCGGCAATTGGTGCCCACCTTTGACTGTTTTTCTTTATAAAGTCCTACCATTTTTGCAAACACAAATTAAGTAGGAATAGGGACGTTGAAATTGCTGCCATGACGTGTTTCGATGGACACAAATAAACTTGGGAAGTCTGCTTCATTTTGTGTCGACACAAAGAACACCTTTAAATCTAGTCACAGAGACTTTAGTCACCAATCCACCGTGCAAGTCGCCTTCCAGTGACTACGTTTGAACCGGTTCTCATGTGCTAAATATCATAGTCTCATCTGGAGCATAGTAAATTGTTTTTTAATGCACTGAAATTCCATTTCCTATGTTGTATCCTGCATGGTAAAAAATAAAGGAAAAATGTAGCGAGAAAAGGGCCAATGCATTTGGGTAACCCTTACCATGGATATATATGGACTAAACCTTAGCAAGGGTCAAGAGCAGTTCATAGCAGCAGGTAAGCAGGCTTTGAACATTATATTGTGGAGCTCAAAAATGATGTAAGCAATCATAACAATGCAGTGGCATGGCCTTGCTTTCCATGGTTCAAAATAAAGGAAGCAGAATGATAACATGAGAACCCAAGCTCCAGGATGCACACCGAAAATCCATTCTATTAAGTCTAAAAACTTTTTGAGGTTCCAGATATAATCTTGAAATTGTTTCTATGTTAAAAAAAAAGGAACTCAGAGGCAGCCTGAGAAACCATGGAAATAACAATTACCAGAGGCGATGTAGGTGGCTTTGATGAGAAACGTAGAACTAAGGCAATGATACATTATTAGGAAATAACAGATAGGTACTGCACACATAGATATTGCATGAATTTATATTGGTTTAAAATTTGTGCAGGTGGGAGCTGCGCAGGTCCAAAACTAAGGACCTATAATGCACATGGAGACATTAGTTGTTATGTTCATATGTAAACCAGAGACTCACTTGGTCTAATTGTTGTTCCATCATCACGATAGCACCAATAAATTGACTCTCAAATCTGTACCATCACATTCATTACAAATTGAAATTCGAACTGTGCAAGGTAGTAAACTCACTGGGAAAAAAGCGACGGAGCCATATTTGATCTTAGTCAGCAGAATTATTTTCTAAATTTGCTCCTTTATTACTGACTCCTCTCGAAAAGTGCCACCCTTCTCCATTATAATGCAGATATGTGTATTTTTTCAAATGGCTAAATATAATACCTTCTCAATGTTTTCCATCATACCTCCTTTGACTCAGACTTAGGCCCTCATCTTGGCAAGCTTGCTAACCTCCTCAGGGAATACTGCATGTGTTCTTGCTTTGATCTTTAATGGCAAAACCAAAATAGATGTTAGTCAAGAAAGTGAAGGGATCTAAATGATTGATTAAATATTATTATATAAAATAGGGGTAGGATTTTGCGTGCGTGTGTTCATAGGGGGTGAGTGTGCGTGCGTGTTGAGCGTCTACGTTGTACTATGTAATCTTAAAAAAAAATAAGGTTTAATGGTCTCTCATAACTTCTTGAAGAAAGTGACTCCATATATATATATCCATTTGTGTCAGGTGGAGAATCTGATTCCATCTCAAAGATGGCTTTGTAAACTTCCCTGTACTCAAAAGATTTGTAAACCTAATACTCTCCTCCGTATGATTTGATTGTCATTCCGTAGTGTCACGATCGTTCGATTGGGCGGTTGTGACATCGCCACCAACGGGCCTCGCGGCGGAGAAGGTGGCATAGGGGGCGGCGGTCTCCCCGGTGGCGGCACCGCCGGTGACGGCGCTGGGCGGCGGCGAGTGGCGGCGCCGGTGGTGGCGGCGGTGGTGTGTTTGAGATGGGCGGGGGCGGGCAATGGCGGCCCGCGATGAGTGGCGGCGGCGGCGGAGAGATAGAGAGAGAGAGATCGAACTATATTTTATTGTTTGCTTATCCCCAAAGAGATTACATCCCCTTACTTATATAGCTAGGCTAGTGGGACTTATAATGTAAGCAATCTCCTATAAGGTTTCCTTATATGATTGGAATACCTTTTACAAGCAATATTTATTTATTTTCTAATAAGGGTCTTCCTTATACGATTGGAACATTTTTTTTACACCAAAAAGCCTAAGATAATCCTAACTTGATGACGGCGTAGTCGGAAGCGGGGAAGGGAGGGGCGGCGGCGGCGGCGGCGGCCCCGGCCGCTTGCGTGCGCTGACCCCTCGTGGGCCGGCCGCGGCCACTTTGGGCCCTCCTAGCCCGGGCCCGTGGCTGGCCCAATTCCGGTTCATGACAAGAAGTTACCTTTTATAAAGATTTGTGATTTTCTACGGTCAAGTGTCCCCTTAATCTATAAAACTTATGTTTGCAACCCCCATTAGCTAATTCTCTCGACATGCAAGCACGCCACCTCACCATCCACTCTCACCCCACTAGCATGCCACCTCACCCGGCCACTAACCCTTCCTTGTGCCACGTCATCAACATGTCCCACATGTCTATGGACATAAAAAGGGTTATAACTCTTGAACCAAAAAAATAAATCAAATTTTGATTGCACCATTAAAATTATTTTAATAAATCCTATAAAACAAGATCTTATATGGATATATTTTGATAAAATTATAAATGGGATCCGTTGGTATAGAGAAAAAAAGAAAATAAAAAAGAAAATAAAAAAAGAGAAAAAAAGAAAGAAAGAAAAAAGAATAGGAAGGCGATGGTAATATTGTAACTCATAGAATTCTCCTTCATACCCGCGCCACGCGTGGGGAAAAAAAACCTACCACATGAGACATATTATCATTTTGTTCACCAATTATTCCCTGTTCAGTCCCAATTTTCGGATGGTGCCCCACTTCTGCCACCACCGTGGTATCATATAGCCTAAAAATATTCTTTCATGCAAATATTCTGTCCACCAGAATTTAGGATAACCTTGTATTTGTGGGCCATAAGCTAAGCCTTTTGTGGAGAAATAATCTGGTCACATGCAACTGAATTTTGTACTATCCATCTTGTCTGACTTATCACGTTTCAGGACAGATCCCAAGCACTTAGACACATTCATGATTTGACTTTGCTTATCTTAACGGCCCATGTCAAAAATTTCCTGGATGATGACATGAAGGACAAGTACGTACGTACCATCGATTAAATGCAACTGTGTGCAATGCAAGATATCCTGACATAAGCCAAACTAATCGATGCCTGAATCTTTCTCGATAAGTTTCAACTGTCTTCGACCGAATCGCCCTTTTGACTTGGATGCACTAATTCCAAAAGGTAAATAATATGCGGTGATTAAAGAGTTTAATTTGGCTTATCAAGGTGGCAGCCAACAAACGAACGTTGAAACATTACATACAAATTTACTGTAAATCTGTCACTCCCAACATACATCTTCGTTCTAAATTATCAATCACTTATCAAATTTGCTACATATATATGTAGACAAAAAGTGAAATTGACTTGCAATTTGGAGGGGGGTAGGAGAGATTATTTGCCTACAAGAAAAATATTGGGCAGAGACGGGTTGCAGGGTCCACAAGTTTGTTTTGGGGAACTCAAAGCTACATATATATGTGCATATATCCAGATCGGTTCTGCCAACTTGTATATAAAGCATGCATAGTTAGCAAATTTGCTTTCATGTGTGGCTTTTGGCTTTGTCCATCTCTCTTTCGACGTGCATTTCTATGGAGCGCATATATAATTCACATAGATATCTATACGGCTGGTCAAGTGGCCCTGAGAGCACTTATATATATATCTCTGCCTTTGCGGACAATTAGAGGCGCTATCGCAATCACAGCTTTTCATATCAAAAGCAAAGGTAGAGTAAATCAACAAGAATATTGGGAGCTTCAATTATCTATGTGCCATTCTGTCGAAACCCAGCTAGATTGGGCGGAACCCGACATGTCGACGGCGATCCCCATCCGGAGCTCGGCGATCTTGTGGCTGTCCATCCGATCTTGGCGTTGGTGATGGTCGGAAGCCGTCGATGGTGGAAATCGACTGGTCTCCGGATACCGGTATCGCCGAACCCGGCTAGATTAGGCCGAACTGACATGTCGGCCAGGCGTCTTGTCGGGCGATGAAGATGACGTGGCGGTGGTGATGACGACGATTGGCGGCGAGGTGACGTAGATTGATGACGATAGCGAGGTGGCGAGAGAGGAAGGAAGGGGCGGCGTGGGTCTGGTGGAGGAGGTGGCGTGGGGCGGCGGCGTTGCCACTTGCGGACGGCCCAGCGCGTCGGCGTGGAGGCGCCCAAGCGGCGGCGTTGTGGCAGCGGCGTGTGGCCCGGTGGAGGAAGCGGGCGCGCTGGCGTGGAGAAGGGGGGGGGAGAGAGAGCCTAGAGCTAGAGAGCTGTTGGGAGTTACCCCTTTAATTTATTTCTTCTTAATTGCAAACAATTACATGCCCCTTGTATTTATAGTCTCGAGGGAGACTTGCCCGCTAAGAAAGATCTAGAGGTTTTCTTATAGATTGGAATACCCCCTTTTACAAGCAATCTTATTCCTTTCCTATTTTATTGCTCTCTTTTATTCCCTAAATATTCTATTACTTAATGACGAAGCAAATAACGTGGCAAGTCACGGCGGATGACGGCGGCGGCCCATGAGCCCAGCGTGCGCCGCGGCCTTAGGCCTTATGCTTGGCGGGTCATGACACATTCAACTCCAGTTCGGTCGACCATGATAACATATATATAGGACATGCGTGTCCTTCCATTTGCACCAATTTCGAATATACTCTCTCGGTCCTGAAATATATATATAAGGCCTACAAATTATGGGGTAATGCAAATAACTTATGCAATCCTTTCTTAACTATTATAAAAAGACTTTGAGCTTACCATATTTTTGAGCCTGGTAGTAGAAACTACGGAATTTGGTGATTCTACCCTTCCTTTAAAGTCCAATGGTGATTTTACCCTCGTTTTTTTTAACTTTGTATTTTTACCCTCACTTTTTCAAATGAAACCTCCGTCTACCCCTCTTATTTAACACCGTTGGTCCATGTCATATTAAATGATGAAAAAGAAACAAAAAGAAAAGAGAATTTAGTGATTTTGCCCTCGCTTTTAAGCGAAATGGTGATTTTATCCTTGTTTTTTTTTCGTCCTTTTTAACACCGTTAGAGGAACTTAACAGAATAGGGGTATATTCTCCCTTCGTTTTGAAATAACAGGGGTAAAATCATAAAGTTAAAAAAACAAGGGTAAAATCACCATTTCACTTAAATGTTAAAAGCGAGGGTAAAAACGCCAAAAGCCCCTATAAACTAATACTATAGGTATGTATGTGATTAGACCTTTTTGGAAAAGTTCTAAAATACCTTGTAATTTAGCATCGCGCCCGTGCGTTACTTACGGGATAACTATATTTTATATAAAAATAGATAGATCGCATGGTAAGATAACAATGTTGTGAAACTAAAAACACATAGATCGCACCATGCCGCCACATTGAGTCAATGATTCACGTCAAGGCTGCCATAGATCCTTGGAGCCGAGTTGCAGAGGGGGCACGAGGGAGAGCCGCTGCTTTCGACGGCCGTAACCACCCCTTGAGCTCCCGCCAATGAAGAGGTGCTAGTAGGCCCTCCCGCGTGGTTGCATCCGGCGCAGCCGCGGCACAATGACGGGCTCGGGCGGGCGTGGTGGCATCCGGCAGAAGTTGGTCATTGGTGTGGCGAGCGCTATGCCTATGTCGATGCGAGCGCTATGCCTATGCCGGCGCTGGGCGAATGGCGGGTAAGGCCGCGAGGGTACCCCTTTGAGGCCCGTGAGCACGCCGAGGGCGGTCAGCGCATCCGTGATGACCGCAGCGGTAGCGGGTGGATAGGCACCGCCGAGGCGGCGCGAGGCGGCAGCAGGAGGAGGTGCCCAATCGACGTGGATCGACGCCCGGCGTGCTGAGGAATCTCGTCATTGCAGTCAGCATGTCCTGGCGGCAAGCGCGACGAGGGCGGCGACGACGTCCGCAATGGTCGGGCAGCTAAGGAGTCCCAACGTTGAGGGCAGCCGAGTCGGACCGTGAGTGCGTCGGACGGGCGGGCAATGGGAGGCGCCTCGTCTGCGTTGAGGGCACCGTGGGGGAAGGGTAGCGGAGCGGGTGGCGTGTCTGCGGTCGCTTTTGCACATAGGGCGGAGAATGGGTCTGCCAGTGGAAACTTTCACGGTGAGAGATTTTTTGTTGCCCGGGTCGTGAATTTTGATTTGGAAAGAGCATGATTGACGCCGAAAGTGCCTTGTTGAGCTACTCCCTCCGTTTCAAATTGTAGTTCACTTTGGTTTTCTAGATATATTGATTTTGTTATGCACCTAGTTATACATTATGTCTAGATACATAGTAAAAGAAATGAATCTAGAAAAGCCAAAGTGAACTATAATTTGGAACGGAGGAAAGTACGAATTTTGTATGAGAGATGGAAGGTCCACAACTATTTGTTTTCCATTTATAGGGGAAAAGATAAGAGAGAAAATTGTGTTAGCCATGCATACATGATTAATGCGGATTGATTTTTCCCTTTTGAATTTGGCAAGAAAAGAAAAGGGGAAGGAGGCACGAATCAATTTTTTTCTTTCCTTTTGAATTTGTCGTAAGAAAATTAATGAGGAAAGAGGCGTTAGCCATGCATACATGATTAATGACCGATCAATTTTTTTTTTTTTTAAATTTGTCGAAAAAAAAGGAAAGGGGAGGAAGCATGCATGATTAATGACCGATTGATTTTTTTCTTTCCTTTTTTCTGGCGTTGAGAGCGTGGGGGTTTGATTTCGCATGGAAAAAGGAAGGAGAATCACGCATTGGTTGTCTTGTGTGGGGGTTGACTTTCCTCTTTTTTTTTGGCGTTGGGATCGCATCGCGGATGGAAGTACTAAAACCAATGTCGCACCAAAAACGAAGTCTTACTTTTGTTCTTTTTATGTTGTATAGAGATATAGAGATAACTGATCCATACGTTAGGCAAGCTCCATCTATAGCTACAGTCCTCAATTTTTTTTAAGTGTTTAGAACAAACATCATAACTAAGCATTGGTCACCCAACGTCTGGTGTTTTCGCACACGACATGTCCACATGATGCACGTATGATAAAACAGCAAAGATGACCTGACCTAACAAAAAAAAGGCAGCTAGCTAGCTAGCTACTCTTTTGAATCATGGTGCCCATATGAGCCAGGAATATGAAAAAAATACAAGAAGAAGAAGAAGAAGAAAAAGCTCTGTCTTGGTCGGAGCTGCTTTATAACGGCTCAGCACTCGGCAGCATCAGCATGGTATGACATAGTTGGCTACCGAACGTTTGGTGGCGTCACCGAATGGATTATAGGAGCGACCTGCTTGTCGGCCGGCGTTCACCGTTTCACGGCTTGTAGCTCGCTCATGTATTTTCTTGCATTGGGTCCGTGACGGCGATGCTGTGCGCAAAAGACCCTTTTTATCTAGACTAGACGTCACGCAGTATACAAAGTCCAGTTGGATTATTCATCCGCAGAGTGAAAGATTGTGACTGATGATTTATCAAAATCTGAAATGGTTTGACCTAGCATCTTTTTCATATATAATTTTAACAAAATCTGAAATGGATTTGACTTAATTAGTATCATCATACTCTGCATGCAGTACGTATTTAGGCTTTGATAAATCATCAGTGACCTCATCAGGATTTATTTGGTCAAAAACACATGGAAAAGTTGGCTTCGTCACGGAATAAATCCTGCCACGGCCAAACTCGAGTTGCTTGCCACGGATTCGGTCTCCCTCCTGATTATCTTTTGTGTCCAACTCCTACTTGCTTGTGTGGTTCTGTTTCTGTTTGGTCTGCTTTAATTTTGCGCCAAACTCATGCTACGCTTCATACTCTTTTTCTTGTATATATATATATATGATCTCTTACACACGGCTGACTATAATATAAAAAACAATATAGTAACTTGTTGAATTATATTTATCATCAAATTCTATAGAATTATACCAAAATTCACTAAGAAAATCCAAATCTTCAGCCACAATCCACTTGTATGCATACACATGTGTGCATTTCCCTATACACAGACGCGTGTGCCACCGCCACCATTTCTTTAGACGATGGAAGGCGCGGGTGCCATCATAATCCACTTCTCAAATAATCAAACGATAATTAGCCTTTGTCGCTTCCACTCAGCCGAACCAATCACGCCCTGGCACCCACAAACTCCGGGAATCCAGATGCTTCGTCCTCATGCTAGCGGAGACGAGAGACCTACCAGTACCACTACCGGCCGGCCGGCCGGCAGGGCGCCGCCGGTCAGACACAATAGGAAGCGTGCGGCTGCGGTTCTCTGCGCAGTGCTACATCTACACGTATCAAGAAGCAAAGGCCAGCTAGCTTTTGATTTGTGGCCATCTGGCATGTGCCCCTTGGACATGTTCCAAGAGCCTTCGTCGCTTCCGTGGCCATCATCATTTGGTCCCTTCCATGCCCGTTTGTGCCATCATCTCCCGCGTCCGCCTACCACTCTGATCTCCTCTATAAAAGAAGCCACACCCTGCAGCATCTAAGCTCACAAGAAGTCCTCAGACATCGTTGCAATTGTATTTGCAGTTGCACAGCATCAGAGAAACTGTCAGAAGAGACTTTAGATCGAGGTAGCTAGAGAGATCGAGCTCGAGCTGCGCTTCTTCGTCGTCCTCAAGTAGCTTCTGATCGATTCCATGGAGCGAGTTGCGTCAAGCTGCGCCAGCCTCCTAGCACAAAGGTCAGCCAGCAGCTTCACTGTGCCACTGCCATGTTACATATACGTCGAATACATTCGATGCATATTCATGTTTGATTTGGTCGAACCAGAACGTAGGTCGTTCTGAACGAATTGCTGTATGTATGTCTTGGTGCAGGAGGGGCTACTCCGTGGCCGCGGCAGTTGTGAATGGGGTGAGCGGGCGGAAGGCGGTGGAGAAGGTGGCCAAGCGCATGATGGGCAAAGAGGTGAACACGGCGGCTGCGGCCTCGGTGTCGGCGGAGAAGACCCCGTGGGTGCCAGACCCCGTCACCGGCTACTACCGCCCGGCGGGTGGCGCCAAGGATGTGGACGCGGCGGAGCTTCGCGCCAGGCTGCTCAAGCAGAGGGTCGCCAACTAAAAGTCTCTGTCTAGCGGCAGTCCGGTTGGTTTAACTCGATCGCTTTAAGTTTTGCGCTCGTTGATCCATCGCTTGGGCCTAGAGCATGACGGTGCTGTATCTTTGAGGCATAATATAGTTGGGAGTGCTCGATCCATATTGCTCCAACGTATCTCCGTTCTAAAAATGAATATCATTCTCGCTTTTAAGGAAGTCAACAAGTATCAACTTTATGACTAATAATTCATGTTTTAAATAGCGCGCTATAGCGGACGCTATAGTGTAACGAACCTGGTAGATTGGTAGGGAAATTGGAGGGAAACTAGGCTGGGGAGAGCAGGAATTTGGGGCGGCAGCAATAATGGAATTGGGATTCGGTAAGAACAGAAGGGAGATAACTTGGGGACGAATGAATCTCGTTAATCGACAACTGCTCCGGTTCTGTTGCAACGACTTATACATGCCGCGCTCACCAACTCCGAATAACTAGGCCGAACCTCTACTTCCTATCAGGTCAAGCCTAGTAGGCCCAAAACAATCGGCCCAATTACATTGCTTGACTTAGCCACGTCCCTTCCTCCTCCTCATCTTGTTCGTGACATTACTCCCCCCTCGAGCACCAGCTTGACCCCAAGCTGTGGGATACCTTACTCTTCACGTTAGCGTCGTCCTCCCAAGAAGCTGATGAAGCACTCTGTCCTTCCCATTGGGCCAAGACTCGCTGCTTCGGCTTCCCTCCTTGAGTCAACTCCTGTACTGCTAGCACTTGCAATGGAAGGACTTGAACGGCATTATCAGTTGCAACTGCCTCCAAAGAGTCATGTACTTCTGCCTATGGTGGTACATGCTTCTTAAGCTGAGAAACATGCACCACTGGATGAATCTGTGCCGATGAAGGCAAATCCAACTTGTAGACAACAACTCCCACTCTCTGTAACACCTTGAAAGGCCCAAAATATTTGAATGATAACTTGTGATTGCTTCTTAAGGCTACTGATGACTGAATATGAGGCTGCAATTTCAAATACACCATGTCACCCACTTGAAATTCCCTTTCACTTGTCTTCTTATCTCGTTTGATGCTTCATTCTCTGTTGAGCCCTATGAAAATCTTGCGATGAATGACTTCATGCAACATATTTCTTTCATCAACCAGCTTGCTAGATCAAGAACATGATAGAGCTAGGATTAGGAATTCCCAAACTTCTTGGTGGATGACCATACATCACCTCAAATGGTGTAGTACCCAAAGCAGAATGATAGCATGTATTGTACCAAGGTTGAGATCCGCGCCGCGCTCTCCGACGTCTTAGTAAGCGGTGACCCCAACGACGTGTCGGTGGTGGTACGCCATGCCTCGAACCGTCATCTTGTCCAACACCCTTTGCTTCATGAGGGTGAGGTTGTCGGCGCCGTCGCCATCCTCGCTTGTAGAGATGGTGTTCTTCTTCTTCGGCGCTGTTGGGATTTGACTTTGCCGAGAAAACTTTATGCCCGAACTTTGAAGTTGACTTCGTAGACAAACTTTATGCTCGAACTTTGAAGTTGACTTCGTCGGAAAACTTTGTGCCCAAACTTTGAAGTTGACTTCGTCGGAAAACTTTGGAGACAGAAAGTATTTTTAACAAAGTTCTAATGCAGGGAAATAGCGCGGCGAAGTTATTAACTTCGCAGGAAAAGAATTTGGTTCTATCTTCGCAAGTCTTAAAGAGCGAAGGTTATAGCGAAAGTCGATGAAGACAACTTCGCCAAGACAAAGTTTAGAAATATTTCGATTGTAAACTTTCATGTTTCCTTTGCATTCACGGTCGGGGGACCCCTATAAATACCCCCCCGAGACCCCCTCAGAAAAAACGGGGTTGAATGGTTGCCTTGTAACCAAGTCTTCATCAATAAAGAGTTGTTTGGAGCTTTGTTCCAACAAATACGCCAAACCTCGTTCTTGCGAATCGAAAAAAAAATTTCTGAGCTGCCGAGAAAAGATGGCTCTAGATACCAATGTTGCATTTCTTAAGCGCAATCACTAGAAACAGGTTTAGAACCCATCTCTAATAACGGCGCCAAATGCGCCGTTGACATTCCTAAGTGAAACCACCGTGTCGGTGATAACACTAGGTACATCAACGGTGATAGATCTTGCCAAAAAGATATTCATCCGCAAAGCGCACGGATCTATCATTGTAGCATTTCACCCGAGATATTCAGGGGTATCGTTATTTATATTTTCCCAAAGGAAGGCATGGTGGAAAAGGATCTAATAGAGACATGAGCAAGATAACACGAATGTATAATAGACCAATGCTCATAATAGGGGTAAAATAGGATAGGTAGTAGGATAACTTGACACACACACTCAAGCCAATCTCAAGGATAAAGGTAAAAAGAAAGAATAAAAGAATAAGTCTAATATGGAGCGTGCATATCCTAGATAGTCATGTCAAGATAGCGGATACACACATGTTTTTTGTTAGAGATTCTAAGTCAAGAAAGCCAAGGTCTCGCTGAATTACTTGAGCACCGCCCACGCCCAAAGGGCGATGTCCGGTAATTGCACCGCGCCACACCCGAACGTGGGGGATTACAAGGGACGGACAAGGTCGTCACAACCCAACCCGCCTACCCCTCAACCGTGGGATGCGCCACAAAAGATAGGCAACCCTTAGTCTAGACACCACGTCTACACTAGTGATTATCACTCTAGCGTGTTAACAAGGCTTACCCGTCCCCGGTCCTTCTACTAGAGCCGCCCTGAAGGAACGACTATCAATCCCGCAACCCAACATTAACCAAGTCTAACTCTAGGTAGAACTCATCATATCGATCTAGCTCTTGGTCTAAACATGTATGTATGATAAATTAAGCACAATATTCTATATGACAAGATCATGATATAAGAACTATAGACTAGTTCATCAACCAAGATTATATCGCAAGAACTTTGCTCTAATACAAGAACATGACTATATTGATAAGTAGAGAACAAGAACAAGATGAAGAACTCTAAATTGCTCATACCGAATAGCTCCAAAATGTCTTGCTCTCCTTTTATTATCCTTGCCAAACTCCTCCCTAAGTACAAACTAAGAAGAAGAAGAAGAAGAAGAAGAAGAAGAAGAAGAAGAAGAAGAAGAAGAAAGAGAGAGAGGCTCTATTGTGTGGTGTGTGTTTACAATGAGGGAGAGGGCCTCCTTTTATAGGTAGAGGAGATGGGGCTCATTGGAAAATGTCCCTCCCCACATGGAAGGAGCCAAACCGACCTTGGTACACCCTGCCTAATTTGCTAAACCGACCAACCAACGTCGGCAACGCCGTTATGGAAGGTAACAAACCGCCTCCCCCCGGGCCCGGCCCCGAACCTAGGTGCGGCCGCACCAGGTGCGCTACGCACCTCGGCCGGGCCCCGCTCGGCCGGGCTTTGGCAGTGGCGTCTTTGGGCCCGAAAAGTTGTATGGCGGTGTTTGCCCGGCCCGGTTCTGCGTGTTTGGTCCATTTCTCCCTTGGGCTTGATGTTCTTCTCGAATGCGCTTTCAAGGGAGGCGCCTTTTGGTACATTTTCCACTTGGTTTTATATAAATCCTGCATAATATTATTTTGGCACTACAAGTGGAATTATGTCAATAATAAATGTATATGTGTGTAGTAAGGTATAGTTTCAACCCCTTATTGGTAGAATGTTGACGTTAAAAATGTGTTGTTAGTGACCGTCAACAACCAATTGTAATGAACCCGGTAGATTGGTAGGGAAATTGGAGGGAATTTAGGCTAGGGAGAGCGGTGAATTTGGGGCGGCAAAGAAGAATGAAATTGGGATTCGGTAAGAAATCGTAAGGGAGATTACTTGGGGACGAATGAAATCTCGTTAATCGATAACTGCTCCGGTTCTATTACAACGGCTTATACATGCCACGCCCACCGACTCCGAATAACCGGGTCGAACCTCTACTACCTATTAGGTCAAGCCCAATGAGGCCCAAAACAATCGGCCCAATTATATTGCTTGACTTAGCCACGTCCCCTTCCTCCTCCTCATCCTATTCGTGACATATAGCTCTATTTAGCGTTTCTGGAAGAGTAACGCTATCTCGCCGCTATTAGTCGCTAATAGCACGCTAACTTCACTAAATCGTAGGTCATTTAGCCCGCTATTTGTAGTTGGGCTAATAATATATATATAAAAAGTACTAATAATAGCTATATGATGTGTAACAAATATTAATAGATGAAAAATAGTATACATTGTGAAAAGTTCCTAAAATGTGTTTAGGCATGAACTAGAACATTTTGGTAGTTTTTCATATCTTTTTTCATTTCCTAGAGCTAAATCAAAATTTTAAAAGATTCTGGAGATACTTTTAGAAGATATAAATATATTGTTTAGGTTTCTCGTGTCCTAATCCATCTTTAATATTTTGCTTAGAATGTTTAGAAGTTTAGAGACATTTTAGGTGATTTAAAAAACTCATTAGGTGTACATAATTTATTTTTATCGAATTCTAAATTTATTTATAGGGGCGCTTTCAATAAGCCAACAACACCAAAAAATGTATTTCGAACCGGTTGCATTGTCGTAGCCGATTTGAAAGATAGTTTTAAGAATGGTTGCAGTGCAGCAACCGCGACTGAGCATATATTTACAGCGATAGTTCGCTATTGAAATTGTTCCTAAAAATAAGTTTTTTAGGGATGGTTCTCATATTGCAACCGCCCTTGAAAATACCATTTTCATGGACGAATATGTTAAAGGAACCACACCTAGAAATGGTTTTCCAGTTAGATGCTTGAGACTACAAACATACTATCTTTACAATCGATGGCATGCTAGCGGTTTTAACTCGGCTCTGGAGATCGAATTTGACAATCGCTAAAAAACTTTTATGTACTAGCGTTTCTTTCCTACACTATTTACAAAACTATTTTTGTAACAACAACTACTTATTATGGCGTCGACGAAGTCAACATTGTGGCAAACAGATGTTCTAAAACAAATGTTCCAAAAAACTCGAACTCAATGCAAGATCACTTCACAAATTTTTTATATTGTACTTAAAATGAAACCCTATCTATCTAACTTTCCTTTTCTAACAATATTTATAAAATTAATTAATCTATGCATTTCATATGAGTATGCATATGTGTCTTTTGGTTCTTAATTGAGTTTGATTTGGAGCTTGTTTTTTTTGGGTCGTTTGAATAAAGAGGAAAACCCTCTCCTCTCATTCTCTCACATCTGCACAGCCCCACTATGTAAGCCTAGTACGGCTGTCAGGTCCTGCCGCAACCAGCCCAATGCTTTCACTGCTAGCCCACTTAAAGCCATCCTGCAGCTGCCTAAGTCCATCTCGCGGCCACATTTCTCTCCCACCCTCTCCGCGTAGCCCACTGCGTGGCCCATCTGGCTTAGGCCACCACCAGCCTCCGCACCTGGGCAGAGCCGCCGCCCTTCTTTGAATTGTTAAGCAAAATTTGCTTCTGAACACTACAAGCAACCTCTATTTGCTGATGGACAAGTAAAATGAAATGATTTGCTGGTGGACACTCTATTTCTTGTCAAATTTGCTGATAGACAACAAAAATATTCATTTCTTGTTTAGAGGAAGAGTGGAGCGGTGAAAATATTTCCGTCCCAGAGTCTTTCTTCTTCTTCCTCCCTCCTTTTCTATTGGTTGTGAGCTCTGGCAAGGCCACGCCCGTCTGCTCCCAATTGCGCCCGGAGATGTCATGGGAACCCCAACCAGACAACGACGCTGCACAATTGTTGGGACTCCAGGCCTCCGCTGTCAAGCCCGTGCCATGTGCCGACTTGCCTCTCTCCAACACAAGGAAAAAAAAAGAAATTGAAGGGAGAGAGGAAGAAGAAAGAGCCAATAAGAATGCCATTTCTCTGCTCTTCTCTCCTTCAAGCAAAAAAATAAATATTTTATTTGGCACGGTGTCTATTAACAAATTAGACCAGAAATAGCTGTTCACCAGCAAATCGCTTCATTTTCGGTGTCTACCGGCAAAAGAGAGGACACTTTCCCAGTGTCTAGCTATGAGCAATTTTTGCCAATTGTCAAATATTCAAATTTTCCCAAAGCTCTTCTCTGGTAAAATTACGCTACTTTGAAAAAACTACGCTACTAAGAGTCTAAAAGAGTAACCGGATTGAATGGGCATCTTTGAAGCTTATCTTTCACCCCTACGATTTCAAGACTAAAAGCGGGCCAGGCCAGCGTGGCCACGTCGCCGCTATTCACGCGACGGCCGTTCGATCGGGCGGATGGACGACCTGATCAGGCCAGGATCGGACATTTTGCAAAAAACCCTTGAACTATAGATAAATCACTCTTCCGTCCTCTCCCCCTCTCTCTACTCTCGCCCTCCCTTCTCCCCCCGGATCATGGCGGCGCGGTCGCGGACGGGCTGCGGCGCGATGGTGACACCGGAGCCCCCTGTCTATGAGGCCAAGCTCCACAGGTTGGCTTCGCCCCTTCCCTTCGCGAGGTCGCCACTCCCGACCACGGCGCCAGCCTCTCCAAATTCTAGGGCAAAGAAGAACCCAACCTAGGGTTTCGATCCTCGCTCACCCGGAATGGCTCCCCCGGCAGCCCTCGATCCTGGCAAGAACAAGCCACCAAATGTGCATACCTTAGCAAACATTGGGCTCCGATGCCGCAAGAGGGCTCTAACGCCAGCCGCTGGCGGCGCCCGGAGCTGGCCGCACACACACCCCCCGTGAAGCCGACCGCATCCTACATCGAGGCGCCGGTGGTCCGTCGACCTTTCGCACGCGCCGACAGAGCTTGTGTAGGGTAGGATTGGGCCAGCGCGGCGAGATGCTTTGGATCCATCGGCCCGCGCCTGCCCTCGAGGTAGGTCGCGTGCCTCTCCATGGCTAGCCGCCAGTGATGTTGGCATCAATTGCGCCAACGATGGCGGTGACTAAGGCCTTGTTTAGATTGCTAAAATTTCTAACATTTTTCCCACTTTCTCTATCACATCACATTAAATACACCAAAAGACATATGTTTGGAGTACTAAATGTAGGTAAAAAAAATAACTAATTACACAGTTTAGATGTACATTGCAAGAGCGATTCTTTTGAGCCTAGTTACTCCATGGTAGTATGATATTTACCACTAACAAACGAAACGTGCTTTCTGATATACGATGTGACATTCGGTTCCAAATTTTAGCAATCTAAACAAGGCCTCTGGCGTCGTTCTCGGTTGGATGAACGCCGCAGTGGTCTACAGTCGAAATCCATGGCATCCATACCTCGCTCTCGCAGTAGTGGACTACCACGCCCCTCCTCCAACCAACCGCCAGATTTGGCACTGATCCAAGCTGTGAAGGTGAGGCCCAGGTTTGCCTCCCTGTCCCATGCTGTGATTTACCACTCTCATCTCTAATAGCTTCAGATTATTCTCCTCATATAGACGATATGACTTCTTATAGGTCTTTATTGTAATTCTATTAGAAAGCACTGTATTCAAATATTTTCAGGAACGAGAAGGGAGACGAAATGATTAACTAGCTCCTAGATGTGCATTGATTGAGTAGGAGAGATTTGGTAGTTCTGAATGTGTTATCGTTCTAAAACGACTTCCATTCTAAAGCCCAAACATGCGTAATCTGAACCTGTTTGGGATTTGTAATGGTAGTTTTTGTTACGCTACCATTTTATCAAAATAGAATTTGTACAAATACTACATTTCATTCACTCTCGAAATTGCTTTTATTCACTATATGCTATAAGATAAAACAGGAATAAGAAGAAAAACCACGTATGCAACAAGGTATTCTCTATTCTTTTCTATGCATTTGGGAGAGGGATTCAGGCTTTCAGCACATCTAAACCACCCTACTTAATTGAGCAACTTTGTTAGAAACCTCAAGTTGAGCTCTAGCATAGAGTCTCTAATGAGTGCAGAAATTCTTTTGCATATGGACAGGTAGATAATAGCTGCAAACCTCATATAGTTTTATTTTGGAAAAAATGCAGAAGAACCCAAAAAATCATGATCAGAGTCCAATACAACCGATACACCATTTTCTGCACCACTTATGCTTGCATCCTCTTGTTGTGTAGGTCCAGTTGCTGGGCATCAAGTACCCAGCGGGCAGGGAGCGCGACGCCGCACCCGCGATCCCGGCGCCGCACCAGCGATCCCGGCGCCCGATGGGGTCCCCAGCGGCCTCGGCACCCGGAGGTACCGGCGATTTTCCTATTGACCAGCATCCATCCATCTAATTTCTTGCATCATCTTCAGCAACCTTTGCCTCTTATACACAATGAGGCATGAAAGATAAAGCCAGTGTCATATAACAATAAAATAAATTTTATCCTCATATCCAGACTCATGAGTCATGACAACTAATACAATTTTCCATTTTTACAAAGTTCTCATACCAGTATGTGTGTTGAGCCTGATAAATTCAAGAATCTGATACAGTTGCAATATAGTACATGCATACAAGATGATTATCCAATCAAATGTTGACTTGTATATACCATATTTAATTGGATATATTTATACTTCTCCATTGATACCTGCTCAGCTTGCACATAAATATACCCATTCTTGATAGTAGCATGCTTACCATACTCTGACCTCTGATGAAACACCATTTATGCAGAGACCATATGTTCCCTGCGCCGTCAGAACAATTGTTGTATATCTTCAAGTTTATCAGTAAGAGAGATATATATGACATGAAATTTTTTTGGTGACAGATGGTTTTCATGCCTCTATAGTGCAAGTAGCTGAATATCGTGTTTTTTTCATGCCATTTATTTTTAGGTTGATGTGAAAGATAGAGTTGACTCTTGGGAATGGAGTAAATTTGATGAAGAAACTCTGTACAACTTGGAAGGAATCAAGAGAAAGAAATCTTAGTCCAGAAAACCTGATGGCTTCAGGAACGAATACATGGTGGTACGTGTACTTATGCAGCAAACCAAAGAGACAATTGTTATCCATGTTTTTCACTATGAACTGGTTTAGACTATTTCTATGAACCAATGTTTTATAATCTGCTGAAGTACAGTGACTAAATAGATTATTATTTCATATATAATCTGGCCACAGGCAGGCATAAGAAGCAGGATAACCGGATAAGGTACAGTTAATTTCCTGCTACTACAATAAAAATTAGCTTGCTAGAACATGTATCCTTAAGATCTGAAAACACATAAATTCTCTGTTGCAGCAAAAGGTCATGGTTGTCAGCATTTGTGCTGCTGCTTTGATTCAATCAATGATAACAGGTTGACTGAAAAATTAACTTTCCTTGTAGTTTTTATCTTCATTCAGTCAGTGAAATCAGATTCACTGAAACAAATATCATTTAAGTCAATATTTTTAGAGGCTGATATCAGGTTAAAACAAATAAATATTTTGATGATCTCAGTTTCTCAAACAAATATTCTGATGATCTCAGTTTCTCAAACAAATATTCTGATGATATCAGATTAGAACACCTTTCAAGATGTGGTTGTTATTTCTGACCATTAGCAAACGACACTTTGTCAGTGATGTGCCTTCTCGATTTCAGTTGATCCCATCCTTTAGTAATCTGTAGCTCACTTTTGTTTTATATACTCTTGTATCAACCACATTTTTAAAGGCAAATGTCCTGAGCTTTTATGTTCTTACTTGTATATAACCTTCTTCATTATCACTCAGCCTGAATATTATTCAATAGTGCTAAAACTGAATATAAGTTTTGTAAATATTTCTCTTCCTCAAGAATCAAAGAGTTAACATTACCATCTTTTGCATATTTGAAATAACTTTGTTTACTGTATGTAGAGAGTTCTTGGTCCGGTACCAAGACTTGCCTAGCGAAAATGAAGGTATTCTTTTGGTTAGGCATATTTTCGGACCCAAGAGCAGGCTCATAAAACCAAGCATACTCTGGCACAAAACATGACAGATTATCAGAGACTTACCTTTTGAGGACAAATATTATGTTATGCAATGTCAAGTGTGCAAGCACTGTATTGTACTTTGTTGACAATTTCTCACCACCGACAATGTTGTTATAGAACTAAACCTTAGCTATTAATTACCATACAATCTCCAGTGATATACTTCTTATAAGTAACCACCTTGCAAAATGAGCCCATCAACATTGCCAACAGTGCACAAACTGGTCATACGCGGCAACGCCGTGAACATTTCTAGTACAAAAGAAAAAGAAATCATCAAAAAGAAACAAAACTTTACATTCTCAAATAATAAAAATTGCAATTGGTATGGTAGGTGTACACCGTAGGCTTGAAGTTGGATTGCTTTTGACAGCAGACTGCTACTATACACACACCAGCGCACAGATGATGATCATCAGACATGGCTAGATGCTTCTCCCTGGTTGGAGGCCAGAAGAGGTGACGCTGTTTCTTTGCTGCTTTGGGAGGCCTTGCTGTTCATGTAAATCGCGTAGATGATCAGTTGGATGGTGCCAAGGACGAAGCCTATCCCATTGGGGATCTGCAAGCAGAGCGAGGGTAATTCCCACAGAAAGAGAAACAATCAGCTAGCGTCGCAAATAAATCTACCAGATGGTTTAATGATGAGTAGTCTCTCCGTCACACGTAACATTAGCAGAGGCTTAAATTAATTACCCCCAAGGAAGATGTCTCGGTCAAGCACCGCATAAGTTGCCCAGATGCCTCCGTTGAGGAAGAGGAAGAAGGACAGGAAGAATGGCATGAACTCCACGCTCTTGGTGGTGATCACCGTTTTCTGTACGCCACCATGCACATTATTCATATATAAATACATTTTGTTGAATGAACCTTACTAGTATTGTCAATTGTGTTGCTGAAAATGTAAGTACAATGAGATGATGACCTAGGGAAATAGGGTAAAACAAAAGTCAAATGAGGTGCTGGTTATATAATCATTGCAGGGTGATTTGGTCTTGTATTGTTCTAGTCTATGTTAGTTGCTCTGCTTCAGCCTTCAAGTATTCATCAACTCATGCCAATGTGTGGTTAGGTTCCTTGAGCTGGAATCAGCTCATGGATTCATGTATTTAGCTTGGTATGTGAAATTCTTACTTATATTTTCTTAAAATAATTAGAATTTAACGACTTTTTCCTTGTGATACTGCGATTTGTCACCATGAGACGACTCTAAGTGAGGCCCCTGTAGTAAACATCCATAATTTATACTACCTCCATTCAGAAAAAGAATACAATTCTAGCACAATTTCATGGTTTAATATCCTATGTTCTGTCAATCATAAATAAGATATCAATATTTATTATATCAAATAAACATTACTAGATTCATTATAAAATGTACTTTCATAATAAATTATTTTGGAGTCATAAATGTGAATAATATTAACCACAAATTTGATAAAATATGAACTACTTTTGCTAGCATGTAACCCTAGTGGATTTATTTTTTTTTGAACCGAGGGAGTAGTTTAAGGACTACTATTAATCAACTCATGTGAAGCAACAGTACCAGCCATGGCCCTGGGATTTGGATGGGTGGTCTGGCTGAATTTGGATGGAAGCAATCAAAAATTCAGAGAGCGAAACCCCATCCAACGTGGCCCACAAGACACAAATAGCAGGTCGGGGGCTGTCAAAAAACTTAATGATGAACACGATGGCATGTCGCCATACCCTCCTTATTTCGCCAGTAATCGATGGTTTTGGAATCTTTAGGGAGACATTACTGTCATGTCGTGCATGTACTATATCAATTTACGCACGTGCTTCTAGAGTAATCCAAGCAACATCGAGTACGCTTTCTTTCATCATCACATGCTCCCTCCGCCCTAAAATAAATGTAGTTCTCGACTTCCGAGAAAAACTGCCCGGCAATTATATATTAAAATAGGATTAATATTTATATTGCATAATTAGTATTATTGAAAAGATATTTTGATCTAGTTTTTAACAAATTTATTTAGAGATTTAAATCTTTGTGCGTATTTTTCTACTAATCGAATTCAAACTTTGTGACCACGAACACCCAAAATTGCGTTTAATTTGGGACGGAGGAATATATACATAGAAGTACTCAGTACTCCCTGTCCCTTTTAACACCTTTTTCATTTTCTGAGAAATGAAATCTACCTCACCTTTTCCAAATATATACAAGAAAATACATAAATTATTGAATCTTTAGCAATAAACATATTTAGAAATATAAATATTGCTAATATTTTTATAAATCTGTTCAATGACTGACATGCAATCCATAGAAATGCTTATAAAAGGGACTGAGGCGGCATGGAGTACCGGAGGAGAATTTTTATATTTTATTTTTTTATTTAACATTTTAATAATAACTTGTCTATTTTTTTTACAAGATCTAACCCCTTTTAGCCACGCCGTATTCAAATTCAGCGAGACCACCTATCCCTTCCCACCAGAGCAACATGAATCTAAACCTTTTTATTTGCAAAAAAATAGGCATGTTTATTATTAAAATAGTGTATTAAA
>JADLZK010001984.1:0-15565 GCA_015847255.1 Hyparrhenia diplandra | reverse complement strand
GCAACAAACGTAACGCCCCTGATTCGTCTCAAGAGCATGTTGATCTGATGACTACTTGTTCAGTCTGATGAAGAAGGTTCAACACTCTGTCACGTACGGTTCGTTATACTCCGCCGCCCCGGGCTGAAATTTTTCAATGCATGTAGTACGTATAGAATGATAGTGAGTGTATCTTCACATGTTCCGACCTTTTTCTCTACTTCGCTTGTCCCATGTCGGTCGGTATCGTGTTGGCTGCGTCCGACCTTCACAATCTAGTCGGCTCGATCACCCGCCGTGAGCAAGTTTTCAGCAGCTGGTTCCACAGCAAAATCCTGTTTGGTTTTCAACTTTTCATTTCAGGGTCAACTGGTCAAGCCGGGGCATGAAGGGCCGATCCGGACGAGGTGGTGAGTTGCTTATCCGACCCGTGCGGTGAATTGTTCTGGCAAAATGAACGTCGTTGTAGTGTTAATTTCAGAGCACGGGATGCGACTTGATCCAAAACAAAAATTGATACGTTTCTCAAAAAAAAAAAAAAAAAAAAAGGTACAGCCGGTTTTAATTAGGACTAGAATCCAAACGCGCTGCTAATCTTCTCTTCTCTGACTAAACGTCGCCCGGCGGCTCTTTTGTTTGCCCCTTTGAGGTTGAGGCGGCCGAGTTGTGGATTTGCTTGCTTTTTGGCACACGTGACCATAGCAGAGCACGCACCTCTACTTCGTCGCTGCTATGGGTGGCTAAACTTGGCGCCGAAGCACTCGTGACGCGTCGCGCGAATTCGTGGCCTCGTGTGGGCGGGCGACGGACGGTGGTGGCGTGACCGTACGTGCGTCCGAGCGGGGAAACGTTTGACCTGGCTCCGCGTCGTCCCCGCGCGAGAGCCGTCGCCCGCCCAACGCAGCTGCAGGGAGGCTTGCGGCGCGCATCGCGTCCCGCACGTTACCGACAGCGAGCGCCAACTGGCTCGTTCAACCTCCCGTTCAATTCGCATGTTCGATGTTCCCGATGGAGGCGCGGCACCGTGCCGTTTGGCCCAGGGTTCCAACCGTTGCTGCCAGATGCCAATGCGATTCATCAATTCCTTTTGATGCAAGCAATGATTGAGATTGCGGTTGCGGTGCTGAGACCTGAGCTGGTCGTCGCTGCCACGCAAAATCGAGCGCAGTCACTTCTGGCCTGGCTGTTACCGACGCGTACGCGTATTGCCATATTCTACCGGCTGGTGTGTGTTGTAGACGCCGATACACACATTCACTGCAGTTTCTTGAAACCGAGTAGCTTCCTGCACTGAGTCACTGACCAATTAACCGTCATAAACACCGGCGGGCGGCGACCTTTCACCATGGGCAGCCACTTATATAATCGCGCGCCAACGCACGAGAAAGACAAAGGGCCTCTCCGCTTTCCACCTCGATCTCGACACGACCCCCACCCAACCGCCGCCACCACTCGCGCTACCTCTCCTCTCCTCTTCCTTCCTTCCCTTGCTGGCCACGACTCCACAGCTTCGATCGAGTCTTCGACGACGACGACAGGCCGGGGAGAAGAGAACCAACACAAGCCATCGCCGTCTCTCAGGTCTCCATCCATCCATCCATCCATGGAGGAGGAGACGCCCAAGGCGGCGGCCAAGAAGCGGTCGTCGGTGCTCGGGAGCCTCGGGAGGCGATCAGCAAGGTCCGGTTCCTGCTCTCCTTCAGCGCGACGCGGTGGATGCTGCTGAGATCCTTACCCGGCCGGGGCGGCGGCGCGCGGCGCGGCGCGGCGCTCAGCTTCGACTCGCGCCCGGGCCTGCTCGACGTCGATGCCGGCTTCATCGCGTCGCCGTGCTCCTCCTCCTCGTCCAGCTCCAGGATCACGTCCAGGTCGGCGAGCCTCGGCACGGCGACCACCAGGAGCCTGTCGCCGGACCAGCAGCGCCGCTGGGACGTCGCCCGAGGCGCTCAAGAGGGCGTCGTCGTCCAGCGGCGGCGAGTCTCCGGCGGCAGCGGCGGGGACGACGACATCGACCAGCGCGCGGAGCTGTTCATCGCCAACTTCTACAGGCAGCTCCGGATGGAGCGGCAGGTGTCGCTGCAGCTCCGGTACGTGAGGGGGAACAGTTGGGACAGGACTCCTGCCGCTTCTCCGTCTCCCTTCCAGGTGATGATGACGATGATGATGCCGTAGTAGATGCGTAGCAAAATTCCCTTCCTCTACAGAGTGCACGGTGAAGGGAATTTTAGATGGCTAGGAGTTTTTTTTTCCCTCCATCGATTCTGCAAATTCTTTTTTCTCTCTATATTTTTTTTGGGGGTCTGAATGGTACAGTTTATGATTTGTTTTTTGAGTGGTGATTGAGATTGTAATAGATACAAAAAAAGTGTTTGCTTTTGGCCGTTCGGCAATATGTAAACAGATGTTCACTTTGACTTTTGGTTATGTGAACGGTCAATCGGCAGTGTATGTTTAATTGGTTGAAAAGTTAGAGAGCATTTGTATGCCTCTAAAGATAAAAGGGAGAGCATTGCTATTTGCTAGCAATAGCGTTTCTGTTCAAATGGATGTTACCCGTATTTTACAATGGTTGATATAGATTCATTATTGTCATAAACAGGCATATTTGGGATCTCCACCCCCTATCCAATCTTATCCTTTGTTGTGGAGAACCATACTATTTCGTAGAATTTCTGGATGGTTCTCCGTGCCGCCATGTACCATGGTAACATACACGTTGGAAGAACTGCAGATCCGAAGGCTGGCTATGCAGTCGGGCAATGTCGGCGTTGACGAGAACGTGAATGTCCTCATCCAGCATCAGCAGCTAGCCGCTGTCGCACACACGACACGACCCAGACATGTCTTGCCTTACATCTTCGCAATTGTCACCTTGTGAAATCTCCTGTCATGGATGTCAATGTCAAACCAATGTCTGCACCTCCATAGCAAAATTCTTACATCTTCGCAATTGTCACCTCGTGCAATCTCCTATCATGGGTGTCAATGTCAAACCAATGTCTGCACCTCCATAGCAAAATGGCACGTGCATTGCAACGGGTTAGTAAAAAATATATAATAATTTTTATTTGATTGAAGATTTCATTGTAAAAGAAATAATTGTTTATGTAATTTTTGCTTAGTGTCAGAATACCCATGGTATAGAATGCTCAGCCAATGGCTTATCTAGATGTACTTAAATTTGGCACCACCCACATGCAGTTCAAGAGTTCTTTTAACCCCGTAGAACTTTGGGGTGATACGCCTTAGTCTCCATATCATAGAATGCCGCGTGCTTTCCATCCTCGAATAGCTTGAAAATAGATCTTGTTGCCATTACCGGCTCCCGTGACACGACGCCAAATGACGCCCTGTAATCCACAAAAAGAGCTGCACCACCAATGTCCCTCACTTCAACCCATTCCATCGCTTCATCCGGTCAAGCTTGAACACCCAGGGGGCACATATCCGCTTCGGCGCATGAACACCGATTAGGTCCTCTCCCAAATCAAACAAGTAGAAAAAACTTGGCCCCATCGTGGTCATCGTCCCCAAACTTGTAGCTCGGTGCAAAATCGGCTTCGCTTTTCAAGCACTCTAGGTGCCATCGCTAGGGTTGAAGACGCCAAGGCTGCCCTTCCCCAAGGCAATAGCTATAGCTGAGCTCTCGCGGATATAGACAAGGTTATTATATGCAATGGGGATTGGGTCCTCGTGTTTGAAGTCATACTCGCCGCCTCCACGAAGTCCTTCCATGCCGCCAAGGCGCTTAATTGTGCATACCAAGAAACTTGCCATTGGTAGAACTACGGACGCCGTGAGGTAGGGTTCACTTGCCCTTTGATCTTCGTGGTTGCTTCTCAATCTCTTTTGTACCCTAATCTCTTCTACCACCATCGATCTAATTATGCTTTCACCTATTGAAGATTAAATTATGATGTCTCTATGATGGGAAAATGGTCCCGCTTTCATGAAAAAGAGTCTCCGAGAAATTCAGAACTTTCGCTGAGATCAAAGAGCTAGGTGCGACAAAGATCAACCGCCTCGAGATGCAAACGTGGTTCCCCCACCTATGTAAAGCACGAGAGCACTCCCCGTTGGACCACTTGTAACTAGGTTCCCAAGCAAGGGATCGCGATGGAAGCCCGCAAAGTCGCCCCTTCAAGGTAATGTGTTGAGTACTTGAGTCACAAATATAATCATTCCATTAAATTCATTCAGTCTAACTAAATTTAGTACATGGAGTGTGTTGGGTAGGTGTTATATATTGGTGACCCCATCGCCACTACATGATTGGGTTCAAATTTGTACAAAATGAAGGGTTCACTATATAATGTTTGAGAGCCTTTTGTAGTACTTCAGACATTTTTTAAACCTAATAGGCCCAATTGTAAGCCATGGGTGGCATTTTTGTAAGTAATAGCACCGCTATGGATAGTAAAGAAAAACCCTCCCACCTTCACTATAAAAGGGCTTAGAGGGGGAAGGGGGAGGAGGTTGGACTTTTGCTCATTTTTCTTCTTCTCTTTCTTTGTGTCCTGGCCCCTAGGGTGGTATATCGATGGCATCAACATAGTTAGTACTACGACTATGGTATTATTGCTTTGGTTCGAATCACATTGTTTTTCTAAGCAATAGTATCTCTTCACAAAATTTTCCTTATTCCCAATGTGAAGAAGATAGTTGAGCTAAGTGAGATCCAAAGAAGGGTATAATATTTTGGGGAATCGTCGTAAGCTTCATACATCACTTCCATTTACATAGAGAGTATTCTTATACTCTTATGTTAGGCCTAACCAAACTCCCAAGTTCTAACATCCTATTCTAATTGACTCAAACCTAATCTCATCCCTCAACAATCCCCAAGTTCCTAACATCCTATCTCTAATTGACTCAAACCTAATCTCATCCTCAACAATGCCGGTGCAACAATGACGGATCTCATCCCTCAACAATGCCGGTGCAACAATGACGTGTCGTGTTCATGTGGGCACATTAGTCACGCGAGGGCCAGGTCCCTCTCTCTGCTTTCCTTTCCCCGCTTCTTTCCGTACGACGATCAACTTTTCGCAAGTAACGCCACGATAGATTTTCACGTTATTCCGTATTCCGTATCATTATGCAACCACGTAGATGCGTAGTAGCAAAATTCCCCATTCCTTTGCAGAGTGCAATGGCGAAGGAATTTTTTATATGGTTCTTTTTTTTTTTTCCTCCATCTTTTTCTACACATTCTTTGTTTCTTGGTTTGAATAGTAGTACAGTTTTATGATTTGTTTTTTGACTGGTGGTTGAGAGTGTATTGAATACAAAACAAAACAAAAACAAAACAAAAACAAAAAGAGTTGACATTTGGTTGGCAATATGTAAAACAAATTTTCATTGATTTTTTTTTTACAACAATTCAATTTATTTTGACAGTGTATGTTTAATTGGTTGATAAGTTAGAGAGCATTTGTATGCCTCTAAGAAGAAACGGGACAACATTGCTTTTGCTAGCAATAGCATTTTACGCTTAAATAGATGTTACCCGCATTTGACAATGTTTGATATTATTGTATGCAATTTAGAAAATTTGCAGTTTTGACTTTTTTTGAACGTAATTAGAGATAGGCCAGTCGCCAATTATATTAAAAAGAAGAAACAAAGACTGCACACTACAACAAAGCAATTTTCAAAAAAAAAATTGTTTCTTGTATTCCAATTAGACCAACAAATGGTAGTATGCCAAATGAGTGAATGTTATTTCCATTAGAAGTCCAGACTTCAACTCACTCCCACGCTTTTGCACTACTTGTTGGGATCTAACTTTGATTTCTCGCTTAAACTTTCGGCCCCAAACTTTGAAGATTTCGTAATGAATCGGATCATTCGCAGAAAAAAAATGTAAGCTAAGTTCTACTCAAGATGGCTTCAAGAAGACACGGCTTCGCAGAAAAACACAAAGAATGAAATAGAAAGAACTAGAGTCAAAGATCCAAGCTAAGATGGTCACAAATTCGGCCATGCAATGGTTAGAATGCTATCTTCAAAGGGACAAAAAGTATTATGTAAGATGAAAGGTTACCTCGGAAGGATCGCGAAGATAAAGAATGCCTCTTCGCCGAGAAAATATTTTGTAGAAGATCATTTCGAATTCTTAGTGTTTTTGTATTAACTATTTAGCCGGGGGGACTATAAATACCCCCGACATCCTTTTGTAATCACCATGTTAAATGGCCACTTTGTAAACCATTTCATCATCAATAAAGTGTTGTGTTGAGCAATCACCCAACACTACTACATACTAGTATAATGCCCGTATAACGAACGTTTCATTTCGTGTATACACATGAAAAACAATCAAATGACTATATTTTTTCATTGTTTAATTTTCACACGATTGTATATGACCATGTATAAAATATGGAAAACACTTATACACAAATAAGGCATAGTAGAGTTGTCTTGCCTTAACAACCATCTAATTTATAATATCACTAAGACCTTAAGTTGGCCTTAGAGATCTTCAAGGAAAGCTATTAGAACATTCATTTTAAGAAGTCTCTTCAAAAATCTAAGCATAGTTCCAATAAATACAAGATCGCTTGGTCAATGAAATACTATATCAATCAACCGTCTTGAAACCAAAAAAAAAGAACGATCAGATATCATCACTAATAAATTTTGAGAAAAGGGAAAAATGAATTTGAATTTACATGTATGAACTGACAAAAATGTGTTAGCACCAAGAAGAACAAGTGTTGTTGTATGCCGGAAAACACTTATCACTGTCTAGCAAAATTGGCCATTAGTCACTAAGAAAAATCCTGTTATACAACCTAGAGAATAAAACATGCCCAAAAAGGAAAATAGCGATGACTGCAATGACATCCATGCTACATAGCTAAGAAAGCATTACTGTGTGTTAAAAGAAACTGAAAAAAATAAAATTAGGAAGGTGAAAAATTGGAAACCTGTTATGTTCAGTACAGCCCAGAAACTGGATACCTGTTCTGCCTAATTCATATAGGAAATTCATACATATTGCATTGCATTCAATCGAAATGCAAACATTTTTAAAATATGATGCTCTAAGGACAAATCGTTTTGAATCCTTTTAGAAATAGAACATATAATTAAAACAACAAGTTGTGCATTATACCATTCTAATGGTATATTCCATTTAAGTGGCTACAAACAGGCAAAAGTACAACTCACAAAGTTTCAACAGGTCTGCAGCAGGTTGATTTGTAAGAGCTTAAATAACATATAAGCATTTTTCTTTCATTTAAATGGCAATAGTAGAGATTGATAAGAAAAAAAGGTTGAGAGCACATACTTGTCACTCCAATTCCGACCCAAACGAAAGGAAACAATGGAATCCACTTCAAAATCAATAAAAAAATCATCGAGAAATCAATAGTTATTACCTTGAGGGCATTTCAGCCAACACATGGTGGCCTCATCCATGGCGCAGCCTGTCAATCTCGAAGCCAGCAAATGGAGGTAATCTCAGGTGCAGGAACACATGGAGGAGGCCATCTTGTCAACGTCGCCGGCTCCAACTTCATCTTCAATCCCCACGGCTTCACCTCCTTGCCCATCCATCACCACCACAATGCGACACTCAGAAATCAGACCACGATCAAATCCATTGATTTAGAAAAAATTAAATGCCCAAAATCCGATGAGGAACGGGTGCCGCCGCTGCTGAGGAAAGATTTCGGCGCTGGTTACTCACCAGGCTAGGCAACCGCGGTCTGATCTTCAGGCTTGGCAGGGCCGGCCGCGACCTTCACGTCACTGGTGCCCCGTCCGCCATCGTTCAGGGATCCTTGACGGAGCTCCGTCGTCCGATTGCCAGACTCGGCAGGATGCCGCACATGCGGTGCCGCGTTCAGGCCCTAGATGCAGTCCGTGGGCATCGCGTTCAGGCATGCATGTTCCAGTCTATGCACCCTTGCGCCGCCTTCCACTCCGTGTCCCGTGCCGTCCCCGGCGGCGGCCCCATCTACATCAGCGACTCGGTGGGGCAGCATGACTTCGCGCTGCTCCGCCGCCATGCGCGCTTCCCCGATGGCACTGTCCTCCGGTGCGAGGGCTACTTGAATTGACACCGTAGTTCGTAAAGCCGCCGCCGCGTGGGCGTCGGCGATGACGCCGCTTGCCAAGACCGTCGCTCGTCTGCACCGCCGTTCGTCAGCGTGCCGCCGCCGCACGGGGATTCCGCTTCGGCACCAGTCGCCGCACCGCCGCTGGTCCGCGTGCTCGCCAAGATCGGACCGCCGCTGGTCCGCGTGCTTCCAAGACCGCACCGCCGCCCGTCCGCGTGGCCAAGACCGCCGCGCCGACGCTCCGTATGGTGCTCGTCCCACCAAGACCGCCGCGCCCCACCTCCTTATGGTGCTCTCGTCCGCCGGGGATGCAAAAGATTGCGTCGCTGGAATCCATAGGAGGAAAGGAATGCGGGAAAGGAAGGGTTGCCTGAATTTTGGGGAGAAATTAGCGTGGTAGGAGGAAGGCTGTGGGCATGGGATTTGTCATGAGCAAGGCATACACTTAATCTCGATCGCCTTGATGGTGTTTGAGTAGGAGAGAAAATTAAGAAGCAATTTAGAACGTAGATTTGAATAGATTTGAATGAAGGCGAAATTGGTGCATTAGTAGGGTAGAAATGATTTTGCACGATGTTTCCAAATGATTTTCCGACGACGACATTTAGAAAAACCGCCATGAAAAATGGCTTGATTTATCGCGGGTCTTTTTTAATTAACCGTATGCGATTTTATTGACCACCACGGAAAATCGTTAACCGCGTGTTTTCTATAAAAACCGCCACCGAAAAATAATAGCCCAGCAAAGAAAATCATTAGGGTTTCTCATCACCATTAGGCCCGAGCATCGCAGTCCCAAGATATATACAACAACACTTAGGTTTTTCTAAATCACTCCTCCACTCTCACATCCACATCCGATCCATCTCTACGCTCCACTCCCGCCCCCATCCATCTCTCCCCGCCCTCCGCCCTCCACTCCCGCCCCCACCTCCACAAATGGGTCCAGCCCAAATTAATTATCGGCGCCCGGCGCCCAGCTTAGTTAGGGCGCCGACGGGCGACGCAAGACCGCTGGGCAGCGCGACGCACGGCGGGCGGGGAGGCGGGTCCCGCTGAATGACGGCGGGGCGGCGCCAAGATTCCTCGACCGACGGCGTGGGCCCACACACGCTACTTGCCGGGCGACGCGCGGCACCATAGGACGACGGGCGGCAAATGGTCCGGACACCGACGGGCGGCAAGTGGCATATGAAACCCTAATAATGGGCGCTCCAAATCCGGCCCGTTAGGTTTCGATTTGATTTTTTTTTTTTTATTTTTTTATTCTATTAATCGGTGGCGGTCATTTTGGTTTCCAAAACCGCCACGCGAAAAATCGTGGTGATTTTCCGTGACCTTCCATTGGTGGCGTTTTAAACCGGCCACGGTAAAAATCTAAAAAGTCCGGCCGCCTAAAAAATCCGAACAATTAGTAGTGTTGATTAAGATTTTTGTAGACATTATTTGCTCCAAAGCAGTATTTGCAACTATTCTCGCCATGTAAACCATGGTGACATACACGCCGCTGGCGCACTGTAGGCACCGGCGGCTATGCGGCACGGCGATGCTCCGCTGACGCTTGTCATAAGATTGAATTTTGTTTAGCGATGAAAACCTATGGCTTAGGGTGGGTGAATACCCATGATGGATAAGGTCGAGGAGGTCGAAATCCGGCAACAATTGGCTACTTCCATCACCGCTACCCTCTCCTCCGAACGGTGGAACCGTGAATCCGTGATTCAAGAATTTGTTATTAAGAGGCATAGCTCGATGTAAAATTGGTGATGGAAAACAAGTATGTTCGTGGGATGATATGTGGACCTTGGAAACATATTTGTGTCTATCAAATTTCATGGTTGTCATGTTTTTGAATCAATTGTTTATTATATCTTTTATGTTTTTCTTAAAAAACGCGTTATCCATCATAGCTTTGTACCTTCCGCAAAACCTTGAAAGCCCACAATTTTGAATCTTGATTCCTAGAAATGGGGTGAAAGTTAATAGCTGCCCGTGCCCGAAATGGCGCTCGGTCATCCCACTAAAATAATAGACTTAAGCTAGAGATGCACATAATTTACTAAGAAAATACAAGATTCCATTGGTGTCTGCCGACCCCAACAAAAGGGGCCCTGCCTTCGCGGAAAGTGCCGGGGGTGCACATCTTAGGCCACTTCGTGGAGCTTCATTTTTTGATTCTTCAAGGAGTGATTTTTGGTGGGTAAAGCGTGTATGATTCATATGGCAAATGAATAGATGGCAAATGGGAAGTGGTGGGGAGTAGGTTTTTTCACCACTTTGGTAGAGCTTCACTCCTTGATTCTCCAAAGTTGTGATTCTAGAGCACATAAGAATCAATTTTTGAAGTAATTCATGTGGCAAATGAATGAGAAGCAACGGAGAGTGGGGAGAGCAGATTTTTTCGTTGTTATCTCGCGGGTGTAAATGGAGAAATAATTTCGCATGCTCCCCACCGTAATCCATTTGCATTGTGAGGGTTTGCCGAGGGGCAGCGCTGGGGAAGCTTAAAAAGTGAAGTTAGGGCTGGGAGCTATACGAAAAGGACCTAGCTCTCGTGTCATAGTTAATTGGAGAAATGATTCTCACGGCTCCCCACCGTAATCTAGTTGCATTTAATAATGGAGTCTAACTCTCTGTTGGTTAGGTTCCTTTTGGTGAAATCTATGTATGCGTCTAAGTCTTTGACTTGGCACGTACTCATATTAACGATGTTTTGTGCTTTTAGTGGTAGATGATGTTCAAATGACGGCAAAACACCTCGTTGTGACTTCACAATGCAAGTAGTCATACAAATGTGCTCAAAGAGTTAAGAGTATGTGTATATGTGTTCATAGGAGGTGCCTTGTTTAGTTCTAAACTTAAACTTCTAAAGTGTCACATCAAATGTACATGTATGGAGCACTAAATCTAGACGAAATAAAAAAAAAACTAATTACACAAATTTTTTTTGTAAATTGCAAAACAAATCTAGCCTAATTAGACTATAATTATACACTAAACTGATACAAAGAATTACATGTTCTAATGATAAATTAATTAGGCTTAATAAATTCATCTAAGTGTTTATAGACTGATTCTATAATTATTTTATAATTAATTTATGTTTAATATTTTAAATGTGTGTCGAAATACCAATGACACTATTTTTTTATACTATACCAATGATACTTTACACCCGACACACACCATACTTATTCTATTCTCTCTACCAAGACCGCTGCCATCTCTTTGAAGAACACCGCCTCTCTACCAAAGACCGCCGGCCACCGACGGTAGGGTTCGGGCTCCCCGAATCTCTAATTGCTCATTTTCTTCTATTGTTGCCCTTAGATTTAGTTACTACTATGTTGTTCCTATGAAGGTAACATGGCCCCTCTTCAGTCGTTTTTCCTCTAGAAGTTTCGCGACGCCGAAAGGCATCAAGGCCAAGGAACTACAAGTCGCTGGTACCCGAGATGATGGGTGGATTTCCGCCACGCTAGCGCACTGAAAGACCGTCGCTTGTGCCACCACACGCAAACTAGGTTCGAAAGCGTGGGCGCGAAGCTAAGCCCGCAGCCGCCCTTCAAAAGGTACAATCTTAAGTCATATATAAAATGATAAAAGTAATTCATTAAATTAATTCAAATTCCTACTAAAAGTTAGTACATGAAGTGAGTCCTACTACTACGGTGTGGCTACTTTGGTTCGGATCAAGAACTATTCTAGGTTTAGGTAAAGCTTCTAGTTCTCCATCTTGTATAGTTTAGAACTAGAGAGGAGATGCTAGGCTTCTAATTGCCTTAATAATGAGTTGAATCAATTAGAGTTTCACCCATGGGTCGTGGGTCTTGTTATATAGCCCCTCGAGGATGCACCGTGATCCCTTGGATCAAACCGACCTTGAACAAATGCCTTAGATTGCATCCTCAATGGTGGTGGAAGAGTCATGACCAAAGTCCATACGGTTTGGACACTAGGCCAACTTGGCCGAGCTCAAAGCTAAACTTGACAAGCTTGGGGCCTTGGGGTTTTGGCCCAATCTTTCGTGAGATGCATAGATCTCAAGTTGTTAGCTTTCTAGAAAGGTGTGGTTTATTTGAAAATGGAGTCCTGATGAGGAAGTTATGGCCATTTTAGTGAACTCTCTCGCTTGTATGATATTTTTTATTTTAGACTCAATATAGCTTAACAATATGTTTGTTTTACGATCCAACGCAGCTCTTTTGTAATGGTGCTAACTTGAATACGTTCGTAACATGTTGCAAGGGTGCTAACTTGAATGCGTTTAGAACATGTTTATGCTTCAGATGCTTTGCAAGCTTTTAGGCTTTTCCTATTTGATCCCCTAAAATATACACCAAACTTATGAAATTATGTTTGTATAGCCCTATTTTTGTGATTATTCATTTTATGCCCTTATTTTATATTTAGCCGACTATAAAATATTTGCAATAGTAGGTGAGAACAAGCTCCCCAAGCTTCCCTTTGTTAATCCCTAGCAAAAGCCAAACATAGCAATGGATCTGAGTTGTTACAATGCTTTCAATGCCTCTCAAAAGTACACCTCCTTTCAAACAAAATTTTGCCTTCACTCATTTTTTGTTCTACCTCTTCCTAACTATTCGTAGTGTGAGAGTTTTTTTCTTCTTTTGACAATTGCAAGACTGTCCTTTTGAGGTCTAATTATATTCTTGCTCGTTTTTATTTTGCATGTTTGCCCCTATTTTTAGTCTTCTAGATGCATGGTTGCCTCTGTTTCCCCTTTTTGAGCTCTCGAATTACACGCTTTGATGGACAACCATACAAGTGCAAAGAATGGGGTCAAACATACAAAGTTAAAAAAAAAGAAACAAACATGCAACTGACCTCAAAAAAACAAATGTAGTCTTGCAAATGACCTTTTTTTATCAATGCCGCTTTTTACCTTCCAAACCGCACTCACACTCTTTAGTTATAGCCAAAATCACTTGATTTATCGATCCAACAGAACAACCATGTACTATTTGCTTTTCCGCTCCATCACCTATACTAAGATGTAGGTCTTTATGCGACTTATTTCGAAAACTCTTTGCAGCTTAGTAGTATTGCAGATGAGTCCCAGGTTTTTGTTTGTTTTTACTAACAACCATATATTATATTAAGCAGCGTTCTTCTGATTACTAGGTCCTCGAGAAGGACGAGATTATAACAAAGGTCCTTAGACGAGGATAAACACCGCAGCCAATTAAGAGTGGTGATGATGGCCAGGAAGCGCTTACTTAGCCAAGCGAGATTTAGCCAAATTGCCATAAGAGGCGCATACACCAGTGGGAGGACCATGCTTAGCGTCGGTTGAAAAGAAGGAAGGCGACCCGGTAGAGGAGAAGCATTCGGCGACCAAAGGGTTTTGTAGGTAGTTGTCGGAGGTTGGTGGTGATGCTCGAGAGTCAGTCCTTGGTGATGGCGAGCTGCGTCGAAGTCAACGACCGAGATGATATTGCCATAACCAGAATTACTGAGCTGCAAGCTCCTTGGTACCCGCGGTGGTGGTAGGCGAGTATGAGTGGAGATAGGGGATGGATGGTGAGGAAGTCAGCGGGGTGGGAGATGGGCGGCGATCCGGTCACCCCCACTGAAGAGGGACCCGAGCGGGGGCGGCCTGGGGAAAGCGACCACAAACCGGCTGGATGCGGTGTGAGGAAGCGCGAAGGCTCCCTTGATGGGGTGAAATCTCTTATTTGGTTTTGGAAATTGATGACACTTGTGGACCAATGTCCTTTGCTCTAAGTGATGACTTAAGATAGAAGTTAGGTGGATGACAAAAAGAACATGATGATCATGAACATGGACTTAGTATTGGACTTGATAGATGCGTCAAGCTTCGGTGATGACGAGAGGAAGGAACTTCGGGGAGATCAAGGCAAGATATCTTGATAGGGTTTTCCTTTTTGGGTGATCAAGACCGCGATAGAAGCGTGTGATCACATTATAGGATAGATAGCCGACTATCAAGAGGGGATGATGCATGACAATCCTTTGGTGAAGTGCTTCTAGGTCCAATTGACTCAGCATATTGCATTTGTAGGACAATGAGAGCACTAACCGATCTTGCCTAACTTGTCGGCGAGCTAACATGCATGATACGCGTGATCATCTTGGGCGTGTTGGCAACCTATGGCAAGAGGCGAAGCAAGTTTGGAAAGCAAAAAGCAAAAGAAAAAGATGAAGATCAAATTTTGAGGGCTCACGGGAGCATCTGGGCGTCGCCGTGACGACCGGCGGGCTCCCGTCACGCGTCGAGCGAGAGCCTGCGGTGTCGGGTTTTGACGTGACGCGAGACGAGGGCCTGGGCCGGACGCTCCCGGTGCCGATCGGAAGGCGTGGACCGGACGCCTGCGAGTCGGTGCGGAGACGGCTTGTTGCATTGTGGCCGGGAGCGGTGGCGGACTTCCGTGGTGAGTCGAGTCGATCGTCCAGACACCCCTGAGAAAGAAGCCCATTCAAAGCACAACTGGCTCTATCTCGTGGGAGGCTATATATATGGGTTTTGCGGTTTCAAGCCCTCTCTTTTGCACATTTGAAGCTTCCAACTTGCTAGTGAGCTTTGTGATTCCTCTCCACTCATCTCTCATCTCTTAACTTCCGAATTCTTGGTGAGGGTGAGTATTGATAGAAGTGCATTACATCGCCGGTTGCATCTAGAGGCACTTCATCCTTGGAAAGCCATGAGATTCTTGTTTCTCTTAGAATTTGCCCACGTTCCCTAAGCGGCTTGGAGCAAGAGGCGGTGTTGAGCTTTCGAGTGGAGCTTGTTGAGGAGCCACCGGTGAAGGAGTTGTGAGGGGGGTCGTTCCTTACAGCGGAGGAGATTGCTTGAAAGAACCTTGAGTAGTTGCTTGTGGCTTGTTGGACCCTCTCTTGCTTGATGGATTTGCTTGAGCTCCCATCGGGGATTTGGCACGGCCATTAAGCTTAGCATGCGTCAGAGTGAGGTGTATTAAGCCACAGCGAGGGGACTTGGCGTGCGGCAAGCCGCGTGAACCTTGGTGAAAAATCATCGTGTCTTTTGTTCTTGCTGCGTTGGAGATTTCTAGTACACGTGTGATTGGCAACAACCTCTACTCGACAACGGTGGTATTGTATTCTAGCACTCCTTTGCTTTACTTATAGCTTATCTTGTTAGGGTGCTTTAGTTGTTTTAGCTTGAGTAGCTTGTTTGAGTTAGCTTAACACTTGTTTAGCTCCTAGTGATAGGAAATTCAGTTAGTGTTTCGTGTCCACCTAGGAGTAACTTAGCAACCTAGCCTTTGCTTGTGATTAGAGATATTAGAATTGCTAGAATTGCTAGGAGGCTTGCGATAGTAGCTTGAAGCATTTGCTTATTCGCTAGCTCATATCTTATTTTACTAACCGCTATGCTTAGTCATTGTTTGTAATGTGCATTAGATGCGGCGAGGATGTTGCTGAATTTAGTTGGCTTTCAATTCTTGTCTAACCAAAATCATGGTAATAAAAACTTTTAATTTCTACTATTACTACTCAACCAAATA
>JADLZK010001983.1:0-108222 GCA_015847255.1 Hyparrhenia diplandra | reverse complement strand
TGCGGATAAAGTTGATTTTCGTGTGCCTTTTTTTCATGGAGGAATTTTAAGGTGCCGGGACTAGCTGTGGCAGTCGCCCGTTGTGTTACGTACGTTTCCTAAAGCACCCTTGTTGTTGAATTTGATTCCGGGGTTCCTTTCTCTTCTATCTACGGATACTATTTCGAACTCTTTTTTTTTTACAACACTATATTCCGAGCTCTGATTGAGATTGAGAAGAAACACTTTTTGTTTGGCAGGTGCTAACGTGACTGTATGACCAAAGTTGATTTTTGCATATCCACGAGTAGCTTCTGACAATTCCTCGTCTAGAAAAAAAAAAATGTCTTGTTAAAATAATAATTACACGGCAACATCGAATGCAACCATGGCGGGGATAATATAGCTACTTTCTGAAGGAGCGGGAGCCTCCACCGTCAACCCATAGAGTAATTGTAGCCTCCACCTCTACATCTAGCGTCCAATCATCATAAACTATGACTTTCATGCGTGCCTTGCGATCAAAAGAAGAAATCATCCTTGTCAAACAATTTGTTGGGATCAAAAAGCAAGAGCAACTTTCTGCAACGAGTACAAAAGGATGTACTGCAAAAAAAACCTGAGGGTGTCAATCTGCGTTGGGAAGGCACCGACTTTCTGCAACAAGTACAAAATGTTAGGCTTACTCTTGAGGGCGATGGAAAAGAGAGCTCGTTGTCCTAAGTTGGTGTGGGCCACCTTGGTGAGAGGTGGAAGCGAGAGAGAGAGGAAAGTGAAGACCATGGTTCGACCGTGGGCCGTGCACCTCTGAAGAAGAGATGAATTAGTTCTACTACAATTTTATGGGTGGTTTTGAGGCTATTTAGTTCCCTGTGTCCACATGCCAAGTCACATGTACGATCACCACAACAAATTTATCTCCTGCTTGAATTTCGACGTCACAATATATCTATGACCGCCACACCTACAATTGTGGCAAATGAAGGCCAGCATCCAAGCACGCGTCCCTTTTGTATCCAATGCAGCATGCACCAGCCAGTGTCGGAACTGAGGGGGCTGGCAGGGGGCCATGGCCTCCCTCAATGCTGGAAAAAAATTTTTAGTACCCTTTGTAATTAACAAATATATTGACCACTTCTTTAAACTATATTCTCATGTTTTCTATTTTATGTATTGCTACTGCATGTGTAATTAATTATTAAATTGTCATAGTTATGACTAACTAGTATATACTTGAAATATAGCGACAAATTGTTAGATTTTTGAACCGATAAACATTTATGTGGAGGGCTGGCCCCCCCTAAAATTTATCTCCCGTTCCGTCACTGGCACCAGCTCAAGATTATGACAATACAATAGATCATGGGAATTGATTACATCCATGAAGCTCGATCGGTGGATGGAGAAAAGGACCATACGTCAATGCGAAGGACGCTTGACACTCAAGCGATCGATCGAGCTAGAGGACATGTTCTACAAGTGGTTATAAAGTCACACACGACTATGTTTTGCATACTATGTTTTGCATACGATACTTGTAGCACTGTAGCACCATCTAGTGGCCCCAATCGTCATTTGTTTATGCGGAAAAATTGTGTGTGTCTGCAGTATGCTAATGTCTCCGGCTATCATTTGGAAAATCGCCTAACGCCACCATTGTCTATAGAGATACTCATTCTCACTAAGCATTCACATAAACCATGCGCATCCTAATCGATGTCGTATTTTTTTGCCGTTTTGTTTTTTCTACGTTAATTGAAACTCAAATTTATTTATCAATCATTATTTTTCAACGCTAGCTTCAAAGTCATGTTAATTTACCATTTTGATTTTTCTAAGTTTGAGAAGGCGGTATGCAAAAAAGTAAAGGTGTGACCAAGCGTTTTGACAACCATATACAACTACTTTAATGTGTTCCAGCACTAGCCTTATTTGGTAGGACTCCTCCTCAATGGCTCTTTATGGAGGAGCTGGAGCTGTTTTGAAGAAGGTTGATCCTCCAAAATTCGGCCCCCTCCTTTTCATTGAAAAAGGCTCCTTGTACTAAACCATTTTTAGGACTCCTCCGCGGAAGCTAATGTTGGAGAAGAGCCCTACCAAACGGAACATTGATTGCATAGTTATAGTTTTCCGCTAAAGCCAAATATTCATATCTGCATTAACCATTAGATCCTATTGATTCATGTATTCTAATAGCATGTGGCTTACTATTGTGAAAAGCATAATCTCATGATGAATCTAAAAACATAAATTAGCTTACAAATTTTAGAATATAGAAGCGTTGACTTTGAATATCACTAAAACATCAATCTTTGGATGAGCGATATATATTGGCACACATATTGCCCTCCTTCATTGTAGCTACATTGGCGGAGTTACCTTATGGCCATACTGGGCTCTAGCCTCCCTTCACGGAAGAAGTCTCTAAAGCAAATATATAGTAGAACATCATCACTAGCCTAATCCGACAAATTTGCATGGCTGCATGAACTATTGTCTCTTCACCATCTCTCATGTGTAAGTGCTACTAGTCATTCCTCTGTTTAAATGCTAAGACTAAATGATTGTTTAGACAAACCGTGGTCATGTATGACAAGGAACAAATACATGATACATATGTATATGTGCGATTGAAGTCATAAACATGGGTGGATCAAGTGGGGGAGGGGGGCTTTATGGGGGGCTCAAGCCCCCCACACGCTAGAGCTCCATAGATTTAACACTTGAGATAGGGAGAATGGAGAGAGGAAGAGCGAATAAAAGGGAGAGTAAGAAGAAGAGAGAGTTGGAGGAAGAAGGGAGATGAGTCCCTCCTTCTTAGTAAGATCCATTATTGAGTTAGTTCCTGGCCACAAATGCTTTTATGTTTTCACAATGCAACTCTATTCACCGATCATCACCCATGCATTACTTCTATGTATGTAGTCCCTTAGGTGTTGAAGTGGTGTAAGATAGAGTGTCTCTACCACCATGGACATTGGTACGATCACCAAGCACCTCTATCCATGCTTAAAAATATATGTTGTCCTATTCCCTTCTATATCTCCCATGTTTGAATCAGTGCATGTCGACATAAACAAACTTGTCACCGATGGTGGTTTGCCCTTGTGAAGGCTTGAGATGGGGACTAGAGGGGGTGGATAGTCCTTACTAAAAACTAATTGCGTTGGAAGCAAATATAATGAGAATTAAAACTATTCGTTTAGACAGGACTTCACCCCTCTATTAGCACCTCTAAAAGATCCCACACAAAGCAAATGAGATGCAGAGCCTAGCTTGAGCTACTAATCAATTTTATTACAAGGTCACACATACCTATGCGCTAGTACTTGAAGCATCGGTAAGTCTGCTACACAATTCTAATGAGCAAAAGCACAAAATCTATCTAAGCTCACTAGATGCACATGCAATACACCTCTAACCTAAAGGCTCAAATTAATTAGCTACACAAGCTAAGCAAAGCAACTAAACAAGTTACACAAGCTAGATAGATACAATAACACTACTTCTAGCTACATAACCAAGAAGGCAACTATAAAGCCACACAAGCTTATAATTACAAGAGATACCCCACAAGCACAATATATTCATATTAGCATTTGGTTTGTTGTCACAACTTGGTCTGCCTAACTTTTTTTTTCCATAACTTACCTTACAAAAATGTAGCAAAACTAGGCTTATAGTAGACTAGCTTATGTGTGACAAATAACCAAATGACTCTAGATGATGTCATTTTGCATGTGTCGTGACCATAGGTTGCCCGCCCGTGGGATAACGCGTCCGTCGATCGACTCGTGTGTACCCAATTCTTTTCCCTGTGCTCCCATCCATCCGTGTTGCGAATGAAGGTTACCACTGTCCGCTGGCATGGTAGCCGGGCCGTCAGTGGTACACGCGCGCGTGGCGTTGACTGCTACTCGATCATCTTGTGTTGTTTTTTAAGGATCTTATGCTGATCGGCCAGACCCACCACACTTACTGCTCACTAAAGATCAGAAGCTGCATTGTCAAATAGGTAATCTCCTGGTACCCTATCAGCGAAGAGTCAGAAAAACATGGCTTTTCTTGCCTTATTGATCGACTCTCTCTCTCACACACACACACGAAATGTTTTTCTTAGGGGTTGTTTGGTTTGAGGGACTTTTTAGTCCCAGGACTAAAAAAAAAAAATCCTAAGAATCAAAAACAGAGAGGACTATTATTAGGTCTTTTTCCTCCATTAGTCCCAAAAACTCTCTTGGAGGGACTTTTTTTAACAGTCCTTGGGACTAAAAAGTCCTAGGACTTTTCTAACTAAACACCCCTTAGCACTCCCTTCAGGGTAAAGGATCTCTTGCAACCTTTACCGTTCCGTGACGGAGACCGAATACTGTGAAGTGGCAGGTCATACTGGTAACTGAAAGGAACATTTGCATTGCTCGGCAATTTCGATCGACAGTGGAATGCCCAGCAGTGAGCACCATGTAACAAGCAAGCAAAGCCAGAAAGATGCTGTGCGTGTGCGTGTGCGTGCCAACCGAAACAGAGACCTGGTTGCGTATACACTCGAGAGCTAGGGTGCCAAGTGTGTGCAAAGCGCAACATACCTCTTCGATTGCCATCGCCAGTTTTCTTCTAAAAAGAGGGACGTGCAACGCAAGTCGGTGCGCGAATGCGAATTGCATTCCTTTGTGCGAGTGTGGAGCATGATTACTTGCATTTGCATGCATGGGTCAACTTCAATTAATTGCTGTGCGTGCTTGAGAAATAGGGTCCACAGTCACCGTGACAATAGGAGGTGGAAATGGGTGGATGAGACAAAAATAATTTAACAAAAAAAAAAAACCAAAATGCACCAGCCGGGAATCGAACCCGGGTCTGTACCGTGGCAGGGTACTATTCTACCACTAGACCACTGGTGCGTTCATGTTTCAAAGGAATGATCTCTTCTAGTACTTTGCTTTGCGTCAAGTCACTCCCAATTCATCTAGCAAAATCATTCCACGGAGTGGCCCTAGGTGTAGGTTGCCTAGCCCAGCTCCAGTACTGTCACGCCACTGGAAGACAGCACAATTTTGTTACGTACACACCCTTTATTTCACGCAATAGAAAATGTGCACACACGTCCACATGGAGATCTCCAATTACTCCATGCATGATCCAGTCAGCTTTTCCATGATGCAAACTGAAAAGACCCTTAATTATTTATCAAAAGTTGATTTGATGTAAAAAAAAAAAAGTCTAGTTCAAATCTTAATTTTTTGGCAAAATTTGTCATGACACACTCTTCAAAGGTGGTTGTTGCCCCAGGACATTAATAAATGTTGTCTTTGCCCAAAGACACCGATATTTTGTGGCCATTTGCCATAAGCACATCGTCGTTACCCTCCATCCATCAGCCCAACGCACGATCGGGTTCTACGGTTTGCGAGATCACCGCACACCGGCTCATCTTCTTTGGACTCGCGCCACTCCTCCCGGGGGCTTCCCGACACGCAGCTTGTGGGTGACATCCGCATCCGCCCCGCCGCTCCGGCCGGGCCGGAGCGTAACTTGTCGCTCCTAGTGTCCGACCGTTCGCGGCTTTGGAAGGGTCGGGTACCCGAGGAAGTGGTGGCGAGGGGGGCGGAGATGGCCGAGGCCGTTTCCGACCTCATCGACCATCGTTTAAGCGTCGCGACGCGGCGACTCCATCGGTGGGGGGGCGCGCCATGAAGGACGACGAGACGGCAGAGGAAGAGGCGGTGCACGCACCGCTGGCGTCGCTGCCACGATGCGGAGGTGGGACCTGCCGGACCCAAACACCATCCTTCGGTGTCGCTGTGCCACCGCGACGCCAAAGCCGCCAACCAGTTCTGAAGCGCACGCCCGGCCGCCAGCGGCGCTGACCGGTGAAGCCGCCAGCGCGCGCGCAGGGACTCCGCGGTCGCGTTGTTGCGGCCGCCACCGCCGGTAGCAAGGCCGCCGCTATGAACTCGCCGGGCGGGCGCGGATGGGGCAACAGGCGCTGGAGCCTAGCGGCGAGGCTCGGCGTTAACGGCCAAAGCTCATGTGTGTGCTTGCCCGACTAAGGAAGCCCTGCACGGAGTCGGTGACAGAGGCGCTGTGGGCGACAAATGGCGCGTCCCGGGCGGGATCCGAGGAAGGAGGCGAGGTCGCACCGGTCACCGCCTGCCCTTCTTGTCGCTGCGGAAAGATGGTTGGGGAAGATAGCGCTGAGAGATGACAGGGGGCCCATTAATTACAAGAAAGCTAACTGTGTTAAGAAAAGACCACCATCCCGTCCTTCTTAGTGTGATGTGGCAAATGGCCGCAAAATTTGAGTGTCCTGAAGCAAAGACCATATTTTTTTTACTTGTCACCGAGCAAAAGCCACATTCCAAGAGTGTCTCATAGCAAATTTTGCCTAATTTTTTATGTGCTTGCTACGTACGTATACCACATCCATTCTAGCACGAGTACTTTGATTAGTCATTCTAACATGAGTACGTACTTTCGTTGTTATACATGGGCCCGGCCCCGGCCTCTTCTCACCAAAAAGAAGAAAAAAGAATCTCTCATAAAATAAATTTAACTGGAGAAATCTAAGAGTGATTAACGCTTTTCTCTCTTCACCAAGATATGTTCCTTTCTCCTTCTCTTGTTTTTCTCCATACATTGTCTCCCTTTCACATCTCTCTATTGATTTGAAGCTTCTTCTCTCTGCTCTGTTTTCAAAGTTAGTGTTTAAATGTTGAGGATCTAACATGAGGGATTCGATTATGAGGGTTGTGGATCTAACAAACCTTTCACCGATCCTCTACCTAGAAAGAGTGAATGGCTCGATGATGGTGGGAGTACCACATAATGAAGTGGCCAAGGACGGCTAACGGGTAGAGTTTGGAGGCATCCTGAAGATAGTTATGTTAGAAACAAGTTAGCATTGTGGCCAATTCAGTGGCTACAACTATGGGATAAATGGGGAAAATGTGCCCTACTCCCTCTGTCCCAATATAAATCGACGTTTTGGGAGTACACACAGGTACCATCAAAGTGACAGTTGAAAAGAAGCGCACTACTTTTGCATTAAAATAATAGTTCAACCAACGCTTGGACAAGCACTAGCATTTCTCCTCTCTACCGCCTGCCTGTTTTTTTATTCAATGTACAGTGCTACTAGTGGACGACAATGAATTGACTGATGGGAACGGATTGTTGTACTCCCTACTCTGTCTACGGTGCCCCAGGCCTAAAACGACGTTTATTTTGAAACTTCTCTCCATGGCTCAAACGTCCTTTATATTGGGACGGAGGGAGTACATGATATGGTTGTAATGAGAATAGTTAAATAGAGATGACAATGGGAGAATAACGTATCCATCTCTTTGACAAAAAAGGAAAACAATCCTGCAAGAATCTCCAAACGCACCAGAGTAAATATTTCACACATACTTATCTCTAGGTAAAAAAAAAACATCTGGTGAGTCATTTGTACATAGCAACATATGAACCACAAAAGAATCAACGTGACATGTATCTTAGCATTAATAAACATATGGGGGCATTAAAGTAACACAACGATGCATTGAGATCGACAATTTGTACTTGATAGATTATTCGACAACTATTTGTCTCTACAATTCTTCTAACATCTCATGATTCATAGTAAATCAATGTTATTGGGCACAATATACCCATGTCAATGGGTATGGAAACTACTAGCAGATTTTAGTACTCGCTTGATATTTTGCCCATTAAAGTAGCATAATAGAGTAAACACTCTTTAGGCTATGGGTATCTATTGTCATAATCTCTATCGTTAAGTACTAGCAATTAGCATGTCGAAAAAGCCGAATAATAGAATGGGGAGATGTGATAAAGCAAGAAAGTCACCGTTCAATTCTGACATGAAAGGCTGAATTTCAGATGTGATGAAAATGGGCTATGCCAATATGGCAATATGCCTATCATGGTTTTTTTTTTTTTTTTTTTTTTTTTTTGCGAAACTTCCTTATTCAAAACCCATTGTCATCAAATCAACTTTTTAATAATCACTATGAAAAAAAAAAGTGTTTACACACAATTGCTTCGCAAAGGAGAGACAAGTTTCCCATAGTGTTTCAATTTTTTTATCCAAACAGTATACACCTATCTATGTTCAGAAATCACGAAAAACCCTTGCCCTAAGTCCGAACGGCGGCATTCCAAAACCCAGCAGACGGCAAAATCTTCACAAAAACCCAGACGGCGGCGGAAACGGCAAACGAGAGAGCGAGAGAAAGTGATAAGGTTCGTGGGCGCGTCGCCACCCTCTCGTCTCGTCTCCCCGCCCCGTTCCCGTCCCACTCCCACGCCGTCGCGCCTCCTCCTCCCACAGCCACCTCGCGATGCTCGCGTGCCCCGCCGCGCTCCATCTCCTCCTCCCGGCGCCACCGCCGCCGCACCACCACCACGTCGCCTTCCCCGCGCCGCCGCTCCACACCTCGCTCCCGTGCTCGCGCCGCGCGCGAAGGAGGAGGGCGCCCAGTCCGAGGCATGGGGTCGTCGCTGGGGCCTCCGCCGCAGTGGCGGAGGAGGCCAGCAGCTCCGGACCGGCCAAGTTCTCCGTGAGGATCCCCGTTGGCGACCGCGAGGTGAGCCTCCGCCGACGAGCTGTCACTTTCCCCTAAGCTGTGAACCGTGGAGCGGCGCTCTGTTCAGGCGTCGCGGATTTTGCTTGCGTGACTGCGTGAGGCGTCCGTCCGCGGGGTTGCCTCGTAGCGCGTTCCTGCACAGTGCATTGCGGTGCAGGCTTCGTGCTTGTGTGTGTTGCTAGTTGCTGGATTCCGAGTGTTGTTTCAATTCTGAAGAGCACCCACTGCGCTTGGCTGTTCTGCTCATGGCATTTGCCTAAGCACATTGGAGCTGTTATACTCTTTCATCTGTTGGGGTTTTGGTTGGTTGATTGATGGCACGGCGCGTGCATTCACGAAATGGAGTGCGCTCGTAAAATCGGGGTGGGTAATGGAATGTTTTTTGCATTTCAGATATTGGTGGAAACAGGCCACATTGGGAGGCAAGCGAGCGCTTCTGTAATGGTCACCGATGGCGAAACGGTAAGTTGTCGGAGTCTACAGTACAGTGCACTTTATACCTGTTGTTAAGAAACTGTACATGCACGCACGCGTCATGTTACGTTTAATCTGTCAGTAGGGGTTGTAAAATTCTGAGGCTTTCTCCTTAGAGCACACCATTTGCACATTTCGGTTGTTACTTGTTTTGTTTTGAGGGAATTTTTACAGTTATTTCAAAATTCAAATATGGCTGGTAGACTTGTAATTATACTGTAACATTCTGTCAAAAACACCAGAGTCTGCATGCTTGTCACTTTTGACACAATTTAGGCTGCAATGGTTTTCCACTGTTATGATTTATATATATGCTCTACATGTGCATGGAAATCAAATTGGTCTGACTTGACCAGGATTCTTTCTGCTCTTCCTGTTGGATACCATAACATGAATGGTTTTTTAGAGGATAGCGTATTGCCTATGCAAGCACAATTTTGGCCTTTTACCAAATTCAACTCAAGGCTGCGCTCAGTTGTGGCCTTTTACCAAATTCAACTCATGTCTGCGCTCAGTTGTGGCCTTTTACCAAATTCAACTCATGGCTGATGTTTGGATTTTTTTTCTCTAATCACTGCTGTCCAGTTTAACTGATGAGGATAGAAGCATCTTGAGTGTTATTAATTTCGTTTTTTTTCAATTTCAAGACCTTGATATGTCTAATGTAACTTCAAACTGTGCTGACAGATTCTATACTGTTCTGTCTGTCTGGCGGATACTCCAAATGACCCTGCTGACTTTTTCCCTTTTATCGGTTCACTATCAAGAGCCTTTCAGCTGCTGGAAGAACTAGGTACAGAAACCTAAAACTGCTGCCCCACCTTTGTCATTGTCCATGACTCCATTCTCAGTTTCATTGTGCAATTCATGAAGCCTTATTTGATGTTTTTACTGATTCCAGTGGTGGTTTCTTCAAACGAGAAGGCAAGACAAAAGACCATGAGGTTCACTATGAGAACTTCAACTTCTACTTTTGTTCAGCTATTATGTTTGTTGGTTGCTTATATTTTCTTTCCTACGCCTTCCGCAGGTTTTGGTTTGCAGATTGATAGACAGGCCCCTACGACCTACTATGCCTAAGGGTTTCTACTATGAAACTCAGATTCTATCCTGGGTAATCTTTAGAAGTTTACTTGCATTCATGTTGCCTATGGGGAGTTTGGTCGTATGTTATAGCTTTTCTTGCAACGCGTGTTAAAGTTATATGAGTAGCTCTTCATCAGTTACATATTTTCCCCATTTTATTGTAACCTGTCCTAGTATTCTCTAAATAGCAGAAAATTACTTTAGTAATCTCATAATACTACAAGGGTGATATTGATAGTGTGATACTATTCTCATTAGCAGAAAATTTAGTATAACATCATGTGACTTGGATTCTGGATTCATAACTTGGCAATCCATTCACAGTTCAACCTCTAAAGCTGAGATACTTGCTATTTGAAATTTGTTAGGAAAAGTAGAAAATTCAACCATAACATCAACTCACTGCAAGGCTAGTGTTCGTATTTTTAAACTGAAATGATGTATATTGTATAATTCTTACCAACAATCTTCATAGATGGCTGCAAGATGACCTATACAGAGCCTTTTCATAGAAGCTACTGCCAGCAAAATTGTTTCATTCCCTCATCAAGAGATTTATGTTCTGCACCTATTTATAATTTACTTTGGCAACAAATAAAAGAAATATGAATGCCCACCTAGCAAAAAATGCCATGGTTGGTCACTTTTTCTCTCTGAACATCTTTGTGGCTGACGGGCCAGATTTGAAGATCATATTTTGTTATTCTACCTTTTTCTTTGGTTTTTGTTTCTTGATGACCTCTATCAATTACTCCATATGATGAGATAACCTTGACTATTATAGGTCTTCAGTTATGATGGCATTCACTCCCCGGACTGCTTGGCTATCACAGCTGCTGGTATAGCCGTGTAGGTTTAGTAAAAATATTTCAATATCATGTTTTTCTTTTTGCAAGATTACATTCTTCATCTCAAAGGTACTCTTATTTATCTCAAAATTTTCACTACAGGGCCCTGTCTGAAATTCCAAATAAACAAACAATTGCTGGAGTAAGAATTGGCCTGATTAACGACCAGTTTGTTGTTAACCCAACTACTGAACAAATGGAGAATTCAGAGTTAGATTTGATGATGGCTGGGACTGATAGTGCCATTTTGATGATTGAGGTTAGTGTTGAAGCTTTGCTTGCATGCATGAATGAATGCTTCATCGTATTCCCAGCATTTTTTTTTCAGTTGCTAAAACAAATCTGTGCATAAATTGTTGCATTTGGCAACATACACTTAAATCCTCAATTTGTTTAGTGGTATATTTTAAGTTTGTTGTACATTGTTGCTCTGCCTTTTGTTTTATTGTAAAACAGTTATGCTTTAGGCTCATGTGTAAACCAAGTTGCCAGTCCTTAAATTAGCTCACTTATTTTGATTACTTTCATAGGACTCATAAATCTTATAGTTGAGGTTATCTTTTGATTCCTGACTAGTCCTTGGTAGGGCTACTGTGATTTTCTGACTGAGGAGAAGCTGCTTGAAGCTGTGGAAGCTGGGCAGGTGAGCTTATAAGATTATCAATAAGATACGCTTTTAGATAGAATGTATTGCTCCATAATGTAAACATGAATGAAGTGCTTAAATATGGCAAGATGATAGCACTATCGCTGTAGGCAACAATCAATTACTCAAGTCTTCACGCAGATAATAGATTTATTTGTTTTACTTTTCCCATTTTGTTTATCATTGCTTTCTAGTTTCTCTTAACCATGGAGCTTTGAGTTCTTTATAATTTGTAAATTTCTGAGCTGTAATATTACCTCTCTTACTACTCACTACTCAGTACAAGTAAGCGAAAAATGTAATATATTTTTCCCCATTTTTGTTTCCGAACCTGCAAGATCCAGAGCTTCTGTCGATTATAGACCTCGCTTTTTTAGAAGACATGTTATCTACTTCCATTCTTACATAAATGCTAGCTCTGTACAGAAGAACTTCTGAAACGAAACTTCTGTCCTGGTCTGTCCCTTTTTGTGTGGTTCTGACGTAATGTAGAAATCAGGTGGCAATTAGAGAAATCTGCAAAGCAATTGATGTTCTCGTCCCAGAGCTGTGGGAAGAAGAAAATGGTCGATGCTATCAGCCTACCGCCTCCTGAACTCTATAGGCATGTTGAAGTATGAAACACTACAGCTCCCTATTTTCCCAAAAATACAATCTTTTAACTTTATATAGTTGCAAGTACAAGTACCTAATATTCTTGTTTGAAGGCTAAACAATACCTGAACAGGCTGACTAGAATGCTGTTTCCTGTCCTCCCGTTTTCCTTAGTTCTTATATGCTTATCATTTTCATTTGCTTAATAGGCATATTCAGTAGCCACTTGGGTAGTCACACAATCTTGTCAATCATATATAATATTTATCGAATCCTGCCGATCATTTCCTTAATTATTCATCTATTGTAACTTCTTCCCTTTTTGCAACTTTTAAATTGAAAATATATGCTGGTAGATATAAAATATCCTTTTCCCTTTCAAGAATGCATTTGCCTGTTGCCATTAGCCCATTACCCCTGTTGCTGATTTTAGTTGTTAATGTTCTGCAGGATATTTCTGGAGATGAGTTGGTGAAGGCATTACAAATAAAAGGAAAGATTCCCAGAAGAAAAGCTCTTTTCGGCATTGGAGGACAAAGTTATAAATATCCTTTCTGAGCAGGGTTATGTTTCCAAAGATGGCTCATCTGGAGTCACTGAAACTTTGGCTGATATTGTTGAGGATGAGGATGAGGATGAAATTATAGTTGATGGAGAAGTAGATGAGGGTGATGTTCACATCAAGCCGGTTTCAAGGAAGCCCCCTCCTCAGGTGATGGTTATTGTATTGTAGTTGATGATGATGTGGTGACTTTTATGCTTTTATAAAACATCAGATATAATATCTTATAGGTTTTATAGCTAGGCCTGTGCTTTTGTCTTGAAAAGTTTCTTTTCCTTCACTTTCGTAAGATTTCTTGACAAGTATACTTCTCCCTCCTCTCCCAACACGCACACACACCACCCCATTTTTCTGCTTTACTTGACGGTTTTAATGTACCACCTTGCTTATTGAACAGATAACATTTTATACTGATTTCCAAGTATTTTTCTTCTATATAGCTATTTGCAGAAGTTGATGTCAAGCTAGTCTTCAAGGAAGTTTCATCTAAATATTTCTTGGCGCATTGTAGAGGTATTGATTGCACTTGTCACCTAAACCTTTTCCCCCTTGCTTATGTATCAATAGCAGGGTGCTTCCTTCGTGTCAACTTGCTAGGGTTTTTTTCCTGCTAAAAACTGGTTAGATATCTACCTTTTATGCCCATACTTGACTTATGAATTGCACTGTTGTGGTCATTGCAGTCTTGAAAATATCTATCTTGAGTTGTCATGGATTTGCAGTGTCTGCATTTATTCGGTATACGTATTTGCCTATTTTGTTACGTCTGTGTACAAACAATCAAAGATCATATGTACTTTCTAGTTCTTACTACAAAGGATCTGACTTTCTTCCTATATGTGCATTGTGTTTGCAAAGGTCCATTTGAACAATGTTTCCGTAGAATGTAACATTTTAACCCAGCAACAGGAAGCCAGTGCCATAGGTATTAACACCCACTGGTCATCCAAAAGAAGAAGAGTGAAAACAAATATATAGTTACCATATTTAGGAGAAAATTCTTCTATCCGAACATGCTATTAATGAAACTAATAGGAATGTGGGTCCTCTCACAATCCAGCATTGTGTATGTGGCCAATGTCTGCCATACACTCTGATTATTGAATTTCCTAGTGAATCACATCATTCTGTCTGGTAATCACAGTTCCTTCGGACTTTCATGTGGTTTATTATGGAAATTGTATGGAATATCAACGCCTCAAATTTCAGGGAGGAAAGCGAAGTGATGGAAGGAGTCCTTGGGAACTTCGACCCATTAATTCTCAGTGTGGATTACTTCCAAGAGCTCATGGTAGTGCTCTGTTCACGAGGGGAGAAACACAGGTGAGGTAATACACCTCATTTGAGAGTCTGTTGTATCTGTCGTTTCTGATTAGCATAGTATGGCATGTCTCATAGTTTTATTTGTCATATGCTGCTGTTAGTGTCTTGCTGATCTGTTCAGTACCTGATGATGTTTACAGAAATTTATGTGCATATTCTATTTTATATCCATCCCACCTTTTATTTGTAAGAGTCCTGCTTTATTACTTCAGACATTGACTCTTACAAAACTTAATTTTATGTATTTTGTTGTGCAGTTCATTTCTGAATAATACATAGCACAACCATTACCTGTACTTTTGAAACATTATACTTTTACGCTGGTTTATTTATAGTCTGTTTCAGCTAGAATCAAATGCATATTAGGTGCTATCTTATTATTTTGTTTTCACTTATTTCTTTTGTCCGACCATACAGTCACTGGCTGTAGTCACTTTAGGTGGCTATCAGATGGCACAACGAATTGACAACCTTGTTGATACAGAGGATTCAAAAAGCTTCTATCTTCAGGTAAGTGAAACACCTTTGCTGATTGAATGATACATCACCCTGCTAGGTCAATTCCTAGTTTCCTGCTTACTATGTTTCTTGTGCATCATGCTTATTTTGATTTTTCTATTCATTGGGAAAACCTTTTTTAGGGGAAAAAAGAATCTTCAGATACATATTTCTGAACAAACTATGTGAAAATAGAATGGGTAGCACGTATTGCCCCCTTTTAAGATTTGTTATGTCAAGGGAGACGTGGTGTGTACATTTGACAGGATTATGTCCTGCTTTCTTGCTGTGACGATTTTCAATGATGGTATTGAATCTGAGCTAATTCATTGTAGATGAGATTTTATTGTTGATCAGGGTGTACATGAGTATCTACCCAAGCTCTGTTCTGTCTCTGAGGATCACTTCGTGATGTTCTTTTTGAAGGCTATATGCTTACTATTTTCATTGCTAACCTGTGAAATGGTCCAAAATAGTTTTCCATTCTAGCTTGGAGTTTTGTTATCAACACAGTTAGACTGCAAGATTACCCTGCATTGTTAACTAATTTCTGTGACATTCTGCAGTACTCATTTCCTCCATCATGTGTTGGCGGTTGGTCGAATTGGAGCACCTAGCCAAGAGAGATTGGACATGGGATGCTTGCAGAAAGGGCACTGGAGCCAATTTTACCTCCGGAAGAGGATTTTCCATACACTATTCGTGTCGAGAGTACTATCACTGAAAGTAATGGTTCATCCAGGTATACTATTCTTGTGCTTAACATTTGTTTTTTTGTTTGCTAGCTTGTGTAAGTTTGTTTGTCTTTCTTGAAATGGTTCTTTCAATTTGCTGAACTGTTTGTGAGTTGATACAACCTTTTTATCTTATGTTTGTTGCTTCCTGAAGAGTTCAGTTTAGATATTTTTGCTAGTTGGTCAGGTGGAAAAATTAACATTCCTGTGTTTGGTGACCCAAAACAAACGTCCTTACTCCTTAGTCCAGCGGCACCTGAACATATACTCAATATTTCTGATACAGTTAGCAATTGACCATTTCTCTGGGTTCGTACAGACTACAGTAGAGAATTAAGCGTTTAATTACTCCTCAATTGCTAATACTTTTTCTGTGATATGTCATCAGCATGGCTTCTGTTTGTGGAGGTTGTTTAGCACTTCAAGATGCTGGGGTTCCTATAAAGTTTCCTGTTGCTGGGATTGCAATGGGCTTAGTCCTTGATACACAGGAATTTGGTGGAGATGGAAGCCCACTTATACTTTCTGATATTACTGGAGCTGAAGATGCCTCTGGTGACATGGATTTGAAGGTGTGACTTGTATTTCATTCTGCCTTAGCAAGGTTAGTATATGTTGTTCTGCTGAAAGCTCAGTTTTCTTATCTGTAAGCTCTTGTTGCAGATTGCTGGTAATGAAAGTGGCATATCTGCATTTCAGATGGACATTAAGGTTGTAATGACTATAGAGATTTGGAAGTATTTCTCGTGTATTTGTGCTACTAGGAAGCTTTGCTACAATGGTTAAATTTGTCTGGTTCTTGCATTGTGGCAGGTAGTCGGGATAACTCTACCTGTTATGGAGCAAGCACTTCTTCAAGCTAGGGACGGAGACAGCATATTCTGAGTAAGCCTGTGCTACATGCCAATTTCTTTACATCAGCTATCTACAAACTTATGATACACTAGTTGCGTTCCAAATTATAAGAAGCTTTGGCTTTTTAAATACATTGCTTTTACTATATATCTAGACATTGTGTATATCTAAGTGCGTAGCAAAAAAACTATGTATCTAGAAAAACCAAAACGTCTTATAATTTTGGAACGGGAGTACATCACAATCAAGCTTTAATTTTAAATAAAAAGTGAATATAAAACATCGCAACTGCTGGAATTCTGTTTTCGCTCATTTTCAAACCCTTTCAGCATTGTATGAAAAAAAAAAAAACTTGACCTAATACATGTTTGCCATTAGTAATGCAGCATCCAGTGTTTGGCAGTAGTATAGAAAATGCAAAAAAAAGGATGTCTACTTACCATAGATGCTTTCTTTTGTGCTGCTAAATCATGTTTATTCTTGCACCGATTCTCATGACATCGCTTTTGCGAAGGTCCCTAAATTTGTGGGTGCTAATGTCACCTCTGAAAGATTATGTCACAAGATTGTCGGAACTTTCCTTAATATTAAATTTCACCTTGGATGGTCAACACTAATAACTTTCTCATGTCTATTCTACAGACGCTCTTATGCTGAAACTGTCATTTTTTGCATGTTTTTATTTCATCTTTCCCCCATCTGATCTGATGTTACATGCTTCTCCTCAGATGAAATGTCGAAATCTTCACCTCCACCATCAAAAGCACTATCTCCATATGCTCCCTTAATTCATGTCATGAAGGTTGGTGCTTTGTTCATGATGTGTATATGCTATATATGTTTTCTTGCAACTATATCTTTCTAACATGTTTCATTACAATGTTCTTCAAGGTCAAACCTAGCAAGGTGAATTTAATAATTGGTTCTGGTGGTAAGACAATAAAAGCATAATTGAGGAGACTGGAGTAGATGCTATTGATACTGGAGATGATGGCACGGTATGGAGAACTTGGTGATTTGCTATTTAGCCTTACTGAAGTACTACTGACAAATGCCTTTTGCAGGTAAAAATTATGGCAAGAGACCTATCAAGCTTAGAGAAGTCAAAAACTATAATAGCTAACCTTACCATGGTTCCAAAAGTCGGAGAAATATACAGGTATTAACTTTATCCATTTGGATGTTTTGTATTCTTCTCAAAGTATATTATCTCTTCTTTCTTGTTTAGTTAATTACCCTGCTTGTTTTCTTGTAACCAATCTTTTTGGGTTTCTAATCAATACCCTTTTCTTGGGAACTCATTTACCAGGAATTGTGAGATCAAGTCGATAGCTCCATATGGTGCTTTTGTTGAAATTGCTCCAGGGCGTGAGGTAAGCAATCAATATTAAAATTTACTCCATGGCCTTGTTGGGCTTCTGTGTTGAAAAGGAAGTTCTCATGAAAAGTACCTTCCAGTTTAGTTTGATATTATTTTCTGCCATAACCCACTGCTTGTAACTCAATATGCAGGGTTTATGTCATATCAGCGAGCTAAGTTCGGGCTGGCTGGCCAAGGCTGAGGATGTGAGAAAATGTCATGAATTTTTTCATTTGCTTAGATTTCTTCCCCTTGTTCAAGTAATCCAATCGGGGTTATTAAAAGTCTCTTGGAATCCTTGCTCCCACAGCAATCGGAGCATTGCTGGAGTCTTCTGTGCTCGACACCTGTCCAGCATGTTTTCCCCTTTGGCAACCACCCGCAAGGCCGCAGCCCCACCCACATGCCCGTCTACCCCTCCGCGGTCCAAAGCTTGTCGCTCCTAGCTTCCCACCTGCGCCACACCGCAACCCTAGCAGGACATGTCGATCCCTGTCTCCTTTCTCTCCTCTACCCGCCGCCGCCGCCACCACCACCGCAGCTCCGCCCCTCCCTGCTCTCTCCTCTCCACGCCTTCCTACCCTCTCCTCCCCACGTCGCCACCATGGCACCACGGGAGCCGTCATCGTTCGATCATGGGAAGCTCTGTTGCCTCTACGATGCAGGGGAGCACGTTGATCCGCGCGAGATCCGGAATCCGTGGTGGCGCTTGGGTCTTCAGCATGGCGATGGAGCTCAAACGTCTTAGCGATGAAGTGGTCCAGGTGATGTGCGCTGCATTATTTTTTATCTATCTAAACTTCTCTTTCTTACAGTCTCTCAGATCTGGTGCCACTGATGAAGGTTGCAGAGGGCATGGCCAGACAGCAGGAGGCATTAGATCTCGGTCCCCCAGCCGCTGCCATCGTTCGTAGTCGATCGACTCTAGGCTGCCGGCACCGCCCCCCTACAAGGCTACTCACGTTCACGTCCCTGCCAGCCATCAAGGTGATGCCTTCCTCTCCCACACTCCCATTTGTATACATCCTATGATTATGCAATGTAGGAGATGAGCTATATTGCTACCTACAGTAGAGCTAAAGATGAAAAATTGTTTTGTTTGATAGTCTGTCATATTTAGGCATAGTTGTGATTGGAGATGCTTTGTGTATTCACTACTATGGTATTGTCTTGCATGGCTTCAAATACTCTGAATTAACTTGTCAAATTTATATAAATATCCTATGTTATACATACTGTAGTAGCAACCCAATAATCTATCCTTACTTTGTAATGATTGATTGTTTCAGAATACGGGTGCTGCTTAGTGATATTGCTAGACTAAATCCAAAAGTGCACCAGTAGAGGAAGACAACATGCCAGTTGTTGCAGATTTTGGTTCTGAAAAGGTAGGACAGTTCTTTCTCCTGAGTTCCACGGTCATATTTCTCATAAACTACACACTCCAGCTGGAGATCAGTCTCTTTTTTTGTATATCTTTATTTTTTGCTATATGTGCTCATGTCCTGCACTTGTGAGTGGAATTACCACTCCATCACTTGTCCGATGCTTCGAAAGCGATCTTGATGAGCTGAGCGCAAGAAAAATGTCAATCTATTTGATTACTCTTTGCTACCGAATCTGGTGTTTGTGGATTTGTGATAAATTTGAATTGTTACAATTCTAACACATAGTTTCATGTTTTTTTCGTGCTAGGAGATTGATTAGTAGCTGCACTCAGCGATGAAGTCATCTACTCATCTCTGAGGCATCTGCACTTCCTCTGTCATTTCTTTTGTTATATCTTCCAAAAATTTGCATACTGCTGTCAGTTTCCTTTTAATGCTTCCTGTATAGTAAGAAGAAGCACATGTGAGTCAATCATTGCAATAAAGAAATAATAAGCAAATATTAATTCAAATGTTATCAGCAGGGTATGCTGATAAATTGAAATAATCTATTAATAGTTTACTACAGATGGTTCGTGACTTAAAGCATACAGTAGTATTTTGGTTGCAGAGAGTTGCAACCTACATATAGTCAAGAGCATACCTCTCTTTTCATTTTTGTTCTGGGAAGTTGATGGAAGGATGTTTGAAAATAACTTGAGGAACAGTATCAGTAAGAATCCCATGAACGGAACAATGATGAACACAACATCCTAGACCAGCATGTAGATATCTGTTGTTTTGCGTGTCAGATGTTGCCTCTGTCTTCTTGAAAGGCTCTTCCCACCAGCAAGGTTCAGCAGCAATCTTGATGAAAGCAGACTAGAGCAGTTTTGTCTCTAACCAATAATGTTGCAGTGTAAAAACGAATTCATCCTTCCAATGCTTAAAGTTTAAAGGTTAGCTATCCAATCAGCCCTTAACAGAGAAATAAAAGAAGAATCAGGCCAACAATTCATCTTAGCCTCCGCTTTGGTCTGTGCTCATAAAACTTGATTTTGCCTTCCCTTTGCTCTGCGTGCTTTGGGGTCTCTTTGTTCATGCAGCACCACCCGTCCAGCAGGAACAACTCCAGTTTCTGGGACACCAGCTCCAGCTCCCTGCTCCCCATTTGGATCTCCACCTGCTGCTCGAAATCTTACATTTGGCACTAAAAAACTAATTGTAGTATTAGTCGATCATATATTCTGGTGAACTATCTTGAACCATGTCATATTTTTAAATTTAGCAAGATATTATCTGTCTTTCTCAAACGCGGAGGCACAAACACTGTTTTTTAAATAATTAAATATCCAGTATGGAGCTTTTTGTAATAGTTTTCCTCCTAATTTAAGCAGAAAATAGTTGGATGCATATGAATTGCCTTGGCTTGCTGCTATTGTTTAGTCTGATTAGGTATCTTGATCATGGTCATGTTTTTATATGTATTCTAAATACGTGAATTTGGTAATTTCAGGGCACTCCTAGCTGCAGAAAAAAGGGCATTGTGCCACTACTGCCCAAAGAATATGAAGGTTACATGGATTTTATATACTTCAGTAACTAGATTACGTTATCTCGATCTTGGACACATACTTTACATGTCCTTATTGAGTTTGATAGTTTCCATGATACTCCTAGCAGCAGATAGAGGTTGTATGGCCACCAGGATGTATAGCCGCCATATGGGTCTCATTGGTGTTGATTTTTGTAGCAATAGAGTAGAGTGATTGTGCATACCAGTTGTACACCTGAACAAGAGGCATCATTTGATGAATTACCAGGATGCGATGGCTATATGTATAGTGTATGACCCTCATGATTGATTTGTGACCTTCATATGTGAAATTAAATGGAGATAAATAATGGATGTATTAAGTTCGAACCTGGCTGTCAGCCATGTGACAGTTCTCACTAATGATGGCTTATAAAGATGTACTTGTCCTTAATGTGTTGCTTGGAGTATTTGGGTTTGGAAAATATTGATTCTAGGAAAGGAAGATTCTCCTATGTGTTCAGACCAGATACAACAAAGATTATGTATATAAATGTTCTGCTCAGATCTTAATGTTATTGTATAATTATCAAGCTGTGCCTATTAAGTGTTAGACAACAACTTTTGTTCTTTAAGTCATTGTAGGGCGCCCAAAGGGCGCCTGATGTTCTAGTTCACTGCATTTGTTACAGGCTTTTAAAGTCGGAGATCGCATAGACGTCAAGCTTATTGAGGTTGGTACCTATTTTTTAGTTCAACATGCGTCTGTCCTCAAGGCATTTATAGTGCAAAACTGCTAGTATTTCTATAAAAATTCCCACCTCCAGAAACACCATATGTTAAGTTACCCAACCACATGATCTGATGTTGCTATGAATTCTGTTTCCTTGATCGGCTGAACCAGATAAATGATAAGGGTCAACTTCGGCTAAGTTCTCGAGCTTTGCTTCCTGACGCGGATTCAGAATCCAACAGCAGTCCAACAAAAGAAAAGGCGCCGCAAAAAGATGATGCCATCAAGATGACATCAAGAAGACCCAGGCGCAAGAGGCAGTCTGAGCCGTCTGGAGCTGAAAATACCACAACAAAGACTCTTGAGAAAAGTGCCGCTGCTCCAGCTGGTTCAAAGGGCAGTGAAGCTGCGTAGTAGGAAATAGGAAGGCGACAACAAATTGGCGCCTTAATGAGACGATTGCTTCACTTGACTGGCCAGGTTAAAGGGATGCACATCAACTGACTATATGATGGTCATAGGGCATGACAAAGAGTTCAGACATGAGGCACAACTGTCTAACCGGATTATAATGAAGAAAATTTGATTGATCAACCTCGATGTTAGACAGGGAGCATGCCTGCCAGGTGGTAGAGGATGTGTGCGCCCATTGGGCAGTAACGGTGGCCAGGACTAGATCGTTGCCCTGATTAATGGAACGGATCGGAGTAACAGCCACGGAATCTTGATTGTAATCTCCAGGATAGTTTAACTTTGTGCTGTATCCTTGCCATTCCGGCAAATGCAAACTACTGCGTGCTGATTAGCCAAATCTTTCATTGTAACGAGACGGTTTACACCAGTGACATCTCATCCACAAAGGATAACAAGCTTTCTCTCAGGATTACACATTCTGTGTGCCTTTTGTTCCCCACTATCCTTTGGAACACGGGGAGCATCGTTGTCTCGGATCTTTCTTCGAACATTGTATGTCAGATTGTGTGTACCGTCTCATTCCTCAGTACCTCACAATGGTGTACCACGTGTATAATCAGTTTGTCACTTGCTCTTTAGTCAGCGAAGATGTTATGTTACCACATCCCAAGTTACTGTTCAGCTTGAATGTTTCAAAATAATAAAGTTGGATGTGCATAACCAACGTGACAATGTTTTGATAGGCCTATGTTCCTATCATATGTCAGGCATATTATTGTGTGTATGATAGAGTGGGAAAACAACAATCGATACAATACTCACATCTTAGCTGTCAATCATGCTAATTAAGATGACGCTACAGGACCTGAATTCAGTGTTTCTGAAAATCCAACCACGCAGACTTTGAAATTGACATGCAGATGTCCTGATTCTCAGCTACCAGCAGATACTGATCCTTTACACATTCCTCCTAGTTGCATATTTTACTTTCTGATGATGAACATTTTGGCCACATATATACCACTCATATTTGAAGGAAATCTCAAATGAAGATCAAAGGTCAAAGGCCAAGATCAGTGGCGATACGGTGAAGGACCTGTCTAGGCACAAGAACAGGGCTGTCAAAGCAGCCGGTCGCCCATGGTATCGATTCCTCCTCCCCGAAAACCCTGTCTGGTGCCTTAATCCACGCAGAGATCTTATTAGGTCAGAGTTGTGCAGATCCGAAAACACGGATGGAACAAGGGGTAGAAGAAGGGATGAAACTCTTCGGAGATAGTACGGGCAGACTGTCCAGATTTGATAGTAGGGCGTTCATCCTTGCTGCTAAACATGCGGAAATTAATAGGCTGAGCGGGCGACGCGGGACGCCACCACCGATTGAGTTAGTCGATTATCCAGGTATTTTTCTTTCTTGCTGCCTGTCTACCTTGCAGCCTTTTTGTGTGCTCCTCCGATCCGTCCTCCTCCATTGGAATTAATTTAAATTGGAGTAAATCCGAGTTGTTGACTAATGCTGTTTGTGTGAAGAATGAAGGATGTGTGCTACCTTACAGCATTGCTTGCAGAGAATGCATGAATGCAGATCTTTTCGAGAGAGCTTGGGGATGGGATTTCTTACTTCCAAACGATATGGTTACTCCTTTGGCCATATACAAGCTATACCTACGGCAATATTACAACCGCAATCATCACAATGCTGCCGCCGCCGATGATCTCAGTCTCGATGGAGATGATCATGGGAATGGCCTGCTAGCAGCTCTGGTCGACAAAGTAGCTTCCTTCCTGCCTGGCACCTTGTTGTCCTGTTTAGCTTCTATGTTCCCTAGCCTCATCTTCTTTTTTTAGTTTATATAATATATGCTCACAACATTTGTGAAATCATGTGTTCTCAAGTGTATCAAGACGGAGGATAATCTTAAGCACACGTGGAGCAACCGTAGTGCATCCTTCACAACCGTAGTGATGTTTTGGACTAAACGTATATGACTCCACCAAAAGTCCAAAACAATATGTTACCTAGCTACTTAATCTTTAGTATTAATCCCCGTGATGTTTATGGATGTCTTATTGTTGCTTACAATATTTACTTTTTAGGGCATCATTTTTTTTTTTTTTTTTCGGGCCATTCACCCGTTTTTCATTAAGATGAGGAAAAAACCAAATCCAAATACAAACTAAGCGGGATTGCCGAAAGCAGACATCGGCGCGAAACCAAGAAAACAAAACCAAAACCAAACACAAAGACAACAACACAACACTAAGCAAGAAACCTAACTACTAGATGCAACCCGTAAGCCTATTACAAGATAACCGGATGTCGCGACTAGACCGCAAGCACTCTCGGGCTAGACCGGGCTGCCCCGATCTTGCCCGCTTCTTCCCCGCAAGGAAGACCTCCATGGCCTCCATATTGACCTCAGCGTTAGGGCCCGTAAGGGCAGCCTGCAGCTTCGACAAAGGAGACCGCATCTTCACGCCCGCCTCGACCTCGATCCCCATCTTCTTGAGCAAAGAGACTGAGTTGGCGATTGGTTTCCTGAGGGAGGATCAAGACAAAAACAATGCAAAGATAGGCCATGCGGATATTTTCCGGCATCGTACCATGTTAATTATGTTGGAGTTCTGTGATGAATGCTATGTTGTTGAAGAGCCTACTGTGTATGACCATTGCACACTTATTTCTCTATTATCATGATATATACTCCCTCCGTTCCCAATTATAAGTCGTTTTGACTTTTTTTGGTACATCCATTTAGCTATGTACCTGGTTAGATGCGCTTTGGGAAGGAGAAACGGGTTAAGTGATCGAGTTAGAAACTCAGAGGATTAGCGTTCAATTGGAGCCCAACTGACCGACTAAGAAAATTTATTTATGTATACTAAATGATCCTCTGTAAGTTTATTTACAATCTGATTTTTCAGATACGTGCAAATTGGAGGAAAAGATTACAGTCCACATTCATGGGCAAGTTATCGCCAGCCGATTTCACCATCACCGAACACCTCCAAGTCATCGAACCGGTCAATGATGAACCGTCACGTACAGTGAATTAGAGCATGCCGCCAACACAATATTATTCGCGGACGGTCCTGATAGATTCACTCGCTCGTTTTGGTATCAAATGTGCGAAAAAGTAGGAAAATGGAGATGAATTCGATCACTGAGAGTTAGCAAGAACAATAAAAGATGAACAAACAGTACTCTGGTTTTGTGCTGCGTACAACTTGCAGCTTTTCTTGACTCTATATATGAAGGGAAAATACAGACTCCACGATCCATCCTCCCGGCGCGTACCCAATCACACGACACACACGACTCAAATCCTCTCCATTAATTCCACTTCAATTCCATACCCCAATACTTCTCTACTCAAACAATCCCTCTCATTCCACTTCAATACCCAAACAAGCTCTCACACATGCGCACAACCCAAGGAAATAAACAAAGTGACGCTAACTGAACCACAAACACATAGTACCTCATTCTGACTGGCTGATTTGCTGTGAAGGAAAAGTACTGCACATTGACTGAGTCAAACGGCTGATAAGCTGAAGCGGACATGGTGGTGTGGTAAGGGAAGAAGGTCCCATCACCACGCCGTTTTTCTTCTTCGACTTGTTCATCACCAATTGCTTATTAAACCGGCGTTTCTTGTCAGGGTCTAGAACTAGGTCCATCCGGGTTGGCTTGTTCGGTCCGACGATTTCGTAGTACCACTCTGGGCTGTTGAGCACCATGGAGAGGGGCTCTACTGTAAGTTGGAGGGTATTCTTTCCGATTCTGTCTAGGTACTCGTTTGGGGTAAATTTAATGTATCCGGTGTCCCTGCAATCCAGCGCAGTATAAGACATGTAACTCCAGTTCTGCGCTAGATCCCACAGGTGTCTCGTAAGTTCCGGCCCGATGCTCCAGTAGCGCCCATTATTTTCTGCGCCTAAGCCGGAGTAGCGAACATTCATCCTGGTGGGCTCGCAAACCGAAAAGATCAGGCTTGCCAATGCCGTCCCATGGTTGTCCTTAGAATTCACACGAGCTGGGTCCAACGGGAAACAAGTACTTTTCGAGAGTATTTGCACGGACCTCACCGCCGAACCGAAGCCCAGATTCTCCTTCATCAGTATTTGCTTGACATCCTCGAAGCTGCATCCAATCATGCTATGGTAGGTCACGGAGCAGCCGGCGTCTATGGCATTGTATTCCGGTGGGAGCTTCCGGTCGGGATTATTTTCCCGAAGCTCGAAACACGACCAATCCATGTTGATGATACCCTTCCAGTACATGTTGTCACTTCGCATGACTGCAATCATCCACGATCCCGTGACCTCCTCCACCATCTTGATGTGAAGCCACCTCGGCGGTTGACCAATACACTGCCTAGGGAGCACCATGCGACCATCACCGGAGCTGGTTGTGGCGTTTCTTTTTCTTTCATTTAGTAACGCGCATTTGAATTCTTCGTTCTCAAAAAAGAAGGTAGCAGAGTACTCTACTAGCTGATTTATTGTGACAGAAAAATATTGCTCAATGACTGATTCCAACTGCTGATAAGCTAAAGCGCACATACTCTCAGGAATCTTGTATGGAACCACGCCCTCCTGGATGACACCAAGGCAAGTGCACAAGTTGCCATTTCGCTCGATTAGAATCTTCAGTAATACCTTGGCCGCCTTGTCCTCGGCATACATCATGATGCGATGCGTGTACCCGTGATCCTCGTCATCAAAGCCATGTGTGGCAAGCAAGGTGCGCAGCTGCTCAATGGAATCACGGGTAAAATCTACATAGGGCCTGATGGTGATCTCCATATCAAAATATCGTTTTTCAGCATTTACTCCTGTAGTGTGCTGGACAACATTAGCTATGTTCGGCAGGCTGGTGGCAGATGACTGGTGTTGATTTGTTCTGAAAGAAACATACTGGTGGCTGGCTGGTGACAGGCAACTGATTCTGGTGTGTTGTGTGATCAAAATACCACTGGCTGGTGCTGACAAGTCAAAGTAAACAACGCCATTTCTTCTTGGAACCATTTTTTTTTTTTTTTTTTTTTTGAAAACACGGGGAGTTTCCCGGATACTCTTAAGAAGAATGGTGAGACACCCGCGCCGGACAGCGCTCGAACGCGGGTGGGCGCACTGAGATCTTGGAACCATTTCACCGCACACTACACCAACTTAATTCCTGCAACAGAGATTATTGTCTAAAGCTTAAACTCAAAGCACAAAACGTGGATAACAACTCGATAGAAAATTCTAAAATCATCATAAAGAACATTTTCTCGAAATTGATTCATCTTTTTTAAAATCCAAACATATACCTAGTTAGGGAAAACATATTCGATCGATATTTTTACGATATTTCCAAAATTTCGTGTTTATTATATTAGTGGGGTTCGAAAAAAATATTTACCAGCCGAAATTGATTATTATAATTTTCTAAAAAAATAAATTAGATAAATAAAAAATGAAAATAAAAAATCCTAAATTCCTGAAATTTTGTTTTTATCGCCAGGACCAATTTTTTTTCTACCACAGAATTAAAAAACCTTGCACTTAGTTGGTACGACTGAATGGGTTAGATCTACTTCATAAATCCTAACATCCACCATGGATAGCACTACTTGGCCCTGTTATGTTTCAAAATATGGTCGATTTTGAAGGCTCAACTATGGGAGATTAAAAAAATCAGATGACTCCCATAATCCATAATTCAGAATCTAGATGGATTCTAGATTACGGTAGATTATGGGTTATGAGAGTCATCAGACTTTTGAATCATCATAATCTTACATTCAAAATCGGCCATAATCTAAAACAAACAGGGCCATCCAAATCAATCTGGGTGATCCACGAAAACATGGATCTGCGATGCTTTGCAGGACTCGGTATTTGGATCTGCGACGCTTGGCAGGACTCCAACAAATTTGAAACTCGCCAAGCATAATCGAATCCTACGGATATCTAATCCTAAAAATCCTCATCAAGCTAGTGAGACATCAAGGCAAAAACATGAGAAATGTCTTCCTGCAGTCCATGAACAAAGAATGATGTGGGAGGAGGGTATGGTGGATCTTATTTACCGAGTTCTTGAAGGAGGAGGAGCGTCGGCTGATGACTCGTCCTGCTCTCAATTGACGGAGCGAGGGGGCTTCTCAGAGGAACGATGGTGGTGGTGGTGGAGGCGGATCGCCAAGGCAGAAGGACGCGAGGAGGTAGCGGAGGGTTTGGATGGGGAGTTGGCGGCTGCTTGAGGAGATGGGGGAGGGATTGGATCTGAGAATGAGGGCCGCTTTTATAGAACACATCAGTTGGTTGGGGGCGGAGCTAGGGTTTTTCTTGAGTGTACGATTCAGATCAGACGGTGGGCTCGAGGGTTGAGAAAAGTTGTGTACCGGGCCGGAGGTCTGGTAAATGCTCTGGGCTTCAAGGCAGACATGGTAGGTTGCAAAAATATGTAGCGTATGGGCCGAAATAGCATTGCACTTAATAATAGGTAAATGGTATGCTTTTCATGACCAACGACACAGGCTTAATATGATCCCAAGAAGCTCCACCACCACCACCACCACCAGATTTGAGAATGACATTTGGATTCATGTATATGATGTTTCATTGAGATCTGATGACGGCGACTAAAAATCGATGAATTTGTTAAAGGGCCGAGGTTGCAAATTACAAAAACAAAACAAAAACTCCAAAGTTTGGAGTACTCAAGGAAAGCACATTCCATGGAAGTAAATAAACGTACACTAGAACAATCGCTGGGGACACCAGATAGGTCAAGCAAAAGAAGTAAACGGGTAGCATGGAACAATAACGAAGAGCAACACAGAAAGGGAGAATGTCATCGGTTGCTCTTCGCTGCTATACAAACTGCCTCCATCTGTAAGTAGCTCTGTAAGATGCAGAAGAGAGGAAGAGCTTCTGACGGCTGCTGCTGCTTAGAATGAAGGAACGGGGTGCTTTGGGTTGGGTCGCAAACATGCTTCTCTTTAAATACAACGAACGTACTGCGTCCGAGCTGCCTTGATGCCCTAGACTGAGTTTTGGAGGTCCGTGTACCGTCTCTTTAATTTTGTTTTGAGTTCTCACATCACATGGCCGGTTTCACGTTGCACAAGGCTCGAGCAAATGGACGCGACTGGGTTGGTTTCACGTGCCTCTCGCGAATCAAATCACGTGGCCCTCGCGTGCGAATTCGTGCGAGTTGTTTTGAAAACTTTTCTCACCTAATTTGTGCCCGCCTTACCCCTCACACCGGACCCACCTGTTAAGGAGTGGATAGGGTGAGGGCGTTTCTGCCAAAAACGAATTGTTTTTCTCACCCGATCTAGCCTTACCCACACACCGTGTACCCATGTCGGGCCCACCCATCCGCTTGGACGTTTAAGCTCAGCGCGGCCAGCCGTTCCGACGCACCTCCACCTGTCGCCGGCCCGCGTCACCACCGGGCATCCGCGACGAGCCTGGTTGCCGCGTTCGTTTCATGACGGTCCCGCCGCCGGCGAGGTGACAGCCAGGGGTGGCAACCTGTTAGCAACAGAGGGCAGCAAGAGGAAATCGAGCAGGGAAAAAGCAACTTGGGGAAGAAGAAGATGCAGCAAGGAAGAACGATGAATGATTAAAAATGTAATAACAGTGTTTACAGAGATATTTCTTCTCCCCTTTCTCTCTCAACGGGTTCGATACATATAGTCCTAATGCTTCCACTCGGGGCCCGAAACTTTGAGCCGGGCTGGCGCACCCTTCGGGCCGGACGGCCCAACCTCAACCTTGTCGCCCCTTCATCTTGTAGGGCCTTGTCCCGGTGGCTAACATCCCTCCATCTTGAGAACCGGCGCGTGCCCCACGCCGGCGCCTCCGGAACCGCGATGCTTGAGAGCTTCAAGTGGCTCCTGTGTAGCCATTGACGGTGGCATGTGAGACCACCGAATGAGACCTTCCTCGACAGGGGGTATCGCCCGGAGAGAAGCGACGCTGAGAACTCGCTTGTGGCACCCGAAAGGCAACAAGGTCGAGGGCGGCGCCAAAGAAAGGTCCTTGGGTTGAGAGCTCTTGAGTCGAGACACATGAAACACCGGGTGCACCGACGAATCCGCTGGAAGCTCAAGCTTGTAGGCGACGAACCAATCTTCCCCACGATACGGAAGGGTCCGGCAGCGGAAAGACAGCTTCGATGAGAGCGGGCGTGCGAGAGCTCAACATAAGGCTGAAGCTTCGTAAGAACCCAATCACCGATAGCAAACACGCGCCAGACCGGGCGCTTATCGCCTTGACGTTTCATCCGCCGGAAGCTCGCCGAGATGCCGCTGAATAAGGTCATGTGCCAATTCACGCCCTTCAACCAAGTAGAGATCGCCCGCACCTCGCCAGCATCCGACAAATCGAGACCAAGATGTCTTGGAGCATAGCCATAGAGGACCTCAAACGGGGAGCGACCAATTGCCGAAAGTGATAGCCGGAGTTGTACCAAAACTCTGCCGCAGTCAACCATTTAGACCAACGACGGGGGCAAGCACTGGCAAAGCACCGCAAATATGTCTCCAAGAACTGGTTTACGCTACTCTTTTGCCCATCCGATTGAGGATGGTAAGCTGAGCTCTTGGGCAGCTGAACAGTAGCAAGATCGAACAGAGTTTTCCAGAAATTGCTGGTAAAAATCCGGTCCCGATCCGATACAATCCACAGAGGAAGTCCATGAAGCCTGTATACTTGATCAAAGAATACTTGGGCAATCGATGCAGCCGAGAATGGATGGCGGACTGGTATAAAATGGGCGAACTTGGAAAACTTGTCCACCACAACCATGATGGCATTAGCATTGCCTGACAGAGGGAGGCCTTCCACGAAATCCATGGTTAATACCTGGAATGCACCCTTAGGAACGGGTAGAGGCTGCAACAGACCCGGATAACGAGCCCGATCGGGCTTTGCACGGGCACAGACAGAGCAAGATTGCACAAATTTCAGAATCGCCAGCACGCATACCCGGCCAAAAGAAGAGCTGTTTGATCTTGTGCACAGTAGCAGGTGCGCCTGAATGCCCGCCCACTGGGCTATCATGTAATGCCTGCAGCACCTTGTTTTGCAAATTGGAATTGAGCCTAACCAAATTCTTTGCTTGTACAGAATGAGGCCATTGCGCAATGAAAAGGGCGGCTGTACTGGCTGAAGAGTGAGCTTAGTAAGAAGGGAGACAACTTCGGGATCAGATGCATACCACTGCTGTAGCTCTAGCATCCAATCATTGACCGGGGAAGAAATAGCAAATGATTCATGATCACGCCGTGACAAGGCATCCGCCACGCTGTTTTCTGCACCTTTCTTGTACTGGATGCTGTAACGAAGGCCCAACAGCTTAGTGAAAGCTTTCTGCTGCCATGTTGTGTGCAAACGCTGTTCGTTAAGGTGCACCAGACTGCGGTGATCGGTATGAATGACAAATTCTGATTGCAACAGATAGTGGCGCCAATGCTCCACGGCCATCACAATGGCAAGGTACTCCTTTTCGTAAGCAGACAAACCCAATGTACGGGGACTCAAGGGCTTGCTGAGAAAGGCCAATGGGTGGCCATGCTGCATCAATACTGCCCCCACACCTGATCCGGAAGCGTCGGTCTCAATGTGAAATGGAGAAGAAAAATCCGGGAGAGCGAGGACCGGAGCAGAGGACAGGGCCGACTGTAAGGCTCTGAAGGCTGACTCATGCACGGGGGTCCAAATGAAGAGCACACCTTTCTTGAGTAACTCAGTGAGGGGCTTAGCGATCAATCCGAAATGACGGATAAACTTACGGTAATAACCGGCTAGTCCCAGAAACCCTGGAGATTGCGCGACGGACTTTGGTGTTGGCCAATCAAGTATTGCTTGTATCTTGGATGGATCGGTAGACGCACCCCCTTTCACCGATCACATGACCGAGATATGAGACCGAACGCTGCGCAAAAGTGCACTTAGACAACTTGATTTTCCATTGATCTTTGGCCAACCATTGAAAGACTTGGGATAAGTGTTGCAAATGCTCCTCAAAGGACTTGCTGTAGACTAATATGTCGTCAAAGAACACCACAACGAACTTGCGGAGGCCGGGGCGTAGTTTTCATTCATGGCCCCTTGAAAGGTGCCAGCGCATCCGACAATCCGAAGGCCATCACCCCGACTTAGATCGACCCCACGATGGGTCCGAAGGTCGCTTTTCGTCGTCGCCTTTATGCAAAGAATTTGGTGAAATCCAAACCGAGATCCAAATTGAGAACCAAATTTTGCGCCATGTAGCTCGGCCCATGAGCTGATCGAATACCGTACAGAAAACTTGATTTGGCCGTGATGGCATTGAGTCGACGAAAATCCACACAAAAGCGGTAAGAGCCGCCTTTTCTTCTTAACAAGCGTAATAGGAGAAGAGAATGGGCTTCGGCTTACCGAATAAGTCCCTCGCGGATGAAGATATCGACACATGTCTTTCAATTTCGTCCTTCAACCCTGGAGGGTAACGGTAAGGCCTTGAGAACACCGGTTGAGCTCCCGGAATTAGAGGAATGCGGTGATCGCAAGCCCTAGAAGGAGGCAGCTCGGTGGGTTCTTGAAACAGAGCTGAAAACTGCTGCAAGATCTTCCGGGTTCAGAGGTACAGCCGGCAAAATGTAGGTGCACCGGCCCAAATCCGATACCGAAAGCACAAACCGCAAATAAAGCTGAGAAGGGGCCACTGAATTCTTACCCTGCAACAAGACAAACTGCCCTTGATATGGGATGGCCAACCATTTCTGCAACCAATGAACTTGCATTGGACTGTAAGCTTCTAACCAATCCATACCCACAATAAGATCATAGGAGGAGAGCTGCAAAACTCGGAGATCAGACTGAAACGAGCAACCAGCCATGGACCACTGTGCTTGTCGCAAAATGCCTGGGCTAGACAAGATGCCCCCCCAAGAACCTTAACCTTGGATGGAAGCAACTGCATCTGTGAAGGAGAAACACCAGACAACAGATTGGCGCTCACAAAGGAAGTGGAGCTGCCTGAATCCACAAGAATCTGCACCTTACGACCCGCGAATTCACCATCAAAAAGAACAGAACGAGAAGGAGTAGAATTAACTGCTGCCTTAGAAACAGCAACAAGGGCTTGCTCTGTTGGCTCAACTTGTACAGGGTCCTCATCCTCGGCCTCATCAGGACAATCCAACCAAATAGAGTCCACTGCTAGCAAGACTTCGGGTGGACATTGGTGCTCTCTATGCCATTTACCTGCACACTTGAAACACAGGCCTTGTGCACGGCGAAACGCCTTTGAGCCCGAGTGCCGAGTCGACCGACAAAGCTTGGCACCCGCAGCCCACAGCGCCCACCCTTGTCGGGCCGACCGAGACGGCAGCGCGGAGTCTTGGGCACCGTCTGAAAATGGCGCGAAGACGAAGGCCAATCACCAGAACGCCCCGGCTTGACGGGCGCCCCTCCTCCCCGCAACAGAATGAGACGACGGCAAAGATCGAGTGTATTTGGGTGGTGCATAGCAACAATAGCACGGACATCACCAAGCAGAACCCATCAATGAATCGAGTAACATAGAACAGGGGGTCGGAATTTGGGGAGTAAGTGGTTAGCTGATCCACCAATTCACAGTAGGCAGTGACATAGGCTGAAATTGTTGTGGAGTGACGCATATTGAACAATTGGCGAAGGAGGGTCTCATGTTGATCTCTATCAAAGCGATCATGTAGGAGTTGGCAGAAGGTGTCCCAAGTAGCTGTGGGTAATAGTGATGAGATGGATTGATACCACACGGCTGCTGGGCCATCAACATAGTGCTCAACGAGGCTAATCCATTGGGACTGCTCAACCCCATACATACGAAAGTATTTCTCGCACTTAGAACGCCAACTGCGTGGATTGTCACCATTGAACGTAGGGAATGGGACTTTGGGAAGACGGCTGTGAGCTGGGTGATGTTCGTGGGTTTCAGGTGGCCGTGGGTGGTGATAGACGGGAGGTAGGATAGGTGTTTGGCGAAAGGGTTCAGGGAGACGAGGTGGTGGGTAGGTGTAATACGGCGAGGTTTGGAAGGGTGGTGGGTGGTGGTCTGGACGGCGAATTGGAGGTGGAGGAACGGTGATACAGGGAGGACGAACATCGAAGGAACTCGAAGGTACTGAAGTAAACAGAGGAGGAGGACGGGGTGGACACGCACCATGAGGAGGAGAATGGACCCAGCCGTCACGGCCGGTCCGACGCTGTGCCCAACAACGGGCGGGTTGGCGGGAATCCGGCAGATGAGCCGCCGCCGGCCGCCGAACAGGGTCGCCGAGGGAGGGCGGGCTGCGCAGGCATTCGTCGAACACCTCGAGCGCCGCGAGAGTCTCCCCGACGAACTACCCGCTGCACGCCGTTGATGAGGCCTTCCATGTATGGCCGCCATGACTCGATGTTGCCGATCGCTGACTCTAGGTACTCCACGCGAGTCCCTCTCGCCCCGGATGTGCGCAAAGGCGGAGGCCTTCGAGGTCGACGAGATCGGGCGTTGAACTCGGCGTCCCCTTGGCCGGGTGTACGACGCCTCGAGCGTGGCGAGACGCGCCGCGGACGACGCCCACCGAGGATCCGCCGGGCAGCCTCCGTGATTGGCGATGCGGGACATGTTCGCCATAGCCGCCGACGCCGACCGCCCGCTCCATGGAGACCAAGGTCGCCGCAGTAGCCGCAGCCGCGCCGCCATGGGAGGCCTCCAAGGCGCAGGAGGCGGCCGCCGACGGTGACCGCTGGGCCGACATCGCTGGCCGGCGGTGACACCATCGCTGTAGAGAAGCCGCACCGGGGGTCGGTAGGCGCGACCTCGCGCACCCGCCACCAGCCGGATCGGCGACCGGAGTGCCTTCCCCGAAGCACCGCGGACGAAGAGGAACTCGAGCTTGCACCGGGCGCCGCCATGGATCGCGACCGTCGCGAGAAGATGTGGTTGAGTGGAGGTGTATAGTTGTAGGGATCCAGGATCGAAGTGAATTTGATACCAATTTGTTAGCAACAGAGGGCAGCAAGAGGAAATCGAGCAGGGAAAAGCAACTTGGGGAAGAAGAAGATGCAGCAAGGAAGAACGATGAATGATTAAAAATGTAATAACAGTGTTTACAGAGATATTTCTTCTCCCCCTTTCTCTCTCAACGGGGTTCGATACATATAGTCCTAATGCTTCCACTCGGGGCCTGAAACTTTGGAGCTGGGCTGGCGCACCCTTCTGGGCCGGGACGGCCCAGCCTCAGCCTTGTCGCCCCCTTCATCTTGTAGGGCCTTGTCCTGGTGGCTAACACAACCGTGGTTTTGCCGCACCCGTCACCCCATCCTAAATACCTAATCTCCCTCGGTCACCCGTCACCCCGTTCGGCGTCCGCCATGGCTGACGAACAGCACGCGAGAAGAAATTCGATTCGCTGGAGGAAGAAGATGCAACTATTGGGCTAAGCAAACCGTTCGTTATTTTATCTGGGCCATGCCTTCACTTGTGGAGCCCATCTGTTTATCTGGGCATCCGTTGGTAGGTGCCTATTTCTTAATTGTACTTCTTAGCTCGTTGTTTAATTTGATATGTTATTTGATTAGTTGGTTAATAAATTAGGAAGCACGGTTGAAAGTTAAAGAAGGGTAAAGTCAACGCAAAAAAATGAGCAGTATATAGTGCAATTGGCAATTAATTTTCATGGCAAATATGACAAAAATTGTTTGTTATTTGTGTTCTTATATGCATCATTAAGTTAGGAGGACATTAATTTTCATGGCAAATATGACAAAAAAAAAGAGAGAGTAAATTTTATTGGCGGTCCCCGAACTTGTTCCGAGATCTCATCTAGGTCCCTGGATTTTCAAATTGCACGCTTTAGGTCTCTAAACTCGTCGAAATGTGCCATCTGCGGTCCCGAACTCGGCACATCTGTGATCCCTAAACTCGTCGAAATATTCTCATCTAGGTCCCCAAACAGCGACGGTGGTTTCCAACAGCGGTACCATATAACTACCGCCATGTGAAACATCGGTAGAGGACAGTGGCCCGCCGAACTACTATAGCATCCCTACCGTCGGTTCAAACGGCGGGAATCTACCTTCAAAAACGTATTACTTTTTCATATAAATTTGGATGGAGATAAAATTTACACGAAAAGTTGTAGCTTTTGTCGAGATCTACAAATTTGTTGTTCAAACTTTTTCATTTGAAATCAGTTCGATGCTCAATAACTGACACAAATTTTCCTTCTCTCGACAGCATATTATAAAAAAATTATAATTCTTTATATGAACTCGGCTTTCGTTGAGGTCTGCAACTAGAGATGAAAGCATATCGGATCGGATCGGATAATTCCTTTTCCAAGTCCATATCCATTTTTTTGTCGGATGCGAAGGGAGCGGATATTACACGAATGCAGGTTTTTTCGGATGTCGGAAATGGTGCGGAGTCGGATTGGTGTCGGAGCGGGCGCGGATTAATATAGTCGGATAATACATGCTTATGTTCACCTTCAAATGGTGATCAATAATTTTCAAAACAAAGCTGTAAAGTAGCAACATAATATGAAAAATACTCTTTATAGTAGGAAGAGCACAGTTTTGCAGGACAACGAGCGTGGGTTTGCAGGGAAGATGCACCACCGTCGAGACTTGAGACCAGAAGGGGATCACCGGATCGGAAGGGGCGAAGGGCAGTCCTCCGGCCGCCGGTGCCAATGCGTGACAAATGACGAGCTCTACGCAGGATTGCGGCTAGGGTTTTGATGCATGTGTGCACAAACCATATATACTAGGGGATTCCCTCCGTTCTTCTGCTGAAGTAAGTAGGTTTTCTTAAATGATTAATTTGTAATCAGCAAGATCCTAATCACAATTATTTTTGAGGATAATCACTTTTTTATGTGAGAAAAACCAAAAATGAATTTCGTCCCCCAAACACAAATTAGAGTGTTGGAAATAAGCTTATAGATGACTAAGTTGACTGCAATCTTATAACAACTATAAGATTATATTCTCTAGTTGGCATGGTCACTGTTCTATTCCTGCTATTTCTACTTGGCATTGACAGTCATTATTAATTTTGCAGGGTCCTGCGCAAGCTCATAACTTGAGAGGCTCACTTGTCAAGGCAAAGGCAGACGATGTTGTTAAGGTTAGGTCTTCTTCGCATTCGGCTAGTACAGCATATCTTAGCCCTGATAGAGAGTCAAGTTTTCTAACAGATGGTAGCTCTAAATCATTGCTTCAATGGACCATCATATATTCCTTCGTTTCTTGTTGACTCGATGTTACTTAAGCAGTAAGAAGTATTTGCCTCTGATTCCGCTGTTTTGGTTTCAGATTGGTCTCCGGAAGGGCTCTAAATCTTTTGAAGAAGCCCGAGCAGCAGGATTTACCGAAGAGAGTGGGACACTCAGTGATATATGGGAGACTCTATCAAGCAGCGATCTTGTTTGGCTGCTGATATCTAATTCTGCTCAGGTTTGCTTCTTCATCGGTTTATATGCTCATATGGTGCACACCTTCTGTTGATCTTTTTTAAAAAAACCTTCTTTCCGTTGATCATTCCCTGTTATAGTACTATAGTGTTGCACCTTGTGTTATTTCAATTATTATTATTTTAGTTCTGTTGCACCTTGTGTTAGTAAAACATCCACTATCAAATTCATGTGGCCCTTGCATACAACTCAGGTAGCAGTAGCCCTGCTTTCTGAATGGAATACCTACTTAGTTCATGGCTATGACAACTGTCCCTGTAGTACCATTCTGAATGTAGCACTAAAAGCATTACATATTAGGTGTGTTCTTCTGTGTAAAAATTTCACATCAAGTGATTATTCAGTCTTTTTTGCTATCTCTTTATTAATTTTACATTAAACTGAATTGTTGTGTATGCATCAACATTATTAAATGGGAGAATGTATCAAAAAATAGCTTTAGTAGAGAAATCTGTTGCTTCGCCTGAAACTGAAACCAAGTTAGTTGCCGGTTTCTTTAGTATTTACCATGATATATACAAGTACCAGTACTACTACCTATTTGTGGATGGCATTGGTACTGATCTGCAGACTTTGAATTTTCTTGTAATGTAGTCATCATGGTCACTGTTCTATTCCTGCTATCTCTACTTGGCATTAGGCTATACAGATCTTACTTTCCTAGTTATTACAACTTTTTATCCAGATGTGATGGCCGAGATGGGTGGACATGATGTGCCGATAGACAATGCACAGGTCCAGCCTGATGTTGTTGAAGTCTCAGCGGGTCTGTGAAGAGTGAAGACGAGCAAGGGCTTCAAGGAGGTGCAACTTAACTCGGTAGCAAGGAATGTGGCTGAGTACAATGGCCTATCTTGCACAAGCAATCAGGTATACACTGATCTCAGCAAGTGGCATGCTCGCTAGATCAAAGTGCTCAAGCTAAAGGGACCGATTGGGGATAGCTGGGATGAACAAAACTACATGATCACGCTTGGGGAGTCCCAACACAAGGAACATGTATGCAGGTCTGTTCTTATTTTCAGTTTACATGTTTTTGATATTTGTACAATCATTCGTTCCAAATATTGCTTTCTCAAGAAGTCTTTGGATTTCTCAGCTTTTCTCTCTTATATTTGTTCATTTATCTGTATGTTTATTTTGCCATCGAGCTACTGTTACAGATATTTGTGTTCTCTGGTTAAAAAACAATTAAGACAATCTATTTTTATCCAATAAGAGCTTAGACAGTTAAAACATATTAATTATTGTGAGATTTAACCACTGAATTCAGACATATAACCTATTTGCCTTTGATGCTTGCCTTTTGGAATAGGCACGAGGAGCTAAAGGAATGTTGCTTTTGACTTTACTTCTGTGACAAAACGTGTGTACAAAGCCTGTGACAAAACGTTTACATCTTATGACTAGGATTTCATTTTTTTTTCCTTTGAAATTCCATGCATTTTTAGCTTAGCCTTGCTTGACACTATATTTGAACCCAACAAAGCATTTGGGACAGTCACCACTACCAGCACGCAAATATTGGATAGTACATGAAGTGCTGCAACGACCAAACCAATAGAAGCTGGATCATGAAACATGGCATCTATCACCTTCTTTTGCTGCCTCCATGCTGTCGAGATTCAGCCTGGGAATAACCGCAACATAGAACTGAGATAATTTGGCAAACAGAGGAGGCATTCTATAGCATATTAGATAACTCTCGGTTACTGCTCTCACATTTACAAGCCAAATCCAACTCCTATCTCGCACACCTCAAGTTACATCAGCTAACTGTCCCGAACGGCAATATAAAAACTACAAAAAGTGAAACGAAGCAGAAACTAGAATCCAGGGCAACATTCTATCGCCACACGCTAGTTTCCATACTAGCAGCCAAGAAGGCTGTTCCTCAAACGCTTACACTGAAGTCTGAGCAGTGCGATGTCGTTGTACTCCGTCAATTGTCCCACGGGAACCCATGGTCCCCAATGAGCAGATCATTACTGATGAGATGCTCGAAGTCATCAAATTCGTGGAATGACTCGGCCTTCGAAGTCGCGGCATTGCCTCCAGCAGCAGTGGCGGCAGCAGCTGGATTGCTACTTACCGACTTGAAACTGTTACTTCTACTTGGGACAATGCTGGCTGTGCTGTTGTTGATCACATTACTAGGCCCCGTACCGACCGTGGCTGCACCCTTTGCGGCGCTGTTATTGATGCGCTGTGCTTGCTCCCCGGTAGCAGCACTGTTGGTGTTATCACCTCCTGATGTGATACCACTGTTTCCATTAGGAGTATCTGGAGGTGGTTGCTGTGGCAATGTGCGGCTGTTAGTGTTCTTAACTTCTTGAAGCAGCTGATTTAGAACATGCTGCTGATATTGCGGGTTCGCACCCAAGCCCTGGTGATTATTTTGCACTCCCAAACCCTGGAGATTGTTGTGCTGAGGCGTTGGGTGCTGAAATGACCCAGAATGTTGGAATTGTGCTAGCTGCACTTGGTTAGGTCCAGGGAACGATCTAGATGTTTCCAGCTGCATGCCATTGTGCATTGCAGCAGGACCTTTGAAGACACTGGATGCCTCCTGCTGAAGAAGACTCTGATTTGCACTGGAGCTTCTGAGTAAATTCTGGTAACTGTTAAGGGTTGCAGCATTCTGTGGAGTACTATTACCAACGTCACCAGTAACAGATGCTCCATTGTCCGCATGAGCGCTTATTTCTTGTTTGACACCCATAGCTTTGGTGTTGTTCTGCTCATCGGGAAGACCAGCAGCAGCCGTTATTTGTTTTGCCTCGTGTGAATTCTGTCCTGAAAGCTTTGGTGCATTTGGTTTTGGATAATTCTTCAGGCCCTCTGCATATGAAAAAAGTGCACATTAAATTAAAAAGACACCAAAGGTTGATGAGGTAAGCAGGAAGTGTGGCCTATATCAGAATATTATTGCATTCTGATAATCTACTGCTTTTGCCACTGTCCATGTCATATAATTCAATCTTTTGCTGTTCTCAAGGAAAAACAGATGAAGCAACACAGACCATATCTGATTTCTTTATATGCCACTGAGAAAACTATTAATCCTTTATAAGCCACCAATGTGTGTGATATGTGGGACCCCCTAGACACTTGACAGTGGCATATGACAGGATTTAAGTTTTTACACAGAGGCTTGTGAAACTTTTTTCCAATTATTTTAGTAAAATCCACAGCACAAACTTTGTGTGCAGACATACATTAATAATGTATGTTCATATGTTTCGAATCCATACCGACCACTATATTCAGCTTCATTAGGTTAAAAAATAACTGACTTTGACATGTAATCAGTGTCAACTGGGTTCGTTCCTTTATGGAAAACTCCTGTTTCTAGTGCTGTATGTTTCGCTTGCACAACAAAACTTGAACTAGCAATCAACTTTCCTAAAGGAGGCATATCGTTTTAATATATGTCCTACCAGCTTCATGGAAACAGTGGGAAAACATTAGTCAGAAGTCAGAAACTACTTCAGGAAAATTTGTTGACACAGACAACTAACAATTGACAGCTAGGTGAAAACTGAAGACGGTGGTAGGTAAATCCGTAAATGTGTATGATCATACCTATAGGGCCAAGATTGCTTTTTGTTGGTGAACTCAATCAAGTCTTTCATGTGATTCACCACTTCCGATATCTGACAAGTACATATAAGTATGCTTGATGTATATGGATATATATGTGGAAACCATAGGATAGGATGCACATGCAGATATAATGTACTAAAATCTAAGCAGGATTTGTGGGCCAACATAGAAAAGTATACAATGCAACAGGAAAAGCCTGTAATTACCTGCAGGCAGCGAACATATCGTTTAGAAAGACCATGTTCATTCAAGGTGTGGTGCTCCAGATTCTTCACTAGTTGCCGTGATGCAGTCACAAACCTAACAGCACAAGACTCATTTGCATTAGCACAATAAAAAAATAAGATTGCTATGAGATACAGGATTTCTATTTATCATGGCAAAAGATCTCTATGTAATGGATATTAGAGAACTGAAGGTGCGGTTCACTAACATGTTGCAAATGGTTTGTGCATCATTGTTTGAAACCCCAGCAGGACCACTTTCACTGGCAGCTGCTTGGTATTTCTGGGCAACCTGTAGCAAATTATTGACCTGAAAGGCAGAATCATGTGCATAGTATAAGATATCATTATCAGTCATCAATGATGTTTACACTTGTAAAACATGATTTACATTAAGATTTCATGAAAATAGGTTTGATCCTCGCTGGGGTATCGTGAAGCAGTTCTGACTTCTGACCTCCAACACATCAATGAAGAATGAAGAAAATTCTAAATGATTGTGGAAGAAGTTTGGTCGTGACAAGAAAGAGGCATTTACACCCATTTATAAAAAGTTGTCCTAAGTAATTAGACTTATGCCGCACCATGCACAATTTAATACCTGAGACCTAGGTTGACAAGAAATAACTGTATTACTATGTAGCTAAGGCACCCAATTGACAAGAAATAACTGTATTACTATGTAACTAAAGTGGAACACTGGGCTAGTATAAGAAATCCACCTGTGGTGCCAGAACCCGACGAGTGATATACTCTTCATGTCGCCGTGAACAGAACTCCCATGACATGATCTGAATCAATGTAGATAAGAATTGTTATTGCCCCTTGCTTGGGACCATTTTGATGCTTACAAATGCTACACGTAACATGGAAAGGCAACTTACCTTTAATTCTGGTGTGAATATGATTCTCAAATGCCCCTCATGGGTAACATGTTGGTGCTCATAAACACTCTTTTGAACAACTTTTGTATGCTCCAGCAGCATTAGTCCATTAGGCAACCGGGATTCCTTGGGCATGTCAAGGAATAGGTATTCATCTATAACACCATGATCAAATCTAATTTGACAGAGTCTAGGAAGCACTTCATAGGTAGCTTCTGTCAGAGAGATCAGGCATAAAAAGGATACCTGAGTAAGAGATACTTGTATTGCAAGTAACAAATCAAAAAGCTACTTGGACAAGAAACGCTAAGATTTGCATCTGTATTATGGCAACAGCACTTGCATGGTTCACACTGCATAGATACCACAGTTTAGCTAATCTTAGGTTTACCACATATTAAATGTGAAAAGATAGACATTGATGGGATGCCACCCCATCATGCTGTTTTAATTGTTCTTCATTTGCGGTCAGTTATCAGTCACTCATTTCAAATGCATTTGCAGTTGTGCACAGTATGATCCACTCAGCATATATTCATGAGACAATTCATTCATTTGTCATGGCTATGCATGACGATTATTTCAATTTGTATTATCACATAATTCATCTTTGTTCCGCCTGAAACTGTATCAAGTTTGTAAACCACAAGATATTGTTCTGGCCTTTTGTAATTCATCTTGTTTTACCACAGATTCAACAAGAAATTCATATAATTCAATTTTGTTAACCCACAAGATATTTATAGGAAAGCAGAGTTTGTTGTTAACAACTAACACGAGATCAATAAGTTTCAAAGAGAAAATACAAAAACAAAATTTGAATATTGAGATCATCATGAATATAGTTTGCTAGAGTTGACAGAAATTGGCTAACCATATCCTTTTCCACAATGTGTATTGCATATGTCACATCGCCATGTGTCCTGAAATAGAAAAAATAGGACTGTGTGAAGCATTACAAAAATATACATCACCTTTTGCAAATTTAAAAGACCAAGGAATATTCTCCTTCACTGTAAATATGCAGAGAAAAAATAACTGTTCTTCTCTATTTAGCTACTGCAATAAGAAAACTCATTTTACTACAGAAAGCTATATTCTGAAGCCACTAAAAGATACTAACTTAGATGTGGTGTTCAATGATCAGGCAGAAGTTTAAGAAGATGATGATCAATCTTATTTTGGAATCAAAATGGAAGTGATGAGGGACAGCAGAGAGTGATGTTGGACATGGAACACAAAACCAAGAAGTACAACAATGTAATCGCAAGTAAAAAATTTCCACTGTGAACGTAAACTGTTAACTAACCTGAGCTGTTTGTGGAGTGGAAACTGAAGCTGCCGCTCTCTTATCATAAGACGACACACACCATCTTTCTCTTTGCTCGTGGTGCGAAATATTCCTCAACAAGCTTCCTCCAATATGTTATGAGATTATCCTACAAGACAGTGTACATATAAATTGTACTGCCAAAGGCTTGCATCTTGTAATCTCATGATGAATATATACAGTGCAGAAACACAAACACACCTCTGGACGATGACGCTTGTGATATAAATACTGCATTATCCTGCGCGAACAAAGCCCAGTATCGACAGGAGTCCTAACAGGTCCAGCTATTCCAGGCTGTGCTAGCGGTGGCCTAAGCTGAGGCTGACGAGAAATACCAATTTGAGATGGTTGTATCTGAGCAAACGGTTGCAATAACTGCTGCTGCCTCTGCTGCATCTGTGCTAGTTTATGCTGCTGGATCAAAGCTTGAAGCTGTGGGTTCTGTTGCCCCTGGAGATGAAGGGAACTCTGACCATGGAGCAGCTGCTGAATCAGCTGTTGCTGCAGTTCATCTTGCCTAACATCAATTCTTGATTTCTTTGAAGCATGCAATGCACCACCAGCCTCAACCATGGGGTGTGATGTTACACTTGAAGACCTTCGCTTTTGTACCTGGTCTTGGGGCGCACTTTGCTGCACATCAATGACTGAGCCAGAGATGTTATTCGACGAAAATGATATTGGGGACGCTGGAACACGCATGAATGAATCAGTATTCATGCTTCTACTTGGTTGCAACTGAGCACCTCTGGTGAATGCTGAGTTGGCATCTGTCATCACACTGAAGGATCTTGAATAAAAGCAAGGCACATAACTGGAAATTAGCAATAACGGTCTTCCAACATTTGTAGCTAGAACCTGTTATGAGAGTAAATATCAGTGAAGATTCATGAAGTCGCCTAAGACACATACAAGTTACAATGAAAGTTCATCATCAATTTTCTTTCTTGAAGAAACCAGCTGATGTACCAAGCGACAAAAGAAGCAAATAACAGACAACAAATTATCATAGCTGACTAGGTCTAGAACTGAAGCTGGAATAACTTTTAATGTACAAAGAAAAACACATTCACAATTATCCAACTGATGCAAATACATTTCCCATAAATATAGAACACGGAGACAGGAGAAGGTACCAGGTACAAAGATGACCACAATAATGTAAATGAACTGTAATACTTTTGTGCTAATAAAAGCACCTGAACAGCCAACTGATCGTGTTCATATCAGCAAAATGAGTAGCAAATTCAACTCATCTCAGCAATGAACCTTAGTATTGAGAAACACTAATACAAGCACAACATAAGAATCTAATAGTCTGTCTTCTGCAAGAACTAAAGAATCAAAACTCCTATCCAATGAAGAAGGGAATCCATAGATAGATAGATGGTGATCAAGAGAAGAAAACCAATGATATATCATAATCTTTATGACTAGCACTGTAAACAGGAAAAAAAGGAACCAATTGTTCTTCAAAACATTATGGTCCCCAAAATCCATATCATTAGTGTATCAAAGAAAAGATACTCTCTACCACCAAGATTTCTACTTTCAATGCCAGTACTGCCAATTTCCAATAGACTACAAAGCACCCCGGGATGGCCTGGGGGACCAACTTGACAAGCCTTGCACCAGTGCCTACTGATTGGGGTTATAAGCCGCCATGGATAGCTCAACCAAGGATGATAAATCACAGAGCCTAAGCGCATCTTGTACAAGTAGATGGCAGTGAAGTCCAAGAGCCTTTGCAGGTATGGGAGAGGAAGACATAGTGGTCGGCAAACTCACTGTCTCCAAATCACATCAAACAGGGTGGATGCTGCCACCTTTGTAAGCTAAACACAGGCACACTGCACAAGACTGTCTCTTTTATTTTCATTCCTCCATTCATCAGAGCTACTAAATACAGGAGGACCCAGCATGCATAGGATACGGGTGTGCACATGCACACCAGATAATTTTTGCGAAACCGAAGTTAGCAGGCATACACATGTATTACTAGTAATTGGGGGCAGATCCGAATACAAGTAGCTTACATTAGGGTTTGTGTCCTCGATTTCGAACAGTACGAATGGAGAGAAGGGGCAAGCATACCTGGTGGGCGCCAGTCGCCGTCGAAGGGGCCGGACGATGACCTGGCAAAGGAAAGCGTCAGTCGCCGGCGAAGGGACTAAGGAAGACCCGGCAGAGGCCGTCGCCAATCGCCGCCAGTTCGTCGCCGCCACGAAAGGAAGGCCGAGAGAGCGAGAGCGACAGCGACAGCGAGGTGAACGCCTGAACGGGGACTGTCTTTTTCTTTTCTTTTCTTTTTCTTTCCTTTCTTTTCCTTTCCTTTCCTTTTCTTTTGCTTTCCTTTCCTTTTCTTTCCTTACATTACTTCTTCTCTTCTTAAAAAAACGTCCTTAGGTATATTGCATATATCATATTCATATTATAGGATCTATTTGGATCTTTAATAGTAAATGCTAAAATTTAGCACTTTGTTTAGATGCTAATTAGAATAATCAAACGTTAACTAATTTCAAAATTATTGATTGAATAATTGATGACTGATTAGCAAGACAAATCGATTAACTCAAATTAGTCCTTGATTAGAATATGATGAATATAGCACCATATGTAAGCTTTTTTATTTTGATTAATAGATTCATTCATCATCGCTAATTAGTCACTGCTTATGCAGATTATTCTCTTGATTGGGAGAAAACCGTGATGCTCTTCCCCTCTTTGCGCTCTATGTAGGCAAATAAGATGAGAGAGAGGGGATGACAAACGGGCCCCAACCGTCATTGATTGCTAAAACGAATTTGAGTAGTATGGCTTAGGTAGTGTTTCTAGAGTAAACCACAAAATTTGAGTATGAAAATAGGTAGCGCCCTAAAAGAGAAAACGTAGGGGTGTATCTTAGGTAGCATTGCTTGAGATGATTTTAATAAGTTGGCCGACATTGGCTACTCATTCATTGGTTTCCTGAGAGTTTGTCATGGTGTTGATGTACTTCCCGATGGCAACGCCGACGACGTAGCTGAGGTGCGTGCGAGCCTGGGAGGACATTATGTGATTGGCGGCGCATGTAGGTGGCATGGTGGTGCGATAGCGACCAGGAGGCAACGATGTACTCCCTCCATCCCATAGAGAGACGTTCTAGCTTTCGATGCGAGTACCAAGAAAAGGCACAACACCCTTATAGCCCCTACGCCACCGTCATTACTTGCTCCATCTTCGCACCTGCTGATTGGTTGTGGGCGTGTGGTGAGTGGTGACGACCCGACAGACTAGCTAAGGTGTGGCGTAATAGACATGGGATCCAAAAAGACCAGCTTAAGCGACACTTTCTATGAGACATCGCATCGGGACTAAAACGACCTTTTCTTAATTGGGACGTAAAGAGGAGGGAGCAATGTCTGTGGATAATGTTTTCATCTCACAACAAAATGCTTGTCACCGGCTTTATTAGCCAAAAAACATTAGCCGAACAACTTGACTAATGAGTTAGAGACTATATACTAGGAAAATTAGTAACTCATGCAAAAAGAATATATAATTAAGGAACAAGTTTCAGTCAAAATAGTTCAAGTAAATATTATTAGCATTTGTGTCTCTAAATATTTTTTATAACTAACGAGTAAGAGGGCCTAAAAAGTAGGCGACTCAAGGTTCACCCAAACACAAACACCGCCCGCGCTGAACAAAAAATTCCCTCCCCTCCCTCCCCTCCCGATCGCTCACATCCCAGAGAATCCAGCGCCGCCCGCACGGTTCTTGCATCTCGCCCAAGGCCAAACCCTAGCCGTCATGCGGCCCAAGATCCGGGCGTCTGCGACCACCAGCGCCTCGCCACGCCCACGAGCACCGGGTACGCCGCATACAAGAAAATGAATTGATTCACATTGGTTTTCTTGAATTAGATGGCAAATGAAGATGTAGAGAACCACCCCCGGCCACAACAATCCCGAGAACCACCCCTAGGCCACAACAATCTCCGGGAGAATCGACATGTCACCTTTTTTAGAGTAAAAGGTTTTTATTGAAACATTACCCCATCGCTTCTTTAGTATTGATCTAAAATGTCATGCATTATATTGTCCTATCCATGCGCCACTAGTTGATGTTGGAACGATACCCGATCGTTATTGTCCTCACCACGATGAGAGTGTGCTTGAGGTGGAAGGTTTGTTACAAACAAGAAATAGAAAGGTAGAAAAAGACATGACAATGTGGTTGAGGCAGAATGTTCCAAACAGGAAACAAAAAGGGAGAAAAAAGACTCTAGAAACAAGTCTTTCCCAATTCAGAGGTCCTCGTCCCCCTTGCCTTGGGTTCTATTTATAAGGGAGGTGGGAGGAGGCATCTCCCTTCCTCCCCCTCATGGTTCATAAATTTACAAGGAGGTCCTTAAATATATTAGGCATTGGTCTTCTTTACATGGAGTGAGGGAGGGAGGCGTTTCCGCCTCTTCCCCCAATAATAGGCCCTTAGCAACTGGACTTTGACTAGTACAACAAAACCTAGTTGCTACAATATTAAGAAAAAGGGCCAAGAGTAAACGTTGTTAGTATACCTCAGACTTTGTGGGGTATCCTTAGAGTAGGATGTATTTCAGCAAGGAAGGTTGGAGGCCATGATATGATGATGATGATGATGACTTGATGACTGCGAAGGATTGTGGCCTAGCCCTTGGTTGACATAGTTGTTGCGAGGGATTTTGATGTGTAGGGACCAACTCTTGGTAGCCAAAGTAGTCACGGTGCAATGGCAAAGGCCATTGGTTGGGGGGTTCCCACCCAGCGTTCAAATCCTGGGTGCGACACTTTATCCCGGATTTATTTCGTGATTTTTCGCTACCGTGCATTAAGTGGTAGGCAACGCCCCCGTCGATAGCGAGGCGCCAGTGGTGACTTCGGAACTTCAAGATTTGCCGGCTCAGTCCTTCGAAGGTGCTCATAGGGATAGGGTTTGCGTACGTGTGTTCATAGGGGGTGAGTGTGCGTGCGTGTTGAGCGTCTGCGTTGTACTGTGTAATCACAAAAAAAAGTAGTCATAGTAGTGGGAGGAGTTGTTCAGGCGGTTGTGGTCGTCGAACGCAAATAGACATAAAAGTTGCCATAAAAAATGAGGCATTTTGTTGAGGTTGACATGGACAGAGTAGTCATCTAGCTCATGTGCAGCGGACAAGACATGTCCTCTTCGTTGTCGATAGTGTTGACGATAAATTTTGGGGAGGTTGTTCACTTTAGCCAAGGGTATCAGCGGGGTGAAGTTGGAGTCCTCATTGAAAATAGTTGATGATGAGTATAATGGTAAGCCCGTGGTCTCAAGGTAGCCTAGGGGAGCTGAAGTTGACATAGAAGTAGATGAATGAGGCAATGGTGATGTAGATGGTGTCTATGGTGGCAGAGGCGGGTGTGGATCTTCAATCCAATTGTGAGGCCAAGGTGCTAATGAAGTGCTAGCGAGGGTGAGGCCAATATATCATCAAAGATGAATGTGAGCCCCTTGTGGAAGTACTGCTACTCTACTCTAGTTTAAATTATCTAAGTTTCTACTCTACTCTAATTGAACTAGCGAAGCAACAAAGAGAGCTACAAGCTACTCAAGCTAGAGCAAGAAAGTTATGAAAGCAATGCAAATTGTCAATTTTATACCGCTGGTGTAGAAGGGATGAACCAATCAATCATGAACGCAATCAATAGCACAATGAAATCCTTGACAAGAGATTGACACAATGATTTTTTACCGCGGTTCACTTGCTTTCTGGGAAGCTTGTCCTCGTTGTGGTGATTCACCCACTTAGAGGTTCATGAGTTAATTGGCATCACACACCAAACCCTTCTCGAGGCAGCCAACCATTAATAGAGGAGTCATTAATGATTGGGCAACGTATGGTGAAATCATTTTACATGTAGTAGTTTGCGGTGTGACATCATGCAACATATATACTATGTTGACTAGTGTGAATGAAGCCACGCCGGTGCCTTCAGCTCCGACCCTCCATTCTTCCCTTACCGGATTTGTTAACTTAAGTAGTGTATTGCAATGTTCATCTTGTAATGTCGTTATTTCTCTTCTTAAAAAAAAACGTCCTCAGGTATCTTGCATATATCATCTAGGATCATCATATATATCATTATTTTTATCATCATCATCATATTCATACTATAGGATCTATTTGGATCTTTAATAGTACAATGCTAAAATTTAGCACTTTGTTTTGATTCTAATTAGAATAATCAAACGTTAACTAATTTCAAAATTATTGATTGCATAATTGATGACTGATTAGCAAGACAAAACTATTAACTCAAATTAGTCCTTGATTAGAATATGTTTAATATAGCACCTATGTAAGCTTCTTTATTTTGAATCTTTGATTAATAGATTCATCATCGCTAATTAGTCACTGCTTATGCAAATTATTCTCTTGATTGATTGGGAAAAAAAAAAACCATGATGCTCTTCCCTTTGCGTTCTATCCAATTTTCTTTTATTATCTATGATTATAAAAAATGCGACATTCTTTTTTGTAACAACGTAATCTGCAAATCGATATGGTAGAATAGACTTCGCAAAACAACACAATTATTTTTGACATGAACTAGATTGTTCGACTATAATACAGGCGGAATGTGGAACGTTATGAAAGTAACGGTCAAAATATCTTATTTAGAAAATCAAATAAACACGTTTGGATACAATCTTATTATAAAAATAAGTGAAATTTTACGGCGCTTTGAAAAACTAGAGCCATCCATTCGGATAGATTACCATGCCATAAACTTAGATCAATCAATGTTAATCAACTTAAGTTGTGGACCGAACGTAATATGTGAGTCCAGAACCAAGAAATATGAGTTTGGAATTCTTTCCAAAAGAATATTCAAAGGATAGATTAGTACTTTCTGTCTCTTGTCTCCTTATAAGCGGGCGGCTAACATGCCCGACCGAAGTCGAGACGTGATGATGTCGGGTTCTTCAAGATTACCTCTCATCGCCACGGATGGTTCGCCATGGAACAGGAACCCCATCTTGACCGGGCGCCTCTGTATCGTTGTCCGAAGACTGGTTTGACCACCTCCGGTAGCGTGGTGGCGAGCCGCCGATCGAATGAAGCGATCGGGGGACACCTCCTCACTCGTGTTATGTACGGAGGGGAAGCCAATGTAGTCGATTGACGTAGACCGTAACGGGATTGAGGGCCTTGTGGAGGTTCACCTAGACAGCGCCTGTGGCTCCAGATTTATAGGTAGTGGAGATCAAAATCCCTGCTCTAGCAAACATCATACTACACCCTAAGTTTGTTGGCCCTCTATTTTCTCCTCAAGTCCCTCCAATTCTTGTTGGCTCTCTACTCCCCTACTTCATCTCCCTCCAATTTCACTCGATCTGAAATCCCCGTCCCACGCCCCTTGCACCGCCTCCACTCGAATCTGCTCCACAATCCCAGGTCCCTCGGTGCATTGCCTCCCGGCGGCGGGATGGCCCTCCCGGGCCTCCCTAGCGTCGGCGCCCACCCGACTCTCCCCAACGACGGTGCCTTCCCTTCTTCGCGACGCGATGGTTCCTCCCAAATAGTCGTGGATCCCCGGCCTTGCCTTCGCCCAGTATTGCAGCGACGTCGAGGCGAGGGGCCAACCCCGGTGTCCGCGATCTACCCGCGGCACAACTAGCCCTCGGCGGTGCCCCTCCTTTGTTCATCTGCTCGACATCTCTCCTCGTGCTCCTCTGCTCGTTGTAGGCAAATAAGATGAGACAGAAGGGATGACAAACAGGCGCCAACCGTCATTGACTGCTAAAACGAATTTGAGCATTATGGTTTAGGTAGTGTTGCTATAGTATACCACAAAATTTGACTAGGACGAAAATAGGTAGCACTCTAAACGTAGAAGTAGGGGGGTTTTTAGGTAGCATTGCTTAAGATGCTTTAACAAGTTGGCCGACATGCGCTACTCATTCACTATTGGTTTCCCATAGAGTTTGTCGTGGTGTTGATGTACTTCTTAATGGAAACGATGACGACGTAGATGAGGTGTGTGCGAGCCTGGGAGGACATGATGTGATTGGCGGCGCATGTAGGTGGCATGGTGGCGATATAGCGACCGGGAGGCAATGATGTACTCTCTCCGTCCCATAGAGAGACGTTCTAGCTTTGGATGTGAGTACCAAGAAAAGGCACAATACCCCTATAGCCCTACGCTCACAGTCATTACTGCTCCACCTTGGCACCTGTCGATTGGTTGTGGCCGCGCGGTGAGTGGTGACATAGACCGACAGACTAGCTGAGGTGTGGCGAGAATAGACGTGGGACCCAAAAAAGACAAGGTTCAAAGACACTTTCTAGCGCCTTGCCAGGGCCCGTCCGATGGGCACGGTTGTTTTGTTGCCCTATAGCAAAGCACGGGCACGCTACTAGTAAATATAAAATAAATTACCTAAATGCTACTTCTAGCGCAAGCAGGCGTCGAAGCTGCCGCGTGCGCACTGCGCCCTGCCATCTGATATCACCCTTGCGTGCACTTCATCCGATGGGCGCGGTCGTTTGATGCACTACTCACTCTTTGCCTATGCACCCGCACAACTGTCTGAGAGCCCGAGACTGCTCAGCATCTCACGCACGTGCTCGTCTTCCTCCTCCCACCCTCTCTCTCTCTCTGTCTCTCTCTCTCTCCCCCCGTGACTGGCGATGGCGATCAGAGAGCACCTCCTTGGTGACCATCAATCTGCTCCCGCACACGACCTCCCCGCGCCGGCGCACCGCCTCCCCATGCCCGGCCATGGAGGATCTAGTCGCGGCAGCGGCAAATCTGCCGGATTCGATGGCGACAATGGCGGATCCGGTGGCAGGTAGGTTTCTCTTCCTCTCCCTCCTCCTCTCTCTCTCCCCTCCCGGATCTGTTTCCCCCAACTCCGGTGAGCTCTCCCCTATCTTCCACAACTTCGGTGGGGTAGATGTCCAGCCGGCCGGGGGAGGTAGGTAGGATAGGCGTTGGGAATGGTGGACGTGCGACTCAGGTGCTGTTGACGGTGTAGGGGCGGTTGGACCAGGTCGGGGCAGGGGAGCCTCGCCAAAGATGGGGAAGATGGCGACGGCGTGATCGCCAAAGCTAGAGAAGATGGTGGCAGTGGGGAAGGGGAGGGTAAGAGGGAGGCTGCCGCGACGAACTAGGGTTCTAACTCGGCGGCGGCAGGGGCTGCTGCAAGGGTGAGGGTGCTGCTGAGTTTTTTTTGGCAACTCAAATATGTGTACAGAGATGTGTGCAGGCTGAAAGTTGCCTGCACATGCAGGCTGCAGCATGGTCAATAAATATAAATGTAAAAAATCCCGCCCCGCATCCTCTTCTATAACGAAAAAAACTCCTAACGCCCCACCGGCGCCCGCGCGCCGCCTCCTCCTCCTTCTCGGATAGCCGCCGCAGCCTCTCATTCTCGAATAGCCGCCCCGCCGCCATCGCTGCTGAAGTCGCGCCAGCCGCCACTCGCCTACCCATCTTGGAGCGGGGAGGCCGGCCACGGGCTTTTGAATCGAAGAAGCCGGGCAGCGGGGAGCGGTGAGGCAAGCGGCCCGAAGCGGGCGGGAGAAGCCGCCGTCGCCGCCTCGTAAAGAGCAGCGAGGAATGGGAAGCAAGAGGGCGGAGAAGCCGCCGCCGGCTTTCGCAGATGGGGAAACGCTGAACTGCATTGGCAGTAGCCGGGACAACAATGTACGGGAGAATCGTCAGGTAATTTGCATGCAATGAGTTGTAAAAAATTCTTTTGAGGCCCCTAGATTTTGCATGTGCCCTGCCAATAGAATCTGGATATAGTATACCTAGGGATGCTTGATAAACAGGAATCAATTGGTGTAGCTTTGCCCCTAGATGAAAGAAACTCACACTGTCGTGTACCTAGTCTGTCAAGAACTCTGTCAAGCTCACCCATTATTGGAGGATTTTGTTTATTAGTCCAAGTATATCTGCTCCCTAATCTGTGTAGCTCTTTCATTGATGTCCTATTTATGAAGTCACTAAAAGCATCCATCAGGTGACCGCTCACGTTCCTAGAAGATTTCTCCTCTACCTTCCTTACCATATTGAAGTCTCCACCCAAAAAAATGGGTAACTCAGTGTTCATTACTAAGTTTCTGATTTCTTCCAAGAACTCAATTTTCCTGTCATCATGCGCAGACCCATATATGTTAACTAATGTCCATTGCAAACCATCTTCTTTCATGGTTATACTGCAGCTCTGAAAAAATCCCCTCTATCCTCATTGCTACCGATGCTAACTCTTTGTCAACACACATCAAAAATCCCCCTGAGTGCCCATTACAAGGCACCCAGCTCTAGTACATATCTTTTTGTCCTGCAAATCTTTCCAACTCTCTTTGCTTAAAGGTAGTCTTGATAGTCTCTTGCAAACAAATGCAGTCAAAAGAATGCTTGTTAACTAACTCTATCAAAAGTTTCCTCCTACCTGCACTTCCCAGACCTCTAATGTTCCGTAATAAAATCTACATCTTGGATTTGGGGGGTCACACTCACCGACACTTCTTGTCTCTGCTTCACAGACCTCTAAACCACAATTGTTTTGCCTAGTAAAACTCTCGGTTAGTAGTGTCTCTGTCTGAACTCTAGATTGATCCCAACTCTGAATACCAGAACTCTTACATAATGGTGTCACATCATGAACTCTCTATTCTTCAGAACTCAAAACAATTTTTTTGCCTAATATCTCAAAGTTGCAATAGCCTCTTCTTTTGCTTGGAGTAAAGAGATATTTGCAATTCTAGCAGCCTCTTCCTCACCTAGTGAAAAGCCAGACTCTAGCAACATTTTCTAAAGAACAGGGAGATGATGGGGTATTTAAGTGGGAAGAGGAAACAGTGGAATTAATACCTTGGTTTGTAGCCTTCCTAGCAGTAGCCTTCTTCTGGGTGTGCAAGTCCCTATCTTGGATCTTGGAGCTTTGTCTAGTTACCTTCTCATTGGGTACAACATCAGTGCTCTCTGAATTACATCAGTGTCTTGTTGCTCGGTCTTGGTTGCTTCAGCTGTCAAACATGTTGGAATGTCTTCAGAAATTGGTAGCTGTGTTAAGACATTTAGTTTAGAAGCCTCATGCATCTTTGTGGGACCTCACACTTCTCACTCACTTTCTCTATGTTACCATCATTGGCTTAAAAATAAGCTCTCAATATTAAATTTTTATATTTGTTATAAAATTGTATTCCTTGCAGGTGCAGGTTAGCAGGTATGCGCCATTAGATATGCGCCATTATTGGGACCGATGCTTGGAGGGTCGTTTTCGGCTGCAGTCGCTATCTACAAAATTGCTCGAGAAAATCATCATTGTGAAGGCTTTCGTGTTCGGAGGGTTGTCTTTGGGTGTTTTTACTATTGCATCCGGGCTAGCTGTAACCACTCTCGGGAACACCCCAAGGACAGCATGTTATGCCAGGTTCGCCGCGCTTACGGCGATCACTATAGTATTAGCTCTATTCACGGGGGGTTTTGCACCCTATTCACTACATCTCCTTATCAGATTGTGGGTCGGCTAGTGGGTGGTATCCTCACCCTTAGTTTAGTCTTCTTATGGTTGTATTTCCAGTGGTAGATTGGGTTCTGAAAAGTGGATTTTAATCATTTAATTGGATGACATTGTAATATTCTATGATAGTTGGGTTTGAATGACATGTCACATCTCGAGATATTGCTTGTGCATTTCAGTATGATTGAGTAACACCGGTTTGTTCCAAAATAATTGAACGTTGTATAATTGTGTGTTATTGTTAAGAATCCACCGTAGGACCACGAACCACCGAGCACACAAGAAGGACGAAGAGAATGTTGGGAGGAATATGGAGGCTCTCTATTATCGAGTCACTTTCATGGATGCCTTTTACAATGGGGGCTAGCCCCTATTTATAGGGAGAGGCTATGTGTAGCACTCCCCAAATATCTCCTCTAGATATTTCCTCCCTAGATACGTCCACTACACTCTAGAGTCTTCTCATGTCCACTAAAGTTCACCATACTCTAGACTCTTCTCTTATTCCCTAGAGTGCAAGATTTTTTCCTCCTTGCTTTGAGATTTACCAACACACATGATTTCACAACACTCCCCCTTGGGTGAATCGCGCATGTGTACATGCCTCATTAAAAACTCCCCCCAAAAACCCAGTGGGATAAAAGGGTAGGAGAAAAGAGTACATTCACACACGCTAGCCAAGTTTGCACCTGTTGCCTCGTTAAAAAACCTTGCATGAGAAAACCTTGTGGGAAAAACTCATCAAGGGAAAAAGAGTACAACAGTTGATGCTTCAGTCGGTCTTCGGGACTGACTCGTGATCTTCAGGATCATGACCATGGGCTATGTTCTTGGGGGTATGTCTCCCTCTGAACCCTACAACTCTTTGAGCCGCCTCATGCCAATTCCACGGACACACTTATAGAAACTAGAGGCGGGTAGGGACTTGGTGAACAAGTATGCAAGATTGTCACATGATCTTGCTTGCAGGATCTTTATTTCCCCGCTCTTCTAGAGCTCGTGGGGACAAAAGAACTTTGGAGCAATATGCTTTGTGAGATTGCTCTTCACATAGCCCGTGTGCATCTGTGCAACACATGCTGCATTATCCTCATGGATAATGGTGGGGGTGTCAGCGACGTTTAGACCACATGACTTCTGGATGTGGGTAATCATACGTCGCAGCCACACACATTCTCATGCGGCTTCATACAGAGCAATAATCTCTCGAGTGGATAGTCTATGTGGCAACCAAGGTCCGTTTCACGACCTCCAAGAGACGGCTGCACCACCACGGAGAAACACAAAACCGATGCGTGATCCGGCATTATGTGGGTCAGACATATAGCCGGCCCCCGTACCCCCACCATGGTTGATCCTTGGTTCTTCAGGAACCATAGACCAAGGTCCTGGTTACCTTGAAGGTACCTAAGGATAGTTTTAACGTCCACCCGATGTCTTCTGGTTGGGTAGCATTATACCTTGCCAATAGATTTACTTTGCAAATGCAATATCGGGCCTTGTGCAGTTTGCAAGGTACATCAGTGCTCCAATAGCACTTATGTATGGAACTTCAGGTCCCAATAATTTCTCATTATCATCCCTTGGTCTAAATGGGTCCTTATCGCTTCTAGGGATCGGACCACCATGGGGGTCTTAAGAGGGTGACATTTATCCATATTAAATTTTTCAAGTACCCTCTTAATATAGGTAGACTAGTGTACAAACATTCCTTCAGGGGAGGTGTTCGAAAGCTGCAGTCCAAACAGAACTTGGTTTTACCCAAGTCTTTCATCTCGAACTCCATCTTGAGGTAAGCCATTGCTTCCTCAATGTCCTCTGTGGTGTCGATGATATTCGGATCATCGACATCAACCGAGATGATCTGCGAGAAACCCTTCAGGGATTTCTTGATAAACACACAGGGACAATCATCATTGTTTGTGTAACCCCTCTTCAGGAGGAAGTTACTCAACCGATTGAACCACATCCTTCTGGATTGTTTCAAACCGTATAGCGACCGCTGCAGGCGGACGCTGAACATGTTGCGGTTTTGATTCGGTCTAGGGATCTTGAGTCCTTCAGGGACTCTCATATAAATCTCCGAATCAAGTGACCCATACAAGTATGCGGTCACCACATCCATCAACTACATTTTTAAATTCAAGTTAGTTGTCATAGATATAAGATATTGGAACGTTATGCCACTCATGACGGAGAGTAAGTTTCATCATAATCAATGTCGGGTCTCTCGCGTAAACCCTTGTGCCACCAGCCTCGCTTTATACTTTACCACCTGACCATGTTCATTCCTCTTCCGCAGGAAGACCCATTTGCATCCTACAGGGATGACCTTTGGAGGTGTTGGGGCTGCAGGTCCAAATACCTCTCTTTTGTAAAGCGAGCGCAGTTCTGCCTCAATTGCTGCTTTCCATTTATCCCAATCAGAGCGCTTCCGGCACTCTGTCAAGGACTTTGGTTCAGGATCCGGATATTCAGCAGTAATTCAGAGTTTTTAGTAGAAAACCTGGACAATAATAAAAAACATTGAAGAATATCTGTACACCGCTCTTCACATCAGATCCATCGAACACTAACAGAAAAACAGATCGATGGACCAAATCTCTCAATCCAAGCAGGGCATGCTGGACGACTGTGTTAGCAACCGTGCTCTAGCTGAAGAGGAAGACAATGGGCCTCGTCAAGGTACCAGGAAGAAGGCCCAACAAAAGAGTTATGGGCAACGAATGGGTGGCTGCGGGCTTCGGCCATGTACCGTGGTATAAAGAGGAGAGAACTCTGAGAGAGACAGCTTATTTGTAAACCAAACTTTGAACTTGCTAATCATTCATCGTCACGCCATTCTCTGTCTTTCGCTTGCTTTCATCTGACTCGGCCCCAAAATTTTTATGCCATCTCTAAATTCATAATTATGGCATCATATCGATTATGATGATTAAACTATTTTTTATTGTACATGGATATATAGTTTTAATAGACCCACGTCTCTATGGTGTATATTTATATCTCAAAATCTGAAGATTGTTTATAACTGGACTTGGTGAATACCGAATAGCCCTTTAAGTCACGAAATACTGGATATGTCACTGGTTTCTTGTGTACTTTACAATCCTTCCCTAACCATGTGCACCGACTAGCGGAGTGGTGTTAGCATGGGGGTGACGTGGCGCGGACGACAGCGCCAGGGGGCACGCGGGCCAGCTCGGGCGGCGGCGGCGGCCCCTGCTGGGTAAAGGGCGGCAGCGACGCCAAGCGTGGCGTGGGCTGATTAGGGGTGGTGGCGGCGGCGGCGCTATTGGCGGGGCGGCGGCGGGGGTGTGGTGGAGGAGTAGCAGCGGCGGTGGCGCTTGGGAAGCATACCATATTATATTATATGTTCACTCTATAGATTTACTCATGTGAAATCCAAGAAAAATAGATTTCCTATTTTATAATTTTTCTGTGATTGACTATAATTTTTTTCAAAGATTCAGCAAAATAAAATTTAAGAAAAACTACCACACTATAGCAAAACCTCTGTTACAGTGGCAAAACCACCGTTGAAAACCGTCTAGAGTAAAATAGTCGGTTTTAAAAAGTTCAGGGGGTAAATTAGTCCGCTTAATAACTGAGGGGGTGAAGTGGACCACACTTGACAGCTGGAGGGATTAAAAAATCAAAGTGATTTATAATTCAACGAAGGGACTAGTATGTATTATGACCTTGTTTGGATCCATGGGCCAGAGCTAGTTTGAGTTAGTTTTGGTTCAATGAGCCCAAATACATCCAAACAGGGAGGGATAGTTTGGGCTTTAAATGCAACTATCCCACCCAAAATCACTAACCCCTCCAAGGGGGTGATTATTGGGGCTTATTTGAGTTAGGACCACCTGAAACTCACATCTCTCTCAAGTTATCAATCATTGAAAATGTGTATTTATTACCAAACTAGCTCATGGATTCAAACATCTCTAGAGCTAGAGCTAGTTTTGAGGCTAGAGCTCTAGAAACTAACTCTAGCTCTAGCGCGAGTATCCAAACAGAGCCTATGGTCGAACTTAAAATATTCCAAATGACTTTTCACACACCAAATTCAGCTAGCATTTCAGAAAAGAGAGAAAATAAGCACAAACGGCCACCTAACAGAGCAGAGTAGGATCAGAGTCCGACTCGCATCAAGGACGAATAACCGATGGAACAGCAGGCCGGCCCCGCGGCCATATAACTCGTACCGTGCATAAGTTGTTGCGTGAACGTACCTGACGCGAAGCGAAACGACTCAAAACCGATCGAGCCCGCGCGCGATGGCAAAGGTCGGCGGCGGCGGCAAAGCCAGCAGTCCGGCGGTGGACGCGGCCATCGGCATGCCCGTGGATCCCGACTCTGACGAGCATCCGGTGCACGAGCCCCAGTTCGTGTTCCACGCCGTCGATGACGAGCGCCGCCGACGGCTTCCGATCCACCACCGCCGCCCGTGGGCAGTCGCAGACGACGAGCGCGAGGAGCGCCTCCGTGTCTTCATGATTGGCCCCCAGGCACGCACTGGTCTCATCGCAATCCCATGCACATATTGCGCGTAGCAGATTTCTAATTGTATATTCTTTCTACAAAAATCGATAATACATGGTGATTAATTATTTGTATGTATTGTAAATTTCAGGCGATTCTGTGCGGGATGACATTGATTTTCGGGGTTTTGTTGATCTACTTGGCGAATAACCCTGACGTGCGGGCACACCCTGACTTCGATTGGGATGTGTTTGTGACGGTGTCCTCGGCGCTGGTTATGCTTTCCTCGCTCGTGTCGCTCCTGCTGTCGTATCTTGGGGTTTACTATTACGACGGCTGTCAGTGCCTTAACTAGTTGACCCATTGGAGAAAAGTCCCCCGAGGAACCGGACGTTGGATGGATGGCCATTGCTATCTCTGGTTATGTCGCTGCCATCACAAAGAAAAAGGACTTGCAGAGTTGTTTTAACCTGTAGATATAGGCAACATACCATGTGTGTAACCCAACTTCGTGTCTGGCCTATCTGTATGTCATGGGATCTAGATCCAACATCTGCGGATTTTTTTCACTTAAACCCTTCCATCTAAATACACATGAGTTAGATGTTGCCATAGATATATAGACTAACGGTAATGATGTGGTGGAGCATCCTATTCTTAATAATTGCAAAATGGACGCACCCGCCCACCGACAGTCGCGCAGCGCCCACATGTGGCCCGGCCCACGAAGCTGTTTGCCGCACCCCACTTCTCACCTTTTCCACTTCCTGTGTTCCACATCCATTCCTCACCCCATAACGGCACCGCTCGCACCAGACTTAATGCGCCGCCTCCATTGTCAGTGCTCACCCACCCGACTTTTGCGCCGCCGCCTCCATGTCATCCATCTTCCTGCCTCTCGTCACCTCCGCAGCTATGGCGGATTCCCACTCGCTTGCCTAGACGCCGGCGATTTGACTACTACTCGATGGCCGCGAGCCTGTCTACCTGTCTGCCTGCCTCGACTACGTCTCGCCAGGGAGCACCACACGTCGGCCGACTGTTTCTGTCTGCTGGCGCTCTCTATCATGGGGGAGGTCAAGACCGCCGTGGCCGGCCCCGCCATCGTGGGATACCTCGCCGGCTCGAAGAAACTTGCCTTTCCCATCGATAAGGCACAAGTGATCGAGTATCACCATCTGGGAACTCCAGATCCGGCGACGGGCCATCCGAGGAAGTGAACCACGAGCGCTACGGCGGATCGAAGAACTGGCGGTGGCTGGCAGCCTAGATGCAAGGCCAGGCTGCTCCTCATCGTTCTTTCTATTTTGGGTTATTGCAACAAACGTTTTCGTGATGTTGCATCTGGATGTTTGTGTTGTGGCAGTGGATGTTCTTTATCGTTGTGGTGCTAAGATTTTCATTTGTTGCAGTGGATGTTTTGATTTGTTGCATTGGATGATTTTCAATGTTGTAGTGGATGCTTTTGACCGTTGCAATGGAATTTTCTAATGTTGCATATCATATTTTTCGTTGTTGTATTAAATTGTTTTTGATGTTGCAATAGATGTTTCTCGTTTGTTGCAAATATATGTTTTAGATGTTTTGGTTCATATATTTTCCTTGTTGCATTTTTTTACTTGTAGAGTTCTGGTGGGAGGGACGAGTTGGAGACAGGCGCAAGTGTTGTTGTGGTTCCTAGAGCGTGTTGCGATGTGGTTAGGGGTGGAGGTGCTGTGTTGCGATGTGGTTAGGGACGGAGGAGGATCGATGCGGGTGGAGGTAGGAGAGGATCTAGGAGGAGGTGCTGGGTTGGGATGTGAGCGAGCTCGATGCGGGAATGGTGTTGCGGCCGACGAGGTTGTCAGATTCTATTCACTTGGGGGCAGGCGTGGCCTGCGTGGGATGCAGAGGTAGGGTGAGTGTGTGTTGGGTATTTTAAATAGGAAAGATCTACAAACGCACAGATACCGTTGTAGCTTTCACCTAGTGGGTTTAATATCGAATCCATAGCGAAACGTGTAAGGCTAACTACAAACTAACTCAACAAAAATGATTACTAAGTTTGGGTTTAAAATAATTATAAAAGTTCCAAGATAAATAAAAGGGTTTTATGATAACTAGGAATAGAAACAAGATTAGGATAAATATGGGGAATAAATAGGATAACTAAGGGTCATCGACTTCTACCTTGGGTAAACAATGTCTTCTACAATCTATCTTGGCCGATAACTAATAGAGAACAAAACAGAGTTTCCTCCCTACTAGCACCAATAAGGCTACCAGTACTAACTAACGGGATGGTGGGCTACAGAGGATTTAATAAAGCTATAAAGTCACCTTTATGATACTACCACCGATATCCGGAAAGTAAGGGGCATTTACGATTAACCCTAGCCTAAGCACCACGCCTACACTAAGAATTAACACTCTACTCCTTCTAGAATATAGGAATAAAGCACTCAAAAAGAGACGTAAACTAAATAGACAATATAAACAAAGTAAACTTAGATAAAAAATAAATTACCAGAGAAATCTTGAAGACATGATGAACTTGAATCCACTGAAGTATAAGACAAAGAGAGAGCACCGACAGGCCGGCAACTCTTCCCAACTCATCCCTCACTCTCTATCTCACTATTTCTATGTATAATAAGACTAGATCTATGAAGAACTAGTCTTCTCTTGCTAGCTAAATCTAAGAGATAGATCCATTCAAGGGATCCCTCTCTTCATCTACTGAAAATAATAATGAATTGGGGTTTCGGGGGGCCCCGCCCTGTATTTATAGTCCCGAGGGATGAATCTAAGTCGTTGGATCAAATCGACCTAAAACCGACTTAAATCAATGGTCGGAGTAGATTCTAGGGTTCCCATAGGTCGGTGGAAGAAAGTTCGGAAGGCTGAGCATGTAACTCCTCGGGGGGTGCCGCACAAACCCATTAGTGGTGTTGGGCGGCCCCACCCCTGTGGCGAAAATGGGCCTAGGCTTCGACGTGGTGTTCTCTCGTGTCTTCTAGATCCTTGAAATTTACTCCAATGGTCGTGGTTCGTAACTTTTGATTCTAGCCTCCAAATGTGGCAAGTAATAGGTGCTGTTTTGATCGTCTCGACGAGCTCTTCATAATGGTGCATTCTAGTCCATCATTTAAGATACTTTTATTGAGTAAAAACCTATAAAAATCTGCAAGACAACTGAAATCACCAAACTCGGGGAACTTGTTAGAATCAAATCCTACATCTAGTGTTTGTGATTCCTTTTGTATAATTTCATGCAGAAATTGATGGTAAAAAGTTGATGTTAATCCGTCAATAAGCTCCCCAAGCTTACCTTTTGCTAGTCTCTTAGCAAAACCCATAGACTATAAGACGAACTTGGATCGAGGAGTTCTTTGTGATACTTTTATTCTTATAGAGTACACATGCTTTCAAAAAAGAAACTCTACTCCGGATCGGATAAACTTATTCTCGGCTTCAAACTCACCCTTATTACCAAACTATGGTGCTTTTACTCTCACTTGGGTCTTTGAGTATTTGAAAGACAGAACAATTAAGTCAAGCACTATGCCTCAAGTCTTCGATCACTAATATTCTAGAGATTTCATTGTGTCAAGCAAGTACTAGCTTCCCCGGCAAGCAAGTGAACCTCGGTAAAAAATCATTGTGTCAATCTCTTCTCAAGGATTTCATTGTGCTATTGATTGCGTTCAAGATTGTTTGGTTCATCTCTTCTACACCAGTATAAAAATTGATAATTTGCATTGTCTATAACAACATTGCCTCTCTCAAAAAAACGTTTGCAAGAGGGCCTTCACAAACATCTTTAGCAAATGATAGGGCGCACCTCCACAAATCCTTCAACAAGAATAGGCATCGCCAACATCTTTAATGAGCAATTATGCGACTACACTGATTCTTCAATAAAGGTAGCTTGACACCATCATCATCCACTACAATGGCTTGAGGGCCTTAGTCGACACCTACAACACCAATGCCTATGATGACTTAGCACTATCACCAAGCTCAAGTAGCTACATTAACTCCTTCATCACCAAATTCTACCACGCCGTCGTCAATCACTTCGACTAAAAGGGCTCATCGTCAACTCCTATCCAAACATCTACAACCACTACTTTGACTACGTTGACTACACCAAGCATCGACTAATAACGATTTTTACATGAGCGCCCGCCAAGAGGCGCTAGGGGAGCGCATCGGAGGATTAACCATTATGGATCATGAAGTCTTTTGTCCGACGCTCACGAGAAGAAATTTGGAGACCTCACGAAAACCTTTGGCCGGACTACTTCGACTACATCGACTATGCCAACCATGACAACTCAAGATGTTGCTAGAGGCCGAGGCCCGGGGGTTAGAGACATGTACGACGAGATGACACAACTACGGCAGAGGCCTCGAAGGGGAAGCTGCTTGTGAGATGAAACTAGAGGTGAAACAGACCTTAGAGGCGAGATACATTGCACCGAGATGATACTAGAGGCGAAGGCCACGAGACAAAAAAAACATAGCCTTAGAAAATAGGGATGAAGATCAATGCATCGAGAAGGTATAAAAGATCAAGAGCTGTGTGTCGAGCAAAAGGAGTTGAAGCTCGAAGTTGAAGACATCCGGACAACAAAGGCACTTGGAGCTAGAAGCCTTAGGACTTAGAACATGTATAGGCTAGAGTCATGCATGTGCTCTTTTGTCCATTCCCTTTTTTCCCATAGGGTTTTTGGGATGGAATTTTTAGCGAGGCATGCATGTGTGGTTGCGAAGGCCAGCCCTCACAACCAAGGATCGAGTTCTATTACAACTCTTCTAGTATGTGCATCTACTAGGTCATGTAGTACCAACAATAACCTAGTAGATGAAGGGATACCATTGAGACAATGCATTTTCATATAGTCCAAAACCCCTATAAGAGGCCCAACTAGTGTTTGTGGAGCACTTGTAAATTCAAATTCTCCCACTAGGGGTTGCTTATAAACCGCCACTTGCCTATATAAATAACAAGAAAGAGGGTCTCTCTGTTCTAACCCTAGTTCTAAAACCATAGTCACATCTCACTCCACTCCTCTCCTCTACCCTATTTAGAACCGTAGTTCCAACAACACACAATTATACAATATGAATGTATATATTTACACACAATATAAGTATATAAATGTATTTACCAATCCAGAATTACCCATTCCAAAGAATCCACTTTTTGGTTCGACGGTTTAAGCCTTTCACAATATGAATGTATGTATTTACACACATTATATGAATGTATTACCAATCTATAATTACCCATTCCAAAAATCCATTCCAAAGAATCCATACACTACCATTTGTAAAGAATCCATGCACCGGCCGGAAGAGCAATAAGTAGACCGAAAACACAAAGAACACGCAATCTGGTACCCTTGGAGAGCAAAGAGCGAGCATAACCCACTCGTGAAGAGTGAAAGAACTATCATAACAGCTAGTAACGCCACGCAACGAGCAAACCTTGCCGTCCGTTGCGTTAGTGCCTCCGCCAAGCGATGCGGCTACCAGACCTGAGGCAATCGCAAAAACTCCAAGGCATACTCCTCCGAAAACAAAAACAAAGAACTTTACCACATCTTTTGTATCCTTTATCAAATTGTAGATCACCACCGAAGCAGGAAATGAGCCGCCCAACATGGGGGGCAAGTACGGGCACGTATTTACTCGCCTGCAAAATCATATAAAAAAATAAATAACATTTGTCATAATAAAACATAAAAAGAAAGGTCCGATAAAGGCTAAGAAGGGTTCACAGTTCGTAGATCTCTCTTAGATAATGGTATGAGAAAGGTCGAGTGATCAGACTTAGAGTCGGCAATCAGACTCATTTATGGAAGGACTGCTGGTTGGGTGAATGTCCACTTAATGTCCATTTTCCCAACCTTTTCAACATATCTTCAAACCCCGATTTAGAGGTAGCTGAGGCTGGTGCTAATAATGAATCGAACATTACATTTAGAAGACAACTATCAATGTCACAGCTAGAAGAATGGTCACACTTATAATACTGGTGATGGTAGAGATCGGGTATACTTGGGCACTAGAGAAGAGTCAGAAATATTCCACCAAATCTCTATACAGGTATATGACCAACAACAAGTGTGGTAGACATCCAAATGATGCTGATTTGGAGGTCTAGAATTTCAAAAGTGAAAATCTTTATGTGGATGGCGGCGCATGACGTAATTCGAGTGTGGAGTTCAATTAAAGAAGAATTGGTGCAGTTCGTAAAAGTGCATGATTTGTGATGTTTTTGAAACATCTGACCACTTACTTTTTCATTGTCCTATTGTTGTGTTTCTATGGGCATACATACATGACTACTTGGGTTGGCCTTCATCCCCCATCGGTTGCGTAAGCATGTTTAGTGATGTTTTGGAGGTATTCGAGGCAAGAAGCGAAAGATGACGCCGATGCTATGTACAAAAGCGCGCTGGACTATCTGGAGGACTCAAAATGATGCGATGATCAACAAGAAGGTTATCTCGTCCCCATCGGTGCTGGTGTTCAAGATGATCACGCTACTGAAGACATGGATCCCGCTGGTGCAGCCAAAGATGAAGCCCATGGCGGAAGACATGGTGAATTTGTTGTCAGCAAATGCGTCCACTATCTAGTTGCTTTTTGCCTTAATCTCTTTGAAATGTAAGAGCTGGTGGGTGCTAGTAGAAGCTTAGTATTGGTAATGTTGATGGCTTAATGCCTGCTGGTCAAACTGTAAGCTGGTACCCCCGACAATCCCTAATTATGGCTCGTTAAGCTTTCAATAAAGCTGGGGAAAGCAACTTAGATAAGGAAATACCAAATTACCTACAAGTTGCAATTGACAAAGTGATGATTAAATTCTTGGCAATTGACAATGATGATTAAATTCTTGTTTATGAGAAGGCGGTAGTCTTATGGCTTTTAAAACACATTAAAATACTCTTTGGGGACCTAGTCCGATAGCATAGTGGGGAAAGCACTTTGTCTGAACAATTCTGATCGTGAGGAACGAAGCAGGCAAGCATGTGAATGTGGGGAAAGCACTTTGTCCGAACAATTCTGCATATTGAATCATTTGTGGCCAATGTTAGCATTTTACACGGTCGAGAGACCTCTACATGGTCGTGAAGGGGTTTTACGTGCCGCCTCCAACATGGTATAATATGCCTTTGTGGTTTCTTCTGGCTCCTCCTCCCCCTGATCCTCATGTTCTTCACCAAAGTTTCCGGCATGAAAGTCATCTAACATGTCTCCTACCCCGGCATCAGACATTCAGTTTCATCATGGAAGATCCACCACTTATAGGTTGTCGTCCATCCATTCATCACAAGATGTTTAGACATGACCCCCTTACTTTGCTTTCGCGTATTCCCACATTTGTTGCATGGACACCAAACCTTACTCACACCTCGAGCATTCTAAAAAGCTTTTTCCATGACAGCATTGCTCTTCCTAACCCATTCATTGTCATAATCTCCAAAACTCCTCCAGCCATTGTATATCCACGCACGGTCATCCATTCTCTATCATATACACGAGAATATAAGAATGCGAAGGCATCTACACAAGGATCCTACCATCTAATAGGTGAAGATAGGTCCTAATCCCACCCGAGGATGCGTAGATGAGGTCGGGTTCCATGCTCTACTCCTATCCAGGGAGATGATAGAATTTCAAAGAAGACCTCCCCGATGTTCTCCAAATACACGTCCTTCACCATAATTTAACATGGTGTGCCATATGATAATAATGTAGAAGAATTTTGGAGCCCCAAAACCAAAAAATATATAAAAAGGTACAACCTTTGCCGTGGCGAGGACCCTTGCTCACGGCAGAGGGGGGGGTCCTTTGCTTGAGGCTTCCATTTGCTCACGGGGAAAGGGGCCTCATGGGAAAAGCCCTTCCCCGTCGCCGTTGGACGGAGGGCCGATGGCAAAAGCCGACGGGGCACTAACGGCCCCCCGCTATGCCCTTTCCGTGAGCACCCCCACGGGGGAAATGAGTGGCCTTTCCCATGAGCGGCTCACGGGGAAGGCTCTTGCCCGTGTGTGTGGGCTTTCTCGTGAGCCTCCTTGCACCGCTCACGGAAAGAGGGGCCTTTCCCGTGGCGGCTGACGGGAAAAGTTTTGCTCACGGGAAAGCCAACGGTAGTGGGCCCTTGAAATTTGTGAGATGGTCTGAACTCCACACATGCGCTTGCTTTGTTGAGCTTAGACCATGGGCATGTCATGAATAGTCCGTTGAAATTTGGCTGGTCTTAGGCCTCGTTTTATAGTTTTTTGTTGCCTAGCGTTTAAGTTTTCAAATTGGAATCCTAATCGGTTTAGGTCGTAATTGCGACGTGGGATACTTCTCAAATGATCGGTTGATGGCTAGAGTAGGGGTAGCCTTTAGTTCGGAAACAATAGTTAACGAGCGTCCGTTCGCGTCCGGACGCTTGCTCAAACAAAGCCCGGCCCACGAATAGTCACCACGGCTGCTCTCTTCCCCTGGAAAAATCTAGCAACAGCTTCGGTCAGCCATCGCCCTTTCCCGTTCCCCTTCAGCCGCCGCCCACGGAGATGCCGAGGCCCGCGCGGGCCGCTGCTCCGGCGTCTCCCTCCTGGCAGCGTTGCGGCCTCCTGCTCCTACTACCTCTCTTCCCGTGGCTCTCGCAACGATGCATCCCTCATCCCCATCGCCCCATCGTCACAGTCGCATCGCAAAGCTGAGGATGCCGTGGCAGGGTCCCCGCACCTGGACCTGTTGGAGCGGCTGCTGCTCCACATCCTGGGTTTCCTCACCGACGCACGGTCGCGGCAAAGCCGCGCTGGCGTGCCACCGGCTCCTCGCGGCGGAGCGAGCCATGGGCGCCGCGCTCTCGCTGCGCGGGGACCGTGGTCGGAGCACTTCTTCTAACTCAGGCCGATCTTCTGCTTACTGGCGCTGCAGCGGCTGGACCTCTTGCTGGTGTCGCCGTGGGGACACTCGTTCCTCTCCTCCGCGGCGTCGTTCTCCTCCGTTGCCGTCGCACCGTCCGTCATAGAGGAGCAGGTCGCGCCACCTGGTAGGCCATGTACGTCGTGTTTCTGACCAATGTTTCAATTGCGAATATCCGGATGTGTCAGTTGTTTGTTCTGAATGTTTCAACTGTAAAATATTGGTGTATATTTGAAACACATGTTCCAAGTGTTTTATTAGTGTATATTTGTAACACTCGTGGTCATCAAGTCCATCGTGTTACAATGACTAGCCACAATTTGTCATATGTAACAATAATAAAATTATGTTGTTTCATTAGATAATTTCAAATGTAATGGTAGCCAACCTATGTTGTTGCATACCACAGTTTTCAGATGTAACAGTAGTCAAATTTTGCTATTGCAATAGAGGATTTAAGATGTATCACCAGTGAACCTTTGCTGTTTCTGTTTTCATTATAGGATTTTTAGATGTACCATTAGTGGAATTTTGTATGTTTCCTCTATTTCGACCATGGTTGTTTCATATGTTTTTTTTTAGGTTTGTAACAGTACTTAAACCCTAATGTTGCAGCTATATGCAATCTATGATTCGATTTATGGATGTTGCATTATGCTCATGTGTCATGTTTCAGCAATCTATTACCAATGTTTCAACAAACCAATTGAGATGTTTCAGCAAACCAATTGAAATGTGGCATGTTTCAGCAAACCAATTGAGATGTTTCAGCAAACCGATTGAAATGTGGCATGTTTCAAAGAAACCAATTGAAATGTTTCATTGACTCATTTGTCATGTTTCACCAATGTTTTTGACAATAGCTTCAGTCTATCTTGGCCGTAGATGCTCGTAGTATTAGTTTCAAGTATAATAGATCCTCTGTTTTTAGAATGGAACACCTGCAACACTACTAGTGAAACATCAACCATACGCAATTGCAACAATGAAATTGCTAGTGTCATTTGTTTTCATGGTGGCCCTGTTTGTGAGAGCAATGAAATTTGTCTTTCTTGCATACTCTTTGTTTTAGATGCTCTGTTTTATAATGAAACTCCTGCTACACTATTACTGAAACATGATGAAGCAGAGAAGGTCTGTAAGTCGACGCCGGCCACCGAGGTCCTAGAAGTCGACGCCGGCCACACCCTGTGCCCCGGTTCGTGACCCTCTCCCGATGCGCGCACGTGGGCACGGGGTACTACCGTCGTGGCTCCGGCAGCCCAGAGCAGGCGCGCAGAGGCGTCGGCCTTCTGCCGGCCCTGACCAGCACGCGGGCGGACGAGGAGGCCGCAGTACGATGTCACGCCGCTCGGCGGGCAGCTACCCCAGCCGATCACCTCTCCCGGTTGCAATATAAGACATAATTGGAAAATACATGTTGCATATATTTTCAAATGTTTCAAAGGTGTGTTGCAACAGCTTGATCAAAATGTTTCATATGTTCGAGTCTTACGTTTCAAACGTTTTGATCTGGATGTTGCATTTTGTTTCACAAATGTTGCAACAGTATGATCCATTCCTTGCCTTATCCTTTTCTTCTTCTCCCTTGTCTCTCCTAGCCTTATCCTTTCCTTCTTTCTTTGAACGTATGGAGTACTACCATGTAGTACATCAATACCAATGCTATTATGCACATGTAAGGCTCTAGCAGCAGCATGGCGTAACAGGCACATGAGCAGCAGTAGCACTCACGCTGCAGCCGGTACACGCAAGTGCATGAGAGAGCAGGTGCAGGCACAAGCACAAGCACGTAAGGCACCAAGCCAGCAGAGCATGCAAGCAGTAGGCGCAAGCATGCAAGCAACGACACGCAAGCAGTCAAGCGACCGCACGCGACAGCACTGAGCATGCGAGCCACGAGCGGCACGACCACAAGACGAGGACGCGAGCAAGCGGGCACACAGCACGGGTCGTGGGCCAGGCCGGAAGCAGACCCGAGCGGCGCGCCGGACGTCCGGGCGCTAGTGCTCCCGTTAAAAGTTTCTACAAAGGATGCTAGCTAGTGCACAGGATTTTGTTTTTTTTTTTTTTTTTGAAAGATCCGGTTTCCGGCTTTGGTTATAATAAGACGAATAGAGTTTACAGCAACAACACGCGCAAGGTGCGCGTCCGCCTGTAGCAGACCGCTACAGGGGTAAACGTAAACACACACGTTAACAACAGAGAGAACGACAACCCAAAGAGGAAAGGTCCGGAGAGTCCTAGCCGAGTCAACATCCACAGCAACGCCTTCAGCAAGGTTACGACGTTCGAACGCCGCCGTCGCTTCGTCCGGAGACGGACCGGGTTCTCACCCATGGAAGAGGCGGGATGCGACGCCCCCACGGGGAAAAACGGCACCCGCGGGCGTCCCCGTCGCGGGCTTCGCCCAAGAGACCCCAGCTTAGGCGTCGGTTCAGAAACCAGGACCGAACAGTCGCCACCGTCGTCGCGGTTACTGCTGAAACCTTGCCAAAGGGCATCGGCCTGCCCCGGTGCTCACCGGCTGCCGCAAAGGCTGCGCCCGGCCGCCCCCATATCCAAGGCGACAAGCGAAAACCGGCAAGCGCCCTGCCGCCCGCGCGCCCTACCTGCCTTACACCAGTGTCATCTTCATCTTCGTCTTGATCACGGTCGCGGCCTCCGCGGCGGCTCAACCACGAGAACACGAGCCGGCGGGCGGTCGCTCTCACCGGGAGCCCCACGAACCACCTCGTCCCCCCCGCCGCCACGGTTTCCACTGGGCGGCTCGACCCGCGGAGCAGGGCGCTCACCGGGCAACCCCCAGTGGACCACCGGGGCACAGGGAGGCCAAGAAGAAGACAAGATGCGCGTTGGTGTCGCCCCTTGTCCTAGGACCGCTGGATCCGGCGGGGGGGCCCCGGACCGGCGACCCCCGGCGTCGCCGCCGCTTCCATCTTGTCTTGGGACCAAGCCGGGCTGCGCGACCACAAGGCGTGAAGGGAGTGGGCGGGCGGAGGAGGAGCCTTGCCGCCGCCCCACACGCCTGTGTCTCACGGCCTGCCGCCGTCGCCCCTGACCACCACCGGCCGCCAAGCGGCTCGGCCCGGGGGCCAAAGGGGTCCGCCGCCCGCCACCGGATCCGCCCGTCCGGCCACCGGATCTGGCGTCGCGGTCACCGGGCGAGCCATATCCTTGCCTGATCCGTCGACCAAGACCATGGAGGAAGGGGAGAGAACGGCGGAGAGGGAGGGGCCCCGCCGCCACCCCTTGCGCCGTCGTGGACACCGGCCGGCCCGCCCGCAGCCGCCGTGACCGTCCCCTCGCGAGAGATCCACGCATCTCTCGCGGGATGTAACCCGCCGGACCTGCTTTGCCGCGCCGCCGCCGCCGAGGGAGGGAGAAGCCACGCCGCCGCCGTCCCGGCCAGCCGCCGACCTTGCCCGGCGCCAGCAGCTCGGCGGCGGCGGGGGGGAGAGGGTGGAAGTGGCGGCGGGCGGCTAGGGTTTGGAGTCCCGGGCTGCCCGCGTGGGAGCAACACAGTGCACAGGATTTTGTCTCATATACGTATATGGTTACTTTGTGAGAATATGTGATTTGCACTTATACGATGTCACAAATGCTTTACTACTGTCTTCTTGATTAAATTGAAATTGAAAATCTCTCTAAAAAATAAAATCAAACGATCTCCTCTAAAAATAGAAACATCTATCTATTCTCCTAACCCTACGTCTTCACATAAGTACGTACACAGTACATGGTAGGGAAAACAACGAGTCCTTGGAGCACTCTTAGCACTGTTCTCTCTCGTACACGCCCAGCATCAGCCAGTGCAAGGCGATCACAGCAATGAGGATGGGGCACACCAATATCATAGCACCGTCGCCTTCCTTGTACTCCGCCGGCAAGTCCGCCGCCATCATGAGCGTCACAGCCACGCAGACCACCACCAGCATGAAATGGACGACCTACACCAACATCATATATATCACAGGTCGATCGATATGTTAGCGCGGTGATATATCGGTATACATAACACTAGGAGAATGTATTACGCCAATTAAAAGCAAAACTAATCGATTACAACGTACAATGAATGACACCATATAATGTATATGACGATGATCGATCGATCTACTAGGCAGTAGTACCGTACCTTACAAATGAAGCAACAATTTGTGCAGTCCTTGGGCTTGTCGGCGTTATCCTCCAACTGGCGCTGCAGAGGCAGCAGCCAAGGTGTGAACTGCTGCGGCTGCTGAAACGCCATCGCCGCCGCCGCCCGGTGCTGCATCATCTGATGACGATGGGGAGGAATCAGAGGTTGAGAGAGGCTGTCCACGATGTCGATAACGAACTCAGGCTCCTTCTCCGGGCATTCGTGCTCGGAATCGGAATCAGAAACGGTGGGGGCGGCGCCCGGTACCGCGGCAGGGGCGCCGGCGACCCTCTCGCCGATGACTGCCATTGTCGTCGTCGCCGGCAGCGGAATCCACACGGAAATACAAAACCTTTTCTTAGCTACTAGGGCGGACAACGGAAACTGCCGAGAACTCGCCTGTGCAGTTTATTTACGATCTGCGCCGAACCTTTTTATGACTCTGTTTTTATTTCTACGTACGTAGTCGTCTCGTTTTATTTATAGCCGTATAAAAAAACTTGTCGGATCCGAGTCGAGTACAAATTGCCAATCAGAATCCTTTTTCTTTTCCAAACCACGGAGCTGACTCCGAGGCGGATTTGACAGTGCAAGTGCCACCATAGTGGGCACCGGTCCCTACCCTAAATTTCAGAGTACTCCCTGCCACACACATGTATGCATGCATGCACACTTTGTTTAATATTCCCCCTTTCAAATTATAAGTTGATTTGAGTTTTTTTTATCCATTTTATTATTTATTTATACATGTTATTATGGTACATAGTAAAATGGATATATAAAAAGAGCCAAAACGACTAATAATTTAGAAACAGAGGAGTACATTTAGTTTGAACACGGCTAACACCTAAGCGTGCAAGCGAAAGCAACTCGGCGTGCACACCCCCGCCTAGACGCTAAGTCCTTCCGCCCCTGTGTTGACACTGCTTAATGAAAACACTAAAATAACAACGGCGCCAATTGCTATAAGAGCAATGACACCAAGCACTGTTGGTATATGAAAATTACTTTACTACTAATAAACTAGTCATGAAGAAACCTCTACTTCTAGCTACGAGACTAGGTTGTCATCCCCAGTTATGAACCAGAAATATATTATGGCATAAAATAAAATAAGAGTTGGTAAAAAATAATATAAAGAATAATATAAATAAGGAAGATAAAACTGTTATTTTTACCAACAATACCATTGTAGCATTTTACCTAGAGTAATAACCAGTTTGTCATTTCTATTCTACCACTTTGTGAAGGTATCTACAACTAGAATGTGTAGTATTAATAACATCCTTATACTATGGAATAGTAATAAACCAATAATGAATAATACTTCTACTCAATAACAAGGTTAATGTCACAATAAAGATAAATAATAAATATGATAAAGATATGTATGATAAATGATAATGATAAATGCAAGAGCCAAGCAAAGAATTTAATCTTGGGGACACATTTAGATTTCCATACCAAGGGAAGAGTTCGGGAGGCAAACGACCTCTGAAATGATGAAGGTAAAAGGCTTTGGAAGAGTATCCACTGTGACCCTAGATGAAAACCCACTTGTCAACTTCATCATCCAAGTCAGAGGAGGGACAGAGAGAGATAATATTTTGAAGCTCAAGGTATTCATTGTAAGCCTGCCTGGTCATGGGGATATTGAAGCAATCAATGAGGTTGGGGGAATTTCTAAGGCCCCAAAGAGACACATTGGTATTTTTGGCAAAACGAAACAAATTAGGAAATTCAATAGAATGAATCTTCCCCAGAAATAGATCATGCCAAAAACTCAGAGAGTCACCCTTAGCAGGAATGCAGTAGGCCACACCTCGGAATTGCGTGTTAAGCCTCATGATATCTTTCCACCAAAAAGAGCCCTTCTCCTTGGCTAAACGAGGGACTTCACTGCAATAGTATTTATTCCAAATGAGCTTCACCCATTGAATATTCTCCCATTAATAGAATTTATCAAGTTGCTTTAGAAGGAGAGCATCATTCTAGAGACTCAAATTGATGACACTAAGCCCACCTTTAGCTTTAGGAGCCTGCACAAGATCCCAAGCAGCAAGATTGTACCCCTTCTTTCTAAATTCATTCCCCCTCCAAAGACAAGTCTTCCTGTCCTTGTCAATTAGATCAATGACTGTGACCGGGAGCTTGATAGAGCACATATAGTAAGTTGGCAATGAAGAGATGAGCGAGTTGATAAGCTGAAGACAGCCAATGTAAGTGAGCCATAGGGAACTGGCAGAGAGCTTTCTCTCAATCCTGCAAATAAGGGGAGCATAGTCTTTGACTTGGGGCTTAGTCAGGCCCAAAGGGAGACCTAAGTAAGTGAAAGGAAAGGTCTCCAAACAGCAACCAAAGTGACTAGCAAGAGCGGAAGCCCTATCCTGAGATAGATTGATGGGCACAAGACATGACTTCTAATAATTGACCTTCAATCCACTAGAATGGGCAATGTTGTGAAGAATGTCCTTTAGCATGGAGAGTTGCTGCTCATCTCCTTTCATGATAATGATAGTGTCATCAGCATACTGAACCACAGGGTAGGGGGTGCCAACTGGAGGAGGAAAAGGAGGAAGAAAAGAGCCCTGCTGAAACTCATGATTGATAACAGTTGTAACAGTCGGCGGCAATAGCGAAGAGCAAGGGAGAAAGCGGATCCCCCTGCTTGACACCTCTTTTACACTTGAACTCTTTACCAGCAACACCATTCAACAAAACATATGAAGTGGTAGAAGTCAGAATATTCTAAGTCCAGTCAACCCACCTATGGGGGAAACCCTTGGCTTTAAGCATTTCAAGAATGAATTGATGCTCCACAAGGTGAAAAGCCTTTTCAAAGTCAAGCTTAAGAACAACAATTTCTCTCCTGGAATGATGACATTGATGAAGAAATTCAAAAGCCCACCCCAAGCAATCTTGAATAGTCTTTCCTTTGACAAACCCATATTGATTGTCATGCACAACTTGTAGAGCAACTTCCTGAAGTCGATTAGCCAATAGCTTAGAGACGACCTTAAGAGATGAATTCAGGGGAGAGATGGAAATTATTCACTTTCTCAGGGTTATCTCTTTTTGGCACCAAAGTGATGAAGGAGGAATTAATACTCTTAGTGTCAGCCTGATGATAGAAGAAATCATGGCACAGCTTGTATACATCATGTCTCATAGAGTGCCAGGCTTTTTTAAAGAAGAGATTGTTGAAGCCATCATGACCAGGAGTCCAAGATTAAACTATATTTTGTGATTTTTTTAATTGTATTAATTTAATATGAACTATATTGTCGTAGTTTTTAAACTCTTTATATATATTTTATATAAATAATATTTCTACTCTCATTTACGTCCTCTAACGTGGCCACGTCAGATGGGTGCAAAAAGTGAACGGTTTTAAAATTGAGAGATGTTAAAACCTATTTTTATATCGACTGCCCGGCCCATTACACAAGGCCCAACCGGCTCAACTTTTGGCAGCGAGAACCGTGAGCAAACGGTAAAGGCTCAACGGCCGGCCGCATCCAGCTGGCATTCCTCTCGGTTGCTCCCCGCTTCAAATTCCAAACCAATCGAAGGGGGAGAGGCAACCGGGGAAGGGGAGTGCTCCCGTTCCAAATTCCAAACCAATCGAAGGGGAGAGGCAACCGGGGAAGGGGAGGGGCAACCACCGCGACGAGCGGCTTCCGCTACGCCGGCGCGCGACAGCGGGCGCCGGGTAGCAGCCAGCGGCGCGCGGCGGCAACTCGCGGGCGCGGGCACCGCGACGGGAACGGCGACGGTGAACGCTCCGACGTCCACCCTCCCTGCCGCCTTCTCTCCGGTAAGCATCGGCCTCTCCTCTAGCTCTAGGGTACCCTAAACCCTAATCCTTCCCTCTCCTCTACCCCTCTCCTCTAGCTAGGGTTCTTCCTCTCTTCCCCCTTCATCGCCCCCCTTCCCCACCCGACTGGATCGATGTGTATTCCATTTGCGTGCGCTTTGGTGGGTTTGGTTTAGGGTTCAGGCCTGCGAGGCATACGAAATTGGGTCCAATTTGTTCGGTACCTGCGATTATGTGCTTGTTAGTTCCAAACTGGTAGGTGCGTGTGAGTTGCATTCCGTTGGATTGACTGGCTGTTGGCTTGGCCTGCAGTTCGAATTGACAACGTATGTGTTCATGCATTCCGTTAATGTTTGGTTCAGTGGATCTGTTTGCGTCATCATTTTAATTGGTCCTCATGAATGATGTTGCTGATTGAATTGAATTTATACTTGACTCTTGCTTTTTGGTTAGAAATATACTAACCATCATAGTAGTTATGTTCGTAACCAATTGATGCTCGCCAGCCACGAATGGATCAGAATTTTCTTCTTTGTGGTGAGAACATAGCACGTCTGTGGTTTGATATCTAGCTGTACGGCAAGTGTCATTTTATACTTGCCTCTCTTTTTATAGAATATAATTGTTATGTTCCCAACCAAATTGGTGCTCACCAGCCATGAATCAACTAGAATTTTCTTCTTCATGATAAAAAAAGTTAGCATCTCTGTGCTTTGGTATCTGGCCTTGCGACTAATGGTTGGTGGCCATGTCTGTTTAAATGGTGAGGCATTCCTGTATGCGCCAGTTTCATGCTGTGTTTTGTATGCATTGAATATTTTCTTGGTAGTTGTCATGTTTGGAGTCAATTAGGTTCTAGTTTGTTGATTCTGTAATGTGATGAGATTTAGATGGTAAGAGACTGGAAAATTGATTTTGGCTAAGTGAGCACTCTGCCATACACGGTGTAGTAGATGACACATTTAGTTTTCTTTTTCCTCCGGAAATCTGAATGTTCTATGTGACTATATTTAACATAACTAAATTGTATGCAAGAGTTGAATAATTCAACACTGCGGCTGTGATATTTCAACACTTTCAGTTAGGTTCATGTTTTTATTATTCAACACTGCGGCTGTGATATTTCACTAGTTTTACATAGCCTTCTGTTTTAAGCTTGTATTTATTCATGCTGCTTTAAGATACTACATTTGACTTGTACTAACAAACTTGTGTTGTTCTAGGGTCATCTCTTTGGCGATGATCGACAATAGAAATCTTCTTCCTGGCCACCACAAGGATGAGGAGAGTGAAGCTCTTGTCTCCATCGCGGAGGCGGCTTCGCTGGGCGCACGCAATGCAGTGTTAGAGGAGGTTCACAGGGCGGAACAGGTGGCGGTGGCACCGACTGAGGTTGGGCCACGAACAAATGGAGTACCTCCCTCACGTGCTATGGTCGCTGGTGTACTTCCTCTTCCACGTGCTGAAATTGCTGCGGCCGAAGGAGCCCTGAAAGGAGTACACGTCGAAGTTTGTCTCCTGCCACCTGTGGCACGCAAGCTGGTGTCCAGTGCAGACCTGTTACAACTCCAGGCTGCAGCTGCGACAGGAGCTGCTGCAGGCGTTAGGGGGTCAGTGTTCATGGCCCCACTTGCCGCGAATCCCCTGAGGTAATCCCCTAATTTATTCGAATAGCTGAGACGTGGATAGGATTTATATTCTTCTTATTTGCTATATAACTTTAATTATTTTGGAACAGCTGGACAAGAATATCGTGGCCACCGCTGCAGGTTCTGGGGCCTATGGAGCTTGCTACCATGCAATCCGCACCATGCCAAGGAAACCCACGGTAAATCCTCAAACTCTTTCTCCTTTTGCTGCTTTGTTATTGAGTACTCCATAAAAACTACAACTACGATATTTGTTCCTGTTAGATAAATCCAAATTTGACCAAGTTTACGATGTATTCACAAAATCTCCAATTTAGTTTAATACGAAAGTATATTTCATACTCGAATGATATTTATTTTGTATCATAAATGTTAGTTAGTATCTTTTGTATAAATTTGGTCAAACTTGAAAGCATTTAGTTTCTTAAAATGAGAGAATTGCATTCTTTTGGGAAGGAGGGAGCAGTGTAGCCATTGATTCACTTATGAGATATATTCAATCCCATCTTCTATCTTACATGGCCTTTGTATGACTTTTCTGTAGGTCAATCAGTGGGCTACTCGTCTTCCACCTGTGCTTGGCGCATCGCTGGCTTTGGCGGCGGGGGTATATCCACGCTTTTCCAATGACAAGAATGACAAGGTTATCGCAAGTGTTTATGGTGGTCTCAGTCTTGTAATCTTCATGCTCATGGTTGGTATTGTTGCTTCTCCTTTTAGGTCTATGAGTCCTGAAACTGTGAGTCGGCATGTGACATTTGCCTCGTTTACTACCCTTATAGCACTTTTGACTGCAGTTTTGTGTACCCTGTTGTCAGGAAAGGGGTTTATTGCCTCAGTAGTTGTGGTAGGTGTTTTAGCTGTAGCCTGTTTGATGTACTTGTGGAGCCTTAGCAACCAGTACTACCGTGGTTGTTAGATTTCTGATCGAGTGAGAAAGAAGTTACACTCAATTTTGTTGAGGATAAGAGAAAACACTTGTTATAAATGTCCAAGGTTCAGTATTCTTTTAATAGCTTTCCACAATTATTTTTATTTCCAGATAGTCTGGCTCACTGGGTCGTTGAGAACGGAATTTTGAAGCGGGCATACCTTTGGGGTTTGGTCAGTTAAAACGATCAGCTGATACATGGACAGATGTATAACACAAATACTGTGATTTTTGTTTGTAAATACAAATTTAGCTTCAAACACAGGGTATAACTTGTCATGTCAGCACGTCAAAACAAAAAGGTGAAAACGTAATGCAAAACAGTAGAGCGGTTAGCCATAAATTCCTGCTATTCCTGCTTTGCTGGCTTCGTCTATCACGTGCTAAGGTACTCAACAGTGTTGTTACAATCGCTGTATCAGATAGGGGCCTTGTCATGCTAGCAGCTCGCTAGCAAGGCAAAAATCTCAGCCCTAGGCAAAGGCAACAACCGAAATCAAACGTGTTTAGAAGCTGTCCTGGTAGTTCGCTAGCAAGGCAAAAAAATCTCAGCCCTAGACAACGGCAACGACCGAAATCAAACGTCTCGGAATGTCCAGTGCTCCATCACGCCGGTGGCACAAACATCTTCAACAACAAAGCTCGTCCCTCACGCCGGTGGCACAACCATCTCTTCATTGGACCATAGCTTAATTTTCACTATTCAACACGCTTAAAAACAAGAATATACACAAATGATGTGAAATTGCGCGGATAATAATACTAAAACTTGAAAGTGGCAACATTTTTTTTTCCTGAAAAAGTAAACTTGTGTACAACTGCACTGCACTATTTTATGATTAAACAGGGCATAAATAGGTTAACACAGGATATACTACATAAACAAAACCTTGACCTGGTACGAGACATAAATAAATACACAATCCAAGACATAAATAAATACACATGGGAAATAGCAACGGCACCAAGACATAAATAAATACACAAAAGTTCAGAGAAGGACAACACTGGGAATAGCACAGCATGGCATCCGCATCCTCTTGACCTGCAGATGACAGAATCCACATGTTCAGCTCACAATTATGCAAAGGTTGAATAACAAGGTACGAGATTGCAAAACAGAGCCAACATCCTGGGCAGAGGCAAAGATCATATATATTGAATTAGAAATGCATTTGAATTAGAAATGCATAGGAGTCTTTTGTAGCTCCAAACAAACATTGTGCCCAACAAATACAAATTCTTATCCTATCAGAAGAAAACCAAAATAGATTAAAAAATTGACACTAAATTTTGATAAACAAATAAACATGCAATAAGAAGTTTAGATTTTATAATCACCATGAAGGTAAAAGATGAACATGCACACATTTAAGGAACTTAAACTTAAAGTATACCTCCTTGCCACAACTCTCTTAAATTTGATAGATATTAGAGAGGAAACATAACTGAAAACTTCTTACGAAACACTCAAATTTGAAACAAAAATGTTCGGGTTCCAGAGTGACTTAATTCTGCATGATATTTGTTTCATGCAGTTTTTTTTAGGAGAGCTACATATCATTGCATTAAGAATACGAGAAATAATACATAGGATAGACAAGAGCTTACTCCTAGTATAAGGGAGAGATACTCCTGAACCCAACACTCACACCACATCATTCCTAAACAGTACTGATATCTCTGTGCTTAGCTGAAGAAGCATCTCCTTAGGGCAACTATAATGTTTGTTTCATGTAGATGTGCAAAAGGGTAACCATGTCACATGATGTAAATTTTCTTGTCCTCCTCTAACCTTTAGCACCATATACGGAGATCCACACATCAATAAAGAAATTACCTTGTAGTTCTTTTGGCATCTTATCACAACATGCAAAAAGGGTGTGGCAGGTGGAGTGAAGAGACAAAAAGGTAGGTTTTATTCCTTAGCTCTAGTGCCTAATTTAACTCCAGTGCTAGTGATTTCTAGCTTGGTACCACCTAATTTAACATATTTCATCTCTGTATCATTTTCTCTTCCCAGTTAGCACCTTAAACTCACAAACGGAGCTGCCCTTAAGAGCATAGACTCCAGATATGCACCAACACACACTCTCATTAGCTAATTGGACATTTACTATTTCATGCAGTTACCCACTACAGTTCTATACAAGAGTCGAGAAGTTACTTCTTTCCTCAAAACCAAGTTACTAAAACATCCAAACTAGGTAAAAACTACTCAGGATGGGCTTCCTAAAGTACATCATGAAACAGTTTTCCTTCTTTATGTACCAACCACTTCTTTACAACACAACACAGGTTCTGATCAGCAGGATCAGCTTAAAGATGTCATGACAGGCTAACAGATACAGACTCCCCACAAAACACAGGCAAGTCTAACCAGAGGAACTCGATCGAAAGTTGGAAACAATCAAATTCTAGTAAAAGAGTCTGGAACATAACATCAGTAAGCATCAATTTATCTACATTCAAATATTAAGCTTTCAGGTTAGTTATGCCATGGTCATTAGAATCTTTTTAGCTGCCAAAGGTGAAGTTAACTTGTAGCCTGTACTTTGAGTAGTGAAGTTGAAGTGTGTGATCCAGAAATCAAAACATCAAGGCACCAAGCAATGCAATTGGTACGGTTTCTGCTTGAATAAAGTGGTGGTACGCTGCACTCCTATATATCTATGGGCAAATATATGAAACAAATTGCATTCATGAACACATCTTAACAGTAGACTAAGTCAAGGACCGAACTGACCTAAAACATATTTCAGTTTCCTTATCTATTGGGACCAACTAAAAACCTTTAGTAGATGATCTTATTCCAACTTAGCATATGGACGTAAGGTGGATTTTTTCTGCAAAAACAAAGGCTATCAAGCAAGAAGGAGAAACGGATTTTTATACCTCCTCCGCGAGAACATTTAGAAACTCAGATAAATTGGTCAAATACAACAGTTTTGTTGGGATTTTCTGACACTGAAATACGACTTGTAGCCTATTTGAATAGCAACACATGGGATCGCTAGAGATTGGTTTTACAGTAATAGATAGAATTCTCTGAAAGAGATAATGAAGTTTTACTATATAAGAGCAGTTTTTCAAGAGATAACTTACTTGTAACGATCACTCTTTCAGTAAAGCTGCTGCATACAATGGAGCGGCAACAGCAACACCAAAAAAAACGGCAGCAAGCTAAGCCTCTCAACTGTGGATTCGAGATTGCAATATAAGCCAGCGCAACAAAATAACAGCTCCCAAGGACAACAGAGCTTTTCTGCAGAAGACAAGGAATCAAAACAAAGTTAGCACCCAGCCAGAACTGGGTAATAATAAAACATAGCAATCTACTACCAAATATTCGGTGCAAACATAAAAGAGAAAATATTAACTTTGTGCAAAAAGGTATGGTGGAACGGCAAATTTTACTGACTTCATCATTTGAATGTAGTATTGACTTGAAACAGATCCTTAAAACAAAAACAAATAGTTCCTAATTAACAGTGTTTTTTTCCCTGTTTTAAAGGCGGTAAGGCGAGGCGAGGCGAGCGACCCCCTTCCGGACGCCTAGGCGAATAAGGCGACCGCCTAGGCGACGCCATATAACATATTAATATATTAGTTAACTAAAAATTCAGGAGCAAATCAGACATTAATATTGCCATCTCTTAGCAAGTAATAATACAATAATAAGTGGTGCTACTAGACTACTACTACACACCATCAAACAGTAAGATAACAACTCTGAGATCTATCATCTCTTAGTTCTGCACTGCTGCTAGTGCATTCTCCTCCTCCTGGTTTCCAAGTCATCCCTCATCTCCTTTCTAATTGTAGTAGTAGTCATTGTGCATACTTTTGTATCACCAAAGCCACCAGCCAGATGTTGCTTCAACCTTTTTATCCATCCAAAAAATGAGTGACCACATAGGGTGCATGTCACTGCATCTTTGTTACAAAGGTCTGGCCAGTAGGCATACTTGCACCCTGGATCTGAACTTGCCATTGTGCTAACTGTAAAAAAAAACTAAATAAAAATGGCACTACGAATGCTAGGATTGTACTAGCAAAAAAAAAGATCGATGTTGTGAAGAATTTGTACATTCAACAGTCGAATGGTATGCGTTACAGTCGATCTGTGTATTACTATACTACAATTGCATTTGGGACAAAGCAATTCACTTATTTACAGTGTCTCAAAACTCGCTTGCCGCTAGGCGTGCTAAAAGGAGGTAAGGATCAAATGGGAGAGGAACAAAGAGGAGACAGGACAGAAGACCTGAAATTTCAGATCTGTGATCATCCGTGCCACCCTCGCCGACCTCTCTCAACCAGCCCAACCGCCGTCACGTTTGCTCTGATCTTCTCACAGCGGTTCACCGAGGCGAGAGGCGGCGGGCACGGAGGGGATCCGGAGGGATAGCGGGGGGCAGATCGACGCCGGCGGACTACACACGGCAACAGACCCTAGCGTGTAAATTCGTATAGGAGGGGGGAGTGATGGATTACCATGCAGAATTTGAACACGTGGTCCGCAAGATTGGGCTTTGGCCGGAATTGCTTCGCCATGGCCGCTGCCTTCTTCCCTTCGCCGCCGATGAGCCGGCCGCCTTCCATATCCTTTTTTTCCTGGCTCGAATTGGGGAAACGAAGAGCGAAGTGTGCTTTGTTTTGCTGGCGGGTAGGGCCGACCACCGAACCGGCTTTTGTTGTGTGCCCCTGTTGTGTACGCCCGTTGTGTGCCCCTGTGGTGTACTCCCATGCAGTTCGACGTTTTTACTTTTAAACTTCATGTTTGACCGTCTTATTCAAAATATTTTTGCAAATCATAAAATAAATTAATCAATATTCAAGTATCTTCATTGATAAAATAAGTCGTAACAAAATAAATTATATTTGTGCAAAAAAATTGAATAAGACGAAGCATCGAATAAGATGGCACGGAAACCAGGGTGACAAAGTCAGTGGGACGGAGGGAGTACACCCCTTAGCCCGAGCCCGAGCCGAACGACTGCAATTTCCCTTCGCCGGGCAACACGTGGCTCAGAGCAGTTCTGATCAGAGCAAGTATATTATAATATAGCCAGCAAGCCTGCTGCAAGGAAGCTTACAGCCTTCTCTCAGTCCATCCATACAATAGTTAGCTCTTTCTAATCTAATTAATACAGGACCCACTTGTCTATCTCACATATTATCTTGGTTCTTGTGCCCAAGCCGACGGTAAGCTTACAACCCGCTTCTCCTCTCTCTTCTTCCTTCTCTCCTCCACATCGGCATTTAGCCCAGAACAACCCGCCATAATACTTGCTCTCGAAAGGAGATGCCAGGAGGCCCCGGTGACAAGCGGAGGGCTATTTGTTGTGAGAGAAAAATCTTGAACCGGTCGTAATTTAAAACCATGACTAGGCGAGTCTACCCGGACACTACTCCATCCGTCCACTAATAATTCATCATGTTGACTTTTATATATCATGTTTCACCGCCGTCTTATTCAAATTCTTTATACAATTTATAAAATAAATAAAATTTTATTAAAGTATCTCTAATGATAAAAATAAGTCATATCAAAATAGATAATGTTTATATAAAAATTTTTAATAAGACAAGCGGTCGAACATGATATCATAAAGTCAACGGGATAAGTTATTTCGACAGAGGGAGTAGATCAAAAGTTAGAAACAATCAAATCCTACTAGAAGAGGTTTGGAACACGATTCCATAAATGGTCAATTTATATCTACATCAAAATACTCCCTCGGTTCCTAATTATAAGTCGCTTTAACTCTTTTTACATCTATTCTCCGACGCATCTAGATATAATAATATGTCTACATACTCCTTCTGTCCCCTAATTGATTTGCCGCCGTCGGTTTTCGTGTCATATGTTTGACTCGATTTGTATAAAATACATACAACATTTATATCTCTAAATAAATTTATTAAAAAACTAGACGAAAAGTTCATACCGATGATACTAATAATTTAGCATAAATATTTATATATTTTAATATATAATTGCCGGCAATAGTTTCTCGAAAACGAAAAACGATAAACATTTAAGGACGGAGAGAGTAACGTAGCAAAATGGATGTAACAAAAGAAAAAGTCAAAACGACTTATAATTTGCAACGGAGGGAATACTAAACTTTCAGGTTTAAGTGTGTCATGATCATTCCATTGTTTTTAGCTGCCAAAGTTTTAGTTAAATTCTAGCTTGTACTTTGAGTAGTGAAGTCGAAGTGTGTGATCCAGAAATCAAAACACCAAGGCACCGAGCAGGTAAGGTTTCTCGTTGGACAAAATGGTGGTGCACTCTCCTTTAAAATCAATTGGCAAACACATTGCATCCATGAATACATCTTAATAGTAGACTAAATCATGCACCAAACTGACTTAGAAACATATTTGGTTTCCTAAATATAATTCTTAAAAATTATGGTTCCTTTTCTATTGGGAGCAACTAAAAACTTTACTAGATGATATTATTCCAAGGTCCAATCTAACATATGGACATAAGGTTTGGTTTCTTCTGGAAAATCTTATTTCGTTTGCTAGGAAAAAAGGAGAAAGGAATTGTAAATCTTTGCAACAACATTCAGAAGCTCGGATAAATTAGTCAAATACAGTGAAACTATGTTGGGATTTGATGACATTAAGGCCGATCTTAATGGAGAGTTTCACCTCCTGTTTTCAAGATGTGAAACTTTGGTATAAAATAGGCGTCTCCCTCAATGCACGCTTTCATTGTACAGCTTTATAGGCTCAAAGGTCCCACAACCTCTCTCTCATTGGATGGTTTAATTTGCATAATTCCATGGTGAAACTCTATTTTTTGTCTCAATGGAGGTTTTACCCGTTTCCAACGTATGTGAAACAAGTGTCCAAAGGTTTCACCATGGTGAAACTTTTTCCTTCTCTCTCCTAGACGTTTCATGCAAAAAGTAAAGTTTTGCTGATGTGGCGCTGCATTTAATGTGCATGAAACACTTATGAATTCCCCGTTGAGACTGGCCTAAAATATGACTTGTAGCCTATTGAATAGCAACACATATGCTAAGCCAAATAAATTAGTCAAATTAGCCTTTCGTTGTGACTTAGGGGCTGTTTGGATTGCACCTTGAAATAATTTGCTTGGACCGGTAGTGGACTGGACATTGCCTTGATTGCGTTTGGTTGAAACCTTGATAGGTGTCTATCATTTCTACCAAACGCAATCATAAAAGCGTTGTTTTTAACTTATTTGCTTGGACTAATATGACATAGTTAATAAGTTAAAGTTGCATTGTTTATCGGTACTTTATTAAATGAGAGGCATGATATTCTATTTTTTATTTGTTGATTCATAAAAAGCATTTGCTTTATTTTTCTCTTTATTAGTTGCGTTTATGTTACTAAAATGATATTAAGTAGGATTATATATACAAGAAAACATATTCCCTCTCTTTATTAAACTTCTCAGGCCTGATGACTTCCAACCAAACGGACTATCTCTCTACTTGCCTGGGCAGCCAGATTCCATCGAATTTTCCGGTAACTCTCGGACATCACTTTTTGCCAAGCAAGTCATCTAGATCACCAACCAAACAAGCCCTTAGTGTGCCTTGTTTATGGATGGTGGGTGGGCCAAGGCATATATTGCTTACCACAATTTTTCATTAAACCTGATTGAGCCACGAGTTCCACCAAACTAGCTTTTTTATGTTGTGGACCGACCGTGGAGTCCGCCCCAAGGCCCAAACCCTACAATCGTGGGCATGTTTGGTTTCCTTGACAACTACTATAACGCCTCGCCCAAAACAAAGTTAGAACATCAACTACATTTGGATCTACATTGTTATCCTTGTAAGGATCCTTGCTTTGTTGGGTGAGCAGGGCATCCTTGGTTCCCGGAGGCGTATGTTAGTCTCACATGAGAAGCTTGTCTACCTGTTCGTGCTTCATCTTATTTTAACTTATTTTCTTTCACAGAGTGCTGCTAAAATCAGTCGTCAGCAGACAGAATCTTGAGCGAGCCAATTCGACCCACCCACACGGGTAAGGCAAATCTGAAATCTCGCTACAAAGTGTGAAATAAGCCATCGTATTCATCTCTACTACATATAATGCACCAAAAAAACTTTCCTAAAACCACACAACAAACTGTCCACCACAGTCATTATCTCTCCTAATCTTTTCTAAGTGCACCCAACAAATTACACCCCAAAAGCTAAAACAAGTTTTTAAAATGAATGGGCCAGGATCTATTCTAACATTTTTCTCTTACCCACCCACCACATCCGAGGGCCAAAATTGCTGGGATCAATCCTCATCTACCACCATCCCATCCCGCTCTGGCTGGTCCGCGCAACTTTCCTCTCGCGACCATCCGACTCCTCGTCACCCACGCTTCCCGACGCGCGTCCCTCCGTCTTTCCCACGCGCGACGCGCGACCTTCCTCTGGCGACTGAGCGCCAACGGCGACGGTCACCTCGCCGGGCGGAGCCTCATCCCCAGTCCGCATATCTCGTCGAGGTCAAGGACTGAAGCCGCCGCCGCCGCCGCCGTGAGGTACAAGGCCTGAAGCAGCCTGCCACCCGCAATCCGCCGGCATCGCCTGGAGGTCCACCCGCAATCCGCCGCCGCCGCCTGGAGATCTGCCGGCGCCGCCTGGAGGTCCGCCGCCTGCCACCCGCTGCTGGATGGATTCAGCCCGAACGCCATCCGCCTGAGCCGGTTGATCTGGTCCGTCGTGCCGCCGCCCTACCGCTGCCTGAAGCCGCCGCCGCCTCCTGAAGGTGCCTGAAGCCGCCGCCGCCGCTGGGACTGAAGCCACCGCCGCCAAATTGGTTTGTGTTCCACCAAATTGGTTACTCACAGACAGCTCCTATCAGTCAGGTACCTTCAAACCCTACCTACGTTCTCCTACCCATCAGACATTTTTTTCATGTTGATCTGCATTAGCAAAATTATTAGCATGCAGGATATAATATGGATACTTCATGGATGCTGCAGGACACATGTTGAACTGCACTAGCAAGACACATGTTCACAAGTTTGGATTACATCTCTTTGCCTTCAGGTATCCTTCTCATGTTTTGGGCTGCCTACAAAAAATAACAGTGAGATTATAAACTTTCTTACTAATTTCATCACTGATTTCACATCCTGCAAGGGATGAGCTATATCCTACTGTTGTGTTCTTGCTTGTGTGATGATGATCTGTTTCACTTGGTCGTTTAGCTATTGATTCTGTTAAACTGCCTACAAAAAAGATCATACCTGTCAATTTGATTTTTGATTTTTTAATTAAAAAAATCAGCTCAATTCATTGTTGCAGGGTTTCAGTATTCCAACAGCAGCAGACCCAATTGGCTATGTGTGCCGCACCGTTGCCGATGACCATGACCACCGCAGGCCTGTGTACATGACTCCTCCACGGTAACAATTCAGGATTATCGATTGTATATAATTCAGGATTGTCGATTGTATATTACATTGTCAGTAATGAATTGAGCTAAGTTTTTTAGAAGCGATACACTGCATTGGCCTACGTTTTCTACTGGGAGAACAACTCTGACAGAAACAAGCTAATGCATCCAAATTATGCGCATCATTTTCGTCCTAGCATAGCATCCAATCTGCATTAATGTTCAAGTTTTCTGAACATTCAAGTTGTTGGTGCTGACTCTGAAAATAACTGTTTTGGTGCCTATTACCTGTTGCCGTGAACTCTTGTTATTTGTCTATGCAAATAGCTCTTTTGGGTGTTGTTCCAGATCTGAAAATAGCTTATTTTTTGAACTTCTCAAAGTGGCATTCAATAGCAGTCTTAATTGATTTGCTTGTCACTTGTTATTGTGCAGGTATACCTGCGTTCTCCTTGTCACTTGAGGACTTTCAACTATGAACCACTAGCTTCAGCTAGCATCGGTCAGGTTGGTTTACGGCACACTATTCAATTAAAATATTACATTTGTTTTATGTTTCTTCTAAGACCGAAATTAAGTGAATCTATTTTACTGGCAGAAGATACTACTAAACTTGTCCTATAGGATGGTGGACCTGCATCGGGCTGGAATGATCATGGTGAGTTCCTCTCCATGATCCAGTTTTCTTTCCCCATCACTTCCTGACTTCCTGCTAATTCAGACTGACCCAAAGTCGGAGCACTTGATTCGACGACAAGTGGTTGGGCTGAGGCTTGGGGGCGATTGATTTCTACTGTTTTGGTTAGTTTTGTTGGCTGGTGCCTGATGGCCCATATATGACATGTGAGAGCCTTGGCTGCGGCGGCATCGAGCATAGTTCTGGTGTTATGTTAACATTTGATAAATATGGTCTTTAATTTGTAAATGTACTAATATTGCACTGGTGAATCTTTTTAATCTTTCAGCTATGTACCTTCCCTATTTTTCTGCAGGCTGCCCTCTTGCTTGATGCTTTTATCAAGAACAAAGCTTCATTATCAAGAAATAATTAATGAAAAGCTTCAGAAAGCTATAGAGCTTGGTATGGAAACATTTTCTGTCCTCTTGGATTGCTATTGGTCGATTTTTATTTCATGGATGATTTCGTGATTTTAGCTGTGTTTAGAGTCAGATTACAAGTAGCTAACTGACAGTTGCTGTTATATGCATGGATGAGTTGTTTAGAGAAACAAACTCTGCACACACTGTCATATACTTATTAAATTTTGGAAAACTGTAGTGCCATTTCTGAAAAAAAAATTACAACCATCTTGGCTGATAAATTACTTGTAAGTAATTATTTAGCCCAAAATCAATTCATAGGCTGCACATTACTTGTAAGTAATTATTTAGTCCTCAACAGTAAGCATGTGTTTTAGCTTTGCCAGTAATTTCCTGTTGTAGTCGTTTGAATGAATGATTAATTCATGATTCTACTGTGTCACATGAATTCTTGGTTGTGCAATTCAGGGATTGAGTCTTTGGCAGTGATGCTAAATTAGCAATGGAGGCAATATATTCCCTGTCTGCTTCAGAATAAAGAAATGCAATGGCTGATCTCACCGAGCTCTTCATGACAGCTAACAGTTGCAATACATTCCCTGTCTGCCGGATTCTGGTGGTACGCAATCTTTCCTTGCATCCCTTTGCCTCACTATTGTCTCATTAGAGGGGTTCCTAAAAACTGATAGATTAGTTAAACTTGGGTGTGCTTCAGCCTAGGTACAGTGATGAAGCATGAAAGATTTGCCCTGGTTATTTGAGTACAGCATGAAACCAAACAAATGCTTTACTTATAATGTTCCTGCTTATTTGAGTACTCAACCTAATTTCATTGCTTAAGATGACTTCCAATATTATGCTAATGCTATTTCTGGTCAGCTGGGTATTTTGAGTTTGTATCTAAAGTTTGAAACTCAAGTAAAGTGTGTGTAACCAAATTAGTTGTTTTATTTTTTTCTTCAGAACCCTGATGACCAAATTAATTGTTTTATCTTTGGAACAGACTACCCAAGCTTGAGCTCTATATCAACACATCTTCTCTGATCCCCAACAGTCGGTGGCAGTGGATCCACTAGGAGCATCTCCAAGTAAACTGCAAATGGTATCATTATGAACAAAACACAAAGAGATGTGCTGCAGCTGGGTCCATGGAAGCATTCTTGTGCAACGACCTGACCATTGCTATTTTGTTCAGTACCTATTAAGTGTGATGTCGGTCTTGATGGTCATGTATTAACAAAACACAAAGTGATGCTATAAAAATGTAATGGTGGGCTTGGTTAGATTGTGGTTACGGTCTGTGCAGCATTGGCTTTCCTTATTTTACCCTGTGTTCATTTTCACTATGACTTTTTGATGTTTTTGAAAACTGAAAGCTATTACCTTGGGCTGATTTAGCATGCTCATCTTAAGTATAAGTAATGTTACTCTATGTTCTAACTTCTATGCTGAATTGCTGAGCGGCTGCACTCGAAATCAAGTTAGCAAAGTATAGCTCTCAAGCAGCAGTGTCAGCATTCATTACAAACATTGCAGGTCTACAGATGATCAAGAGATTAATCAAATAGAGAACATTTCTTTCTGAGTCTCTTGGTTTTTATCGTTGGATGTTATTAAGTGTATTTTTAAATGAACCGTGGCAACGCACTGGGCACACTATCCTAGTATAGTAAAAAAAGGCGTCACCGTATCCTTGCTCGGCGAGGTAACACAGTGTCAGGCAGAGGAACCAAGCAGCCAGCCCTGTGATGGTAAGGTTTGCCTTGCCAGAGCAAGCAAGGAAACTAGCCAGCCGAACAAAGCCTAGGCGAGGCGCTACAGTAACCGACAAGGAAACCAAAACGTGCCGGCAATTTCCCTTGGCCTTCCACTGACAAGGAAACCAAAACGTGCCAGCGTCGTCATCTCATCACTCGCAAGCGCACGAGACAGAGGGCCAAAATTCCCCAATTCCCCGCCTTCCCCGATTCCCCCACCGCGAACCCTAACCCTAGCCCGCCCGCTCGCCCGCCTCCCATGGACGGCGAGGACTCCGGCGGCGCCTCGCCGCCGCCGGTGCCACTGGCACTCGTGCCCCCTCCTCTTCAGCATCCCGCCGGCTCCGCCCCCGCGCAGAGGGACATGGCGGCGTCCCCGACCAGCTCGCGCTCCGTGACGGAGACGGTGAACGGCTCCCACAAGTTCGTGATCCAGGGCTACTCGCTCGCCAAGGGCATGGGCGTGGGGAAGCACATCGCCAGCGACACCTTCACCGTCGGCGGCTACCAGTGGGCGGTCTACTTCTACCCCGACGGGAAGAACCCCCGAGGACAACTCCGTCTACGTCTCCGTCTTCATCGCCCTCGCCTCCGATGGCACCGACGTCCGCGCCCTCTTCGAGCTCACGCTCCTTGACCAGAGCGGCAAGAACAAGCACAAAGGTCCACTCCCACTTCGACCGTTCCCTCGAGTCCGGGCCCTACACCCTCAAGTATCGCGGATCCATGTGGTAAGTTCTATGCAGATCCCCTCTGTCCCATTTTTGCCTGTTCCTTATTTGGTTGTGTTAGGTTGAGACGATTCATCATCCATAAATGTATTTTTTCCTGTTCCTTATTTGGTCGTGTTAGGTTCGTTATAAGTATGAGACTGTTCCTTCCTGCTGAGTCGATTTATCATCCATAAATGTTTATTCTGCAGTAGAATTATAGCCTAGTATTATTCAACTAGGGGTTGGTGTGGCTGCGTTTGGTTTGCTACTAGTACAAGAGCGCTCCTGTTGTGCTGATTTAGCATCAACAGAGATTTATTATTCTATAGTGGAATTGTAGCCATTCAATATTATTATTCTATAGTGGAATTGTCGCCATTCAATATTCAATTAGGTTTCATGTTATTGTGTTAAAATGGGTCTAGTGCTATTATGACAGAAATTGTTGACGTTTTCAACTAATCGTTGTTCTTTAGTGTTAGTAGTGCATTGTTCTTTGGATCAGTTTCGATTCGAATGGTTGTGAGGCGCTGAATTGGCTTGTGTGTGCTTAAGTTGCAAATATTAGTGTGCTTAAGGGTCTATTTTTGGTTTTCATCTTGGTGTTAAGGGTCTATGTGTGTCTATGTTGTGTTTGTTTATCCAGTTTCATATGTGTGTGGTTATGAATTTTCAGTTGCAATTTGTTCTCATCCAAAATTCTTTTCGTATGCTTCATTGCAACTATATTTGTGCAACAACAAGCTCCATTTTCCGTTGTTGGAATTAGATTATATATATATATATGTGTGTGTGTGTGTTATGATGTTATTGTGTCCTTTATGAAACTGTACATATCCATGGTTACCTTATGCAGTTTGATTTTTGTTAGTGCAGCACTCCAGCATGTCCAAGCTGCTGTTGAATGTACGTTTTCAGTTTTTGTTTGTTTGTCAATTTTCCAGTGTAAATGTGTAACGTGAACTGGTTCTGCAACTTTTAGTGCCTTTGTGCTAAAGCATACCGACATTTCTTCTGGTTCCTGTTTGAATAAATTGATTTTTTTTTTTTTGTTTTGTGTCCCTTCTCGATCAATGAATAAAGTCTTGAATCATTGCTCTTGCAAAAGTAACGCCATTCCATAAAATAAGGACATCTAACTGGACTCAGATAATTGAATTTACATCTATCATTCTTTGTTTCAGGGGTTACAAACGATTCTTTCGTCGAACTGCCCTTGAAGCATCAGACTTTCTCAAAGACGATTGTCTGAAGATAATAAATTGCACTGTGGGAGTTGTTGTGTCAACTATCGATTACTCCAGACCTCACTCTATCCATGTTCCAGACTCAGACATCGGCTATGATTTTGGTTCACTGTTGGACAGTCAGGAGGGTGTTGATGTCGTTCTTAATGTGGGAGGAGAGAGGTTTCATGCCCATAAGTTGGTGTTGGCTGCACGGTCTCGTGTATTCAAATCTCAATTTTTGGTGACGAATCTGATGAAGAGAATACTGAGGCTAATGAGAGTGATGAACTAAAGGAGTTTTCTATTGATGATATGGAGCCAAAGGTTTTCAAGGTCTGTTTCTGTTCTTGTATTGTGTTTACCCTTCTAGTAAAACAGTGACTAGCAATTATTTGGTGAATATTTGTTGCAGGCAATGCTTCACTTCATCTATAGAGACACCCTTTGTTGATGATGATGAGTTAGGTGCGCCAAGCTCTGATGGTTCTATCTTTGATACTCTGGCAGCTAAGTTGTTGGCTGCAGCCGACAAGTATGACTTATCAAGGCTAAGATTGCTATGTGAGTCTTACCTGTGCAAGGGCATAACAGTGGCCTCATTTGGTAGTACGCTAGCATTGGCTGATAGGCACCGAGCCATGGAGCTTAAAGCTGTTTGCCTAAAATTTTCTGCAGAAAATCTTTCAGGTACTTAAACTTATCATACCATATCTTATGATTATTTAATCCAAGTGGCCCCATTATTTGCTTTGAAAAACTCTGTCACCGAACCATGGAGCTTAAAGCTGTTTGCCTAAAATTTTCTGCAGAAATTGTTTCAGGTACTTAAACTTATCATATCAGATATTGCTTATGATTATTTCATCCAAGTGGCCCCATTATTTGCTCTGAAAAACTCTTGTCAGTCGAAAAATATTCAAAGTGGACTGTCATCAAAAGGATTGGTCATTATTTGGGCACAGAAAATTCTCTTGAACTTTTAGTCAGTTAAACTCTTTGGCTTTACTTGTGGAAATATGTAGTCAACTATTACAGATGCTTCAATGTTTATTTTAAATACAGTTTGATTGAGCCACCTACATTGTTACAGTTTGCTATGCATCGTTATGATCAGCTCTATATGTCACCTGAGTTCTATATTGGTGCAATAGTTTTTAACGGCCTAGACTGTGTTAAGCATTTTTGACTGAATGACAAAGGTTTTAAGCTATCGACAATTCCGTAGGTAGCGTGCAAATGCAGTTATTTGTTAGCGTCTTCTGATAGCAATACCTGGGGTCATGGGTTTTTTACTTATTCTGCATGTCATTAGCAGTCTCAATTGTGAATAGAAGCTACGGTCTGATTGGTTACTTGCACTACTCCTAGCCTGTATTGAGCATGTGCAGTCTGGGCTAAGCCAGCATAAACATATGCAATGGGATGGTGTTTGGTTGCCTGCACTGTATTGTCTGTGATCACCTTCCCACCCACCCTTGTGGTAAGAGTAAAATATGTCTCCTCCATCTTCCTCCGCCCACTCCTGTCTGCCTCTTTGGCACTGCTTGGGCCGCTGGAGATGGAGGAGCGAGGAGAGCCGGAGCCGCATTTGTGCCGGAGTTCGTGGATGAGGTGGAGTTGCAAGGTTAAGGATGACCTTAAGCGTGGCGGCACGTGCTGCCCTGAGGTGTGCGGTGCACCCAACTCGAGGGACGAGAGGTAGGGGTGCAAATTGGTGACAATTAGGTGCACCTCCAAACCTCTTTAGTTCAAGCATTTGTACCACTTTTCTAAAATTTGGATAGCTAGTACAAATACTTGAACTAATAAAGAGGTTTGGAGGTGGTGCCTAAAGGATACCCCCTTGCATCCTTACGCAGAGGACTGTGGGCTCGGGTAGAGCGTGGTGGAGGATGAGGGGGCGATCGGTGCACTTAACGTGGCAGTGGTGGTGAAGACATGAAGGTGAAGGACAGGTCCAGCGCATCGACACCCGAGTATCTCGAGGCTGGGGGAAGGGATTGGCATCGACACCGGTATGCGAGCTGGGGGAAGGGATTGTTTAGTTTATAGCCGCCAGGCAAGTTAGGAGACATCACCAAACAGGCCTGTGCGTGGAAAGGGCATTGTCGAAGGAGAGCAGGGAAAAGGGTGTGGGGTTGTGGTGGGGATGCCCTTGACGGTGGCGGTGGTGACATGTTGCAGTCATAGTGTCGCTGGATAGCATGGAGAAGGGCGTGGGTCATTGTGGTGGGCGACATCCATTGGCTGCGGGCATGGTTGTACGATACAAGATCCATTTTTTCATGAGAGAATTATCTATTTGGCCCTGAAATCGTACAAGGCACTGAAATTTTGAACTTATGTAGCACCAACTTGAAATTTCCTTCCGTGAATCGGCACTGCTGTCCATTTGATGCACTAATGGTGCCAAGTGACAGCCAAAATGGCATTTATACCCTTCTCTTTAGCAGGAGGTCTGTAGTGCTAGATAAGAAAAGCATAAATAGACATATTGTCAAATAAGGAAAAGCATAAATATCTCAAATATACTTGTAAGTAAAGACATGGTATTTTGATAATTGAATAGATAATAATCAATAAATTTCATGCACAAGCTTCACAAATTAAATTGCATTGCTTGCAAGCGAGGCCGCCCCACTCCTACGACCGCGGTTCTCTTCGGGCCGTGCGCATCCGATTCGCCTATGATATCCTGCTCAGCGTGCGTGTTGTGGTCCCATCACGACCGATGGAGCATGTGGTGGCGGAGGAGAACATGGCCGCGGAACACCCTAAGCTGACAACAACCATGGGGAGGGACAAGGTGATAGCCTGGTGCGAGTACCTCATTGTTGCCGCGCCCGATGATGGGGACATGTGCAGATGACGATGTCTCGCTGCCGTCGCGGTCTAGTCGTGCCAGCTCCGTTCGTCGCTAGGAGCACACAGACGTGAACTTGGCGATGTCCATGTTGCACACACTTGCTAGAAGGCTCGCGAACCTAGAGATCATCATGTTGCGGCGTGTCCACCTTCATGTCTCGCTGCCGCCGCGATCTAGTCGCGCCAGCTCCACGTCGCGTTAGGGAGCACACGGATGTGAACTTGGCGATGTCCATGCTGCACGCACTTGCTAGGAGGCTCGCAAACCTAGAGACCATCATGGGGCGCATGTCCACCTTCACAGCCCCCACGCCGTTGGCACCTGGCCGCCAGCGCAGCCAGTTGGCGCTGCACCTGCAACAAGTTGCTGTGCATGGCCCAGCGATAATGGCCTGGTTCTCGATGTCCACCACGGCAGCCACCTTTGCTGAATGCTGATGAGATCAGTGCAAGTAACCCAATGAAGGGATAAATAAGGCAACTAATCCTAGAATTACATGCATGCAAAAGATAAAACAAAGCATAATTCTAAGGTTGTCGAAACAACTTGAGCTTATACACTGCACCTAGATGTTGCCTTGCATAGCGCTGTGCGCCTTGATGGGTCAGAGCGTCGAGTGCAGTTCGTGCACTCAACGCCTAGCTGTAGCCTAACGCGCACGTGTGCTCTAGAAGCACACAAACGATGGCAGCGAAGAGATGAGGAGCCATGGGAGTGGGATGGAGTCATGGAGAAGAAGGCGTCTCACTGGCTTATGTGCACGGAGGTCTTTGCGGTGTTGGACGACGACATCACGGGATGCCATTTTGAGTTAACGTTCACGTTTCTTGGTGGTACATCACGTAACAGAGTTCTTTTGATGGTATTTTCCCAAACTGCGGTCTTTCGATGCTGTAGAACTATTTTTTTTTTTCCAATAGATAATTTTTTTTCATACTACATCACAATGCAGCCTACATAAGGTCTAGTGTGTGCAACCAAACGCTGCTTACCTGCACTATCAAAGCCTGAAATGTAGGCAACCAAAACCCTAACTGAATTAGATAGATGGTGGACTGCAACATATTGTCATTAGCAGGTTCAGATGTGAGATGGACTAATATGGCTTGCTAGATTATAATAGTTATATGATGTGTTTCACAATGAAGAAGGTATGGGTTGGTGGACAGGTGTTCTTTTTTTTTTAAAAAAAAACAATTGTCAGGGCTACTGATTCTGTTATTGCCAACCTCTACGTTTCAGCATTGGGTAGTTTCAGGGTTTGCCCCTGGATATAAGAAATTATGCCTCCAGTCCACATATCATCGAATGACCTTTTGGTTGCTTTATTTGCACAATTATGTTTGTACACCTCCTGGTGCAATTAAGTTTATAAAGCTCCATAACCCATTCCAGATACACTTATGTCTCTGCAGCTGTAATGCGGACAGAGGGTTTCATTTACCTCAAGGACAACTGCCCAGCTCTCCAGTCAGAGATACTGAAAACTGTTGCAGGGTGTGAGGACCAGTGCAGCAGCGTTGGGAAGAGCCAGAGCGTTTGCGGGCAGCTCTCGGACGGTGGCGATTGCAGTGTCCGCGGGGTCAGGCAAAGAACCTGAGGTCAACCCAGAACTGACATGGTTAGCCATCTCTTGCTCTGTAAATGACGATGACAATTCGTCTGTATGTGAAGAAAAGACAATTTTAAAGGAGCTGTAACTAGCTGAATCTTATCATGCTCCTTACATTACATGCCATGTTGTTTGTAACTAGTTGACTGTTTCGTCATGACATACCGAATCTATGTGTAGACAGCCCTGCAAAAGCTCACTGAGTCAAGATAAACATGCTTGTCTTGTGTCTTGGCAACTGGCGTTTGCAGCAGGCCAGCAGCTGTCTGCTACTAACCTGTTGATTCGATTTTATTCTTCTCTCGACTGGAAGGTGTATCTGAAGTCAAATAGGAGGTGATTCTTAGATGTAGTCATTTTGCTGCAAAGGTGTGTTGAAAATTTTTTGTCTGTTCAAGTACATGGATTTTACATTTCTGTTGAGGTGGTTCTTAGATAGAGCCATTGTGCTGCAAAGGTGGTGGGTGACAATGTTTGTGGTCTGTTGGCAATACATTTCTGTTTGCAAATATCCGGAATTGTCATTTGTCAATGTTGGAAGGTGATGATATGTATCATTTTTATCTTTTTGAAAAGGATATGATACATAGCATTTGTTGACACGTACTACGTAGTTTTGTTACAGACTGGTCGTAAATGTTCACCAGAGTTACGGTGGTGTAAAACTGTGAATTTGTTGACACGTCAATTCGGGCGAAAAGTGGTGCGAATCAATCTTGGCCGGGGCCGGCCATGGATGGATGATGTCCTTTTGCCCTGTGGGCGTCGTGGCCAGCGAAAGAGTACGGCGACCGAGCTTGAGCGGTCTCTTTTGCTCACGTACGCGCTGCCGCCCATCCACCGTTCCACGGGTGCCGCCAAGCAAGGCCGGCGCCACCACACCCCACCAGATTCGATACCCACGCATGGGTCCAGAGTGGCATCATGTCCCACCCACGGTCGGTCCCACAATTTTACCAGGAATTTCTGTCTCTGACACCTTGGTCCCTGTCCTGTCAGCGACATGGACGGCAACGGCAGTGCGGCGCCGCTCGTAAAATACGTCGGCTGGTGGGGCCATAATCTCATGGGCCCTGACGTCAGCGACTCCGAGCTGGGCCGCGCGTGAAAACGAAGCTAGGTCTCGTGGACGAGAGGGCCCCACCGCCCCGCGTGGGCGTCGCGGCTTCCACTCTTTCCGCCCGTGAAACTTTTCTCACGCGCCCACCACCCACCCATCCATCCATCACCCCCGCCCCCTCTTCCGTCCTTTCCTTTGTCTGTCTCGAAGCTTCTCTGATTTCAGACGCAACCTCGCGGGGTCAAGGAGCCAGCCAGAGGAGAGGAGACGGACGCAGGGAGCGTTCCGCCGGAGATCGACCAAACCCTAGCCTAGGGTTTGAGCCGCGCGCGCCGGGCTGCGGCGTGCCGAGACGAGATGTCGACGCCGGCGAGGAAGCGGCTGATGCGGGACTTCAAGCGCCTGCAGCAGGACCCGCCCGCCGGGATCAGCGGCGCGCCGCACGACAACAACATCATGCTCTGGAACGCCGTCATATTCGGGTACCTCATCCCTCCCTCCCTCCCTCTCGCCCGATAATCCCGTCCCTGTTCTAGGGTTTGATTGAGGGACAGACTCGGATCTCGCGGAGGGAGCCGGGGTTCTTCCTTTTCGTTTTACTCGTGTTGTTATGCTAATGAGTGGTTCGTGTGGTTTTACAGGCCGGATGATACGCCGTGGGACGGAGGTGATTCCCCGCTCTGACCCCCTCTCTCTGATCTGTTGCACATGTGGTGGTGCTTGTTGTGTGGTTGCTACTTGCTTGAAGGTAGTTTGGTTCGGAATCGTGCAGGTGGAACTGTAGAAATTCATGGGGTATAAGATATTTGATTGTCACAGGAACTATGAGACTCATTTGGCTCCTCATGACTGTTTTTGCTTGTTCCCGCCAGTTAATCGTTCATGCCCGTCTTGTGGGAACATTTCGTTACGTGATTCGTTAGTTGCATGTTGAAAGTTGTCTATTGTCTGCAGAACATTGGTTTAACTGTAGGTTCGAGCTGAAATTCTGTAACGGCTTTGGTGTCTGTTAAATCAGAAATCGACAAATTTGTACCGATAGCTCCCAGTAGGATGCAGCAGTAAATCTGTTACCGTTTCGGTAATTATTAATTGGAAGCAACAAATTTATTTTGTGGTATACTAGCGCCCACTATGTAGGCAGTTCCACCTGTGTGTGGAAACTGCCACGTAGATATTAGCAGTTTACAGTTTAGATTTCCTAACTATAAATACTATATCAGATTCTCATTTTGTGCAGGAACTGATATTTCCATTATGCAGTATTTAATGCTATCTGTTCAAAGTTGTCTCTGGATGATATGTCCGTACTCCGTTGAACATTGTTTAAGTGTAGGTTCAAGCTGAAATTCTGTAACAGCTTTGGCTTCAGTTAAATCTGAAAACGACAAATTTTGCATGGTGATAACGTTAACACCCACTAGGATATGGCTTTAAATCCGTAACATTTTTGGTTTCTGTTAATTGGAAATAACAATTTTTTTTGTAGTATACTAAAAGCTCCCTTAAGTAGGAAATTCCACCTGTAGTGTGTGGAAACTTCCATGTAGATATTAGCAGTTTACAGTTTGGGTTTCTTAATTATATGAATCTCTTTGATTTCTCGGTTGCTTGGAAATGTTTGCTTTCTATGTATCAGCAAATCTTTCGGACTGTTGCCTAGGTCTGCACTGAGAAGTATGCTGCATAATTGAATCAGTGTTCTGCTGCTTGGATGACTTTGTTCTTTGTTTTCTATATATTTTTATAGATATGGAATTAATTAGGAAAGAAATGATTTCAATGGTGGATCCAGGGGTGACCAGCAGTGGCCAAGGCCCTTGCTACCACACTGCATATAGATTTAGAATTCATTAGGAAAGAAATGACTTGAATGGCGGGCCAGGGGTGACCAGCAGTGCCCAGGCCCTTGCTACCACACTGCATATATGTTTTTGCTACATTGATTATGTGACACATAGTCCTTGGCAAAGTGATAGGTTATGGCTTGTCGCATTCCTTGTTGAGGTGTAGTACTTTGTGCTTGGTACTGAAGCCCCCTTCCAGATTCCCCCATCCCTTAGTCACTTCAATCCTTTGCCAAAGTGATAGGTTATGGCTTGTCGCATTCCTTGTTGAGATGTAGTACTTTGTGCTTGGTACTGAAGCCCCCTTCCTGATTCCCCATCCCTTTGTCACTTCAATCCTTGATTTCTTGACCCTACCAAAGCCATGCTGAGCAGGCTACAACCTGGAGCCCTAGCCAAGGTAGCTTCTATCCCCTGGTTAGGTGACGCTTCCTTTCATCAATTTTGTTTGGCTATTGCCACTCAGTCATTGGTGTTAGACCCAGGATGGCCCAGCCTGGGCTGGCGTGAACAGTACCCGCGTGGGATTAGTTAGGAAAGAGATAAGCTAGGAAAGGAATAAGATAGATTGATTCGGTTAGGATATTCCTTAGGGGTCAAGGCAGTCATCTCTATATAAGAGAGTCTCCTTATTTTATAAGGAGGCAATGAAAAATATATTACCAATCTAATCTCTCTTCTCCCCAACTAAGCTAGACGCAGAGGGCAAAACCTCGCCTTAAGTTACGGATTGCGACTACGATCTACATAGTTAAAGAAAAGTTAGGTACTAAGATTTATATGTTGGAAAATATTACATCCGAGCTCACCTTAGCACTGTCTAACAGATTTATATGTTGAGTAGAACACCTTGGCTACCCTTGCACCTTGCTAAGTAATTATACACTTGAACTGACCTTAGCTTCTTGGTGGTATGCACTCTGAACATTCTATCAAGTCATACTTAGATTGCTATGGTATGATGTAACTTGATTGTTACCTAGAAATGTTGACTTACACTCATGGATGCACACAGTCCTGTCACTGCATCTGGGTCATCATATATAGGTTTTGGGTCTGGACCATACACATTGGTTATATCTGTTCTCTGCTGCTTTTATTTTTTATTCCACGGCGTACATTAGTACAGCCACTTTTTTCAATGGGGGCATATTAGGCTGTATTCATGGACTGGGTTGCACCTAGTGCCTTGTTATCTATTAGTTTGGCTAGGTGGTTTTTTGGGCTGCCTAGGGCCATTTATTAAAGTTGTCTTAACTCAATGGAGTTGTACTTACTATGCTGCTGGTACAAATGAATCATGCATAAGTGTTCTAGCATTTATGGTTCAGACAAAAATCTGAAAACGAATCTTTCAGATATGATCATCACACTCCAGATGGAACTGGTTATTTTCTTTTTTCCCCCAACATCAACGAAACAGCAAACTGTATTCATTTACTAAGATTTTTCTAGGTTGAAGATGTGTCAAGTTATGAGAATATTGTCTGGTCTCCATTTATTTCTTGAGAACTAGGATTTTTGGTGGTTTAATCAGTTTCTCATTCCATACAGGCGAAAACTAGAGTCACTTTACATGATCAGGTTTGGTACTGATCTTTCTAGATCAAGCGATATTTATTTTCTGGTTGAGTTTTGTGAGTAAACCTCCAACATGGAGTTTGTAGTTCTTTACCACCTTTTGTAGTTATTTTATGGCTGTAAGGAATCAACTTTAACCCCCAACTTGTTTATATGTGCAAGTTACTCTAGCATAATTTAATTTCTTAATATACTCTGTGTCTCTGTGCTACAGCAAGCTGGTCCTGTTACTTTATATGTAAAGCATATTGTATCTGGGAATTGTCTGTACATTCCTTTGTTGCTGTGTCATATGGTTAAGAACCACTTGCAATGAATGATTAATGAAATATGAATTTAATGTATTATCCTCAGAAGTTATGAAAGTTGTCTTGTCTTTTATACTGGGATACCCTCTTATTGACTTTCAGTTAGTTTTTTTTTTTTCTTGATTCAACGCTGTTGTTGTGATGTTTCACTTGTTTTACATAGCCTTGAAACATGTGGGAAATGTTTTGTATGTGTGCTGAAAATTCAATGTCTATTTTCAGTTTGTTAAGATTGTGACTTCTGTTGATTTTCATGTGTCAATAAGGTCAATGAGGTTCCCCTTAGCATGCTGGGATTTTTAAATGGCTGCTATTATTGTTAGCATTGCAAAGTTCTCTAACTATTGACTATGTAACATCTGTAGGCACGTTCAAGCTTTACTTTGCAGTTTACAGAAGATTATCCAAACAAGCCACCAACTGTTGATTTGTCTCTAGGATGTTTCACCCAAATAGTAATTTCTCTTTCCCTCACCCCATTTTAAGCTTGTCTTGGCGTTAACATCTATCTCAATTTTGATTTTGTGGAAAGTGTGTGTAACATTTTACTATTCATGCAGTATATGCTGATGGAAGCATATGCTTGGATATCCTACAGAACCAGTGGAGTCCTATATATGATGTTGCTGCAATTTTAACTTCTATTCAGGTATCTTGCACTTTTGAGCGGACTTTTTTTGGTGCAAAATGCATGTGTAGTGCTAATTGCTAACTTTACAGCATCATGGTTTTATACTTATAATAGTATTATAAACATGTTAAAATGTATTCTGGTAATAGCTCAGACTTCGGGAAAACAGTTTAGTTGCTTGTTTTATATTAAAGCTTCCACTTTCAAAAGTTCAGCAAGTTTTTTTATCATATAGTTGCAAATTTATCTTGCATGATGCACATGACTAGATCTTTCATAGCCATTATAATCCACCTTCTATGTACTGAAAATTGAAGATATATCGGGTCAACATTTGCTATAAGATATAAAATAAATTCTTGTGAAATAATGCGTAGATAAGGTCTTTCTTGCCTCCAACTTAATTGACAGAATGCTGGAACTAGTTTAACGGACAAAATTGTAAAAGGGATTTTGTGGACCTAGAAGCATAGGACAATGATTGTAAATTAATTTGGTTTGTAAAATCGCTCATCCTGGTTAGCAGTGTTTGAAATAGTTGTTTGCAAATCGCCATCGTGGTTAGCAGTGTTTGAAATAGTTATGAATCGTTAGCAGTGTTTGAAACCTTGATTGAATCATTTTTGACCAGAACCATCTTAATGATAGACTTCTATGTTGTTATATCCTTGTGTGCATGCAGTTCACACAACTTCCATCTGTCCAAACTTCTGACCAAGCTGTATCAATAATATGCTGTTGTACTTGAACTAACTAGCGCCAAACTTGCTTTGCAGTCCTGCTGTGTGATCCAAACCCAAACTCCCCTGCTAACTCAGAAGCTGCAAGACTGTTCAGCGAGAACAAGCGGGAGTACAACCGCAAAAGTCCGCGAGATTGTGGAGCAGAGCTGGACAGCCGACTAGTGCAGGAGGATGCTCATGGTGCCCGAGAGGGGCACAATAAGAAACCGTGAAAAAAACCCTCCTTGTGTTTGTGGTTCGCCAGGCTTGTCGAAACATTGAAGAACCCCGTGATTGGTTTCTAGTCTGTGGTCGTCGTGGTTTTGCCCCGATCAAGAGCCCTGGTGGCTCATGGTGGTGGCTGTCGTAATGTAGCGGTTGTTGTTGACCTATGCTTCTTGCGAATTAAAAAGGATCCTGCTTATGTACAAAAATTATAGCGTGGGAATGATTGTTTGATGGACCCCTGAAATCATGTTTGCTCTTGCATTGTGTGTGGGGTTGACAGCATCTATCGTTACGGATGGAGCACACTGTGTGGACCAGACCAGGGTAGTGTTTTTTTTTTTTTTTTTTTTTTTTTGACAAAAGACCAGGGTAGTTGGCCTTGCGGCTCTCTGTCCGTCAGTCGTGGAGTTGTGTTGGCAGCAAGACAGACAAGGTCGGTCGATTTGGAAATGAGGCGGAAATTTCCTCCATCGCTTGAGGTGGTGTCCTGCGATCCTGATCATTCCGCACCTGAAATTTGAAGATCGCATGATCATGGTGGGTGACGATCTACGCCCAGGATGAGATCCCGTCCCGATTCTCGCAATTGGGACGTACGCATGTAATGATGACAGACAGGATGGGCAGTTGGGGCTGTATGCTGCTGGTCTACTGGACCACTAGCGTTTCAACGATTCAGGATTGCGGTGGCCTCTGCCATTGCTGTCTGGAGCCCCAGCGTTGAAACCTGTTGGAGAGCAATGCACACTGGCACAGTACTCACTAACCCACAGTAGTTGGCCAGTGTGCCTGTTTGGTCTTCTGTTATGACTCGTGATGCCATGTTGGCAAAGAGCCAAATGTGCTGCAAGGAGTGACGCTTTGGTCAACTGAGAGACCTCTAATAAGGTTGACGCAAATACAGCTGTGCTTACATTGTCAAACGATCCATCAATGAGGGGCAAATAAGAAAAATAAAAAGGTGACAAGTCAAAAACCGATTAAAAAAGAACAATAAACCAGTGCTAGTAGGCCAGCCAAACCAAAGCGGCCCTGTACACATCCTTCCTGGGGTACTAGTAGTAGTAGAAGAAACATATATGTAAGTTCCAGCTTCAGCTGCAGCTGCAGCTGCTGTACACTTAAGCCAGCCAAGCCTCCACGTTATTCTGTCACGTTCCTCCTTCCTCGCAGCAGTACGAGCTCACCACCAACAAAAATCTCATCTCACATCACACATCACACTCGAACCTCTCCCTTCATCATCATGCCTTCATGTCCGCCTGATCGCCTAACAACAACAGCCAGCCGCATGCATCTTCTTGTCATCTCAACCTAAAAAACGTCCAAGAACACGCTCAAAATGACAGTTTCACAGCATGTTTAAACTGATCAATCATGGTTCCATGTAGCACACACACACATGGAAGGAAGGAATTCATGGTTCCATCTCCCTCCCAGCTTGGACAAGGAATTCATTCACAATCACCTAATAATAGGAAGCAGCGTCCGTGGTCGTCGTCGTCGTCCTGGCGATGATGGTGTCCCTGGGGATCTGCGACGGCGACAGCGGCGACTCACTGGTGGAGCTCCGCGAGTCCGCCCGCCGCCGCGCCACGAGTCGTCCTGCACCTGCGCCGCGAACTGCAGGTTCCACAGCACGTCCTCCACCGACGGCCGCTGCGACGGCTCTTTGGCCAGGCACCGCAGGCAGATCTCCATCACCGTCCTCGCCGACTCGTCCGAGCACGACCGGCTCACTGCCTGGTCCACCAGCACCTTCCGCCGCCCCGAGCTCTCCGACGTCACCGCCGACTGCAGCTGCACATTCACATTCCATGCCGAGCTCAGCTCAGGTTCAGTGATCCAGTCACCTCAGCTCAGCTGCCCGGCGGCCGGGCATGTAACAATGGAGGTCGCCGTACCTGCTCCTGATGACCTCCACCTCGTGTATCGACGTGATGGGCCTCCCGGTTATCACCTCCAGCAGGATCACACCGAAGTCGTAGATGTCGATCTTGTCACCATTCGGCACCCTACAAAACAAAATTGGGGTTTTGATCATCAGTTGCTTAGCAAGATCGATCGATCCATCCATCCACCATGTTCAGACACAACAGGCGTTATATGTACCTGTCAGATGGGTACTTGCTTCCTCCCTAGATTGACCCATGCATCCATCCATCCAGCGAAATTAAACAAAACGCAATTAGTTGTGAGTGAGATTGATACATTGTTCATTCATCAGTTGTGCTCTGATTTGATTTACGTACCTCTGATGATTTGGCGGTCTCGGCGAGGATGGGGATGTTGTAGCTGCCGATCTTGGCGACGAGGTTCTGGTCGAGGAGGATGTTGGTGATCTTGAGGTTGTTGGCGAAGAGCCCCGGCATGATTCCTCCGTGCAAGAACTGGATGCCCTTTTGGCCACACCAATGGCCGCTGAGATCCTCTGCACCCACGGCAGCTTCCTCCCTTCCGTCCCCTTCACCAACCAAGAACAACAAACATACATACGTCGTCAGCTATGTATCTATCATCATCGATCTGCGCCGCCGGCGGCGACGAGAACGAAGAAGAAACAAAGACACTAGACACGACGGCAAAGTTGTGGCTGGGCACTCACGCGAGATCCTGCTCCTGAGGTTGCCGTTGTGCACGTACTCGAAGACGAGGAACAGCTGCGTGACGCTCCCGTCGTCGAGGTTGTACTCGAAGCAGTGGCCGAGCGCGCTCACCAGGTGGCGATGGCGGAGCCTGGAGATCATCTCGACGTGCCGGCCGAACGCCGCCGCCAACTGCGAGCCCCGCTTCGCCACACGCAGCGACCGGATCGTCACCGCCGTGCCGTTGCCGAGCGTGCCACGGTACATCTGCCCGTGCGCGTCCTGCCCCATCAGCCGTGACACCTCGAAGTTGTTGGTCGCCGCCTCCAGCTCCACCAGCGAGAAGGACCGGTACGCCGGGATGCCCACCGCACCTTGCAGCTTCACCGTCTGCGAGATGTACCGAGCGTCGGCGAACAGCTGCGACGGGGTACGCGCCGCTGATGGACATGGAGTTGAGTTGGACGACGCGTGCGCGTGCTCCACCAGACGACGCGGTGGACGGGCCTTGGCGCGACGCACCGCCGCCTTACGAGCCGCGAGGAACACCGCCACGCCGGCTAGCGCGGCTGCGCGATGGCGGCGGTGATGGCGCCGCCCACGACACCGGCCTTCTTGGACTTGCCCTTGCCGCCGTCGCGTGCCACGGGCACGATGCCCACCGCCAGCGCCTGGTTCTGGCAGAACAGCGTCGGGTGCTGCGTGCCGGTGCCGGTGCCGGACAGGCAGTTGGGACGCCGCCAGGAGCGTCACCTTGGAGGAGGCGGTGGCGGCGGCTCGCGTCGTCAGGCACGACGGGAGCGTCCCCGTGAGGAGGTTGAAGAGACGTCGACGAACCGGAGGTTCTCGCCGCAGGACATGTTGGTGGCGAGCAGGCCGGTGAGGCGGTTCCCGGCGACGCTGAGGTACTCGATGGACGGCAGCGAGAGGAGCGCGGGCGGGAACGGGCCGACGAAGCGGTTCCTCGACACGTCGAGGCGCTCCAGGAGGTAGAAAGAGGCGACCTCGTCGGCGGGGAGCCCGTTGCCGAAGTGGTTGCCGCTGAGCACGACGCTGGCCCACCTTCCTCCCCGAGCCGCGGAACGCGGGGCCCAGCGAGTTGTTGGCGAGGTCCACCACCTGGAGGTTCGTCAGCGCGCTCAGGTCCGGCACCGCGCCGGTGAGGTTGTTGCAGGCGAGCGTCAGCGACCGCAGCGACCCCATGTCTCTGACGGACTCCGGCAGCGTGCCCTGCAGCGAGTTGTTCCGGGAGGCTGAGTACGGCCAGCGACGGCAGCTTCCCGAGCCAGCACGGGAGCTCGCCGGAGAGCATGTTGTCGTCGGCGATGAACGTCTGGGCTGCCGAGCCGGGAGAGGCCCTCCGGGAGCTGGCCGTAGAGGTAGTTGCCGCTGACGTTGACGATCTCCATGACGCCAGCCGCGACAGCTTCCCCGGCAGCGGGCCCCAGAGGCCGAGTCCGGTGAGCGTGAGCAACACGGAGGTCGGGAAGCCTCGTCAGCGTCGTGAAGAAGGCGTCGACGCTGAACGTCTTGGGCGGCGGGCCGCCGCCGACCCATGATGTGGAGCTGCGTCACGCTGTCGCCGTAGCACTCGACGAAGGCGGAGGCGGTCTTGTAGTCCCCGCCGTAGCAGAAGTCGGTGCTGTTGCCCCAGGTACGGAGCACCGGCGGGTAGCCGAGCAGCTGCTGGATCTGAGCAGCGACCATGTTCGCGACGATCGCAGCTGCAGCCGACTCCGGCACCATTGCTAGCAGCGTAGCAGCAGCAATGGCGGCAGCATCGACGAGCAGCAGAGATGCCGCCGGCAACCTCCTCGAGCCATTCTGCAATCTTTACTTAAGCTCTAGCTTCCACCGAGAGAATTCTTCTTCTTCTTTCTGGAAATCTTCTGATGATTCGTTGATGATTACCAGCTTTCTACAACCGATGACAGCAGGTTGATGGAATGGAGGACAGCAAGCGCAGAAATGATGTATAAGGAAATGATCAGAAATGGCGAAACCTTTTCTCCAATCTCCAGCTGGAATCGAAGACCAGCAAT